>CAJQTU010000046.1:1234891-1792230 GCA_906901685.1 Desoria tigrina
ATTAATTTAAGCCTATAACTAATTGAATCGCATCCCTATAGCGTTATAGCCTTGAGGGCCCTATACTAATATCTGGTACTATAACGACAGCTATAGTGTAAATCATTTACATGCAATTGCCCATAAGGAATTTTTAAATAGACATATCTCAATCGGTTTTTGACCGATTTCAAAAAGAAAAAAAATAGTATAGCTCATTTTTAGCATTATTTGATAAAAACAGCTTTCTGCTACAAAAAGTGCAGTACTTGGTCCTCAAAAACGATTTTTAAATTTTCCTTTATAGGGAAACATAGGTTTAAAATAATTATTTCAAAAATCAGGAAAAGATGACACTAGAAAATTGAATTCTCCAGCTTTTTTATTCTTTGCATTTTTTCGATACGACGCACCCCCGAGGCTGTAGGCGTGGCTAAAGATTTCCAGGGGGGGGGGTGAATGCATACTAAGGTGAAACCGTTACCATGGCCAAGTCCATGTACTCTTTTTGTCTCAACTTAGAAAAATCACAATAATTCCAGTTTTCTCGCTCCCCTTTTTGCCCTCAAAGTCGCCACACCCCTTATCCGGCCACTTCCCACCTCGATTTCTCAAAATCCGCTTGGAATAAAAGCAAAATATTATGATTTTCGTTTTTCTAATTTTTTTCTTGATTTTTTGGTATATATTGTTTAATAATTCCGGTGTTTTCATTTGCAGCTCCATTGTTCATCAATTTTTTTGACATGGATAACATCAATTAGGGCAGCTAATTTTTTTGGTTTTATTGTTCATTTGACTTGTAGATTTAACCAAAAAAGTTTCAGGCAATTCCCGAATTCCATCCTGAGAACATTCCCTTGTGAGACTTTTATTTCGGTTTCATTCAGGACCGTTCATGGGGAGTTATTGCGGGGCATATTTATTTTAGAATTTGCGGGAATCGCGTATACTTTCGCATTTATACTTGTCCTTGATCTATCTTACGAGTTCAAGTTGAGCATTCATGGAATTCAAGGCGAAGATTTAATTAATAATTAGATGTCTGTAGATCAAACAATTATATTTCATTCTGTTAATTAATTTGTTGATCAATTTCAAGTGGTTTATGATGACGATCAATGAACCTGCTTCTATTTTAGGCTCTTAATACACTCTCCTTAAGAGCTACCATTTCTTGTAGTATATCCAGAAACGTTAATTCTTATGATTCAATTTGGGTTCAACGATTCCAATTATTTTCTTGCTTTAATTACCTAAATCAGCTATCCCATGGTTTTTAATTCCCTTGATCAACTAACTAACAAGGATATATCGAGGGGCCTGCTAAATCTGCGATTAACTTGAATATTTTTTGCGCATCTAAAACTCGTACGAACGTTAAGGAGGAAAAATTAGCGACCCAAAATTTAATTTTTGCTGGGTTTAATAAATTGCCGAAAAAAATCTTCAAAGCTGCGATTTTAAAATACTGGAAAAAATAACAAATTTTGATCAGATTTTCAAGATTTTTGGATTTTTTTGATCTAAAACAGGTTTATTTTTTAAGGTTTGGCACAAAATGAATAAATACCATTTCCATCTTTAAATTAAACATTTAAAACCTATGATTTTATAAACAGCTCTTGCAAATCAGCATTTTTATTTCGTTTTTTATGATTTTTTAAGCTCGAGTAAAAGTTTGAGTTTTATAGATTCTACCTTAGACTTTTCCGCCTACAACGCAGTTGAATTAATTAATGAACATAAAGTCAATAAACTGGAGGAAACTGATCCTACAGTTACGAGTTTATTTATACATTCCAGAACTCAGAGCTTTTCATCTTCTTTTTTACACAAAAAAACTTGTGAGATCTTTTGATGTTAGAATTTTGATGTTGATCTTTAAAATAAACAACTCCTACAGAGAGCAAAATAGTTTTTCTCTTAAATTCTGTTTTTCTTTATATAAAGCATGGGAATTAGACCTGGAAATCTTCATTTCCCAGTTGAAATAGTGAATTTGTACTCTGCAACTTTGAATTAATTTTTTATAGGGATATAAACAGCTAAAAACTCGAAATCTGAGAAGATTCTTACAATTTTTCATGTTTAACTAATTTTTTCCAAGTCTCTAATTGTGGGGATGGGGATCTATTTCGGGGAAGGTGTTACTATTACAGAATAACTCTACAAAATATCTGGAAATATGGCATTTTTTTAACAATCATAAAACAGTTTTACGATTGTTAAAAAAAACTATGATTTGTTTTGAATCCGGCTCGAAAAATTATATGAAATTCTTGACTATTCTTTCATTTTAAGGTTCTTATTTAAGATCCGAATTCATTTACGATATTTCGAGTCAATAATTCTGTTTCTCAAAATTCTCAGTACTGATTTCCCATCTGATTCCAACAGTTTAGTTTATGCATGGATAGTCAATAGTCTGTTTAGAGTTTAATAAACTCCGTTTCAGATTTTATGAGTTTTGACTCACAAAAGGATTCCAGATCCTATAGACAATTAAGTGTATATCAAAGGACGGATGTAATATCAGATATCAATGGGATTTTTGTACGGATTTTTAGAATTTGAGTTGACGGATTGAGCCCCACGGGGTTCTTATTCATAATTAACGGTTTATTGAAATATTTCATACTTCTAGGAATTAAAGTCTGAAGCAACATAATTTAATTTCTGAGAAAATAATTTAGAACCCCCTTAAACAGAAGAACTAACATTTAGATAAAATGCTACTCCACCCACACAGCGGGATCAGGCGGATTTAGTGCCGTTAATCTGCAGAACAAGCAAAACTGAAAGAATTGCACATACATTCTAACTAAATAGGGTTTAATGGCTTTGGAATTTGTTTATTTAATTTGTTTCTCTCTTCTAACTAAATGCAAACATAGGGAAAGGACCCTAGGGGGTACGAATCCAGGGGTTCATAAATCATAATTTAAATCCTTACTGCACTTTGCTTTGTAAACATTATAGCTCTTACATCAGCTCTTTTTAAATAGGACTTCCTATATATTTAACAGTAATTGAATAAGCAACGATGCATTTAATGTTTTTAAATTAAAAACTGAATCCTAATTTCTCTGAATAGGATTTATGAGGAATCGCTAATTTTATAAGCCCCCGGAATAACTTCTCATCTAGCAATAAGATAGCCTCACCTGGTATCTGCTGCAGTCAACAGTAGTTTTACTGAAATAAGTCCCCAGTCCAGAATAACTCTCCCACGCCAAATATATAATCTTCGAAAAACTGAAGTATTTACGGAAATCAGTCCCCCGGAATAACTCTCTCCTCTACAACTCTATACATGCATTCATTAAAAACGACAAAGTCCCCCGAAATAACTCCCCATACCCCGTCCTTTGAATAACAAACTCCTCTATATCATATAATGCGTTCTAAACCTAGTTTTAGTAACCCATACCTGGGGACTTATTTCAATAAATACGGTACTTTTCAAGGTGGTTTGAGACATTGGGCAATGTCCCCTATAACTGCATGCATATACACACTCCAATCTTGCTAACTGCATTGCAAATAATTGTTTACGAACTTAAAAAGCAATTAAAAAATGACTGAGCTCAAGTGTTCTGGGTAAGGTCGTTAATTGTGAATGCCTATTCATTGCCCCCACTGCCTCTCTCAAGAAACCTCTAAAACTCTCCTATCGTTCACTGTGAGTCGAGAATTGGTTGTCGGAGTCGATTGGGTATTTTAGCTATTTATTATGGCAGTTTCTAAGCAGATTTAAGCAGCTTCAATTAGTCACCCAAGCTGATTGTAATAAATTGTGAAAGGGTCGTGGGCCGTGACGATAATCCACCAGAGCTGTTTTACTCTTCAAGGACTAGTTTCTGAAACTGTTAGTAATTAGCTGGAAATTTCTGCAAATTTTGTTGGGCTTCCTGTAATCTCGACAAATCCTATTCTAACCAAAGAATAGAGGAGCAAATGATATAAATTGGATAGCTGGTACTATTTAGTAGCTAATTAAAATCAAAATTATTGTGATGCATACTATACCGTATTTCTTGGAATAGAATTGATGCCCTGAAATAAAAGCTTCATATTCGATGGGTTTAAAATAACATCTTCATAATGTGCAGGTTGTGTTAAATTTTATAATGTTTAATTAAATGTTAAATTAATGAAATTATAAATTGTTAATGTAATGAAACAAAAGAGAGCAATTATAAGAAGAAATTAATACAATCCTCGTATTTTTCATCATAATTTTTCATGTTTAAGGAATTTTTTTTAGTGAGGGACCTAATTTTCATAAAATGCAGAGCAAAAAAAGTAAATACGGAAAGTAATACAAGAAATCAATATTTTTATATTACTCATATATATTCGTCGCAATTTTGCTTAATTTAAGCTAAATTGCTTGTCCTAAGTCCCCAATTTAGACGCTTTGAAAAAAAATTACCACTGTTTCTACCTAGTTCATGACTTATTGAGCCAACGATTTTAGTCTGGGACAAAACTGTGCTCGTGAATGCTGTGCAACAGAAGTAACAGAACCCTTTCCTTTAGATTGACAATAAAACACAAGTTGTATGTGGTTCCTGACATTATTACATTATTAAATCCATGAATGAAACTTGTATTATGTTATAGAGGCTTCTCCAAGGACTTTCCCTTTGTCCCAGCCTATAATACAAAGCCCTATAATAAACATAATATAAAATAATATAAATGCGAGGGTGTCATTGAGTCAGAGACCACAAGGAAAGCGACTAGGGTCATATTTTATGTATCACATCCACATGGATTCAAATAGAAATTGTGTACAAGTTCTGAGCTTTCTCCTCTAATGTACTAGATTCCCGTTGTTCCTGACTTCAGTTGACATCAAGTGCAAATAGAAGAGCCTTACAACTAATTATTTATCCTCATCCTCTTCTGATTTATTTATTTCCCTAAAACCAAACTCCTGGAAACAGGGTTCAAGATACATGGAACAAAACCGGTTGGGATTGGACTAGAACAATGAAGGAGTTCTGAGAAACACTATGTACATGGCACAAGTCGATTTTTTTTAAGTATGATAGTATTATATCTAGCTAGTTTTACGTAGACTATAAATTGACAATGTAAAATCAGGGTACCTGGAACCGTTTATTAGATAACCCCCGAAAATCGGGTAAAAGTCGAGTTTTCCGGGGTTTTAATGATTGAATCTTTTCAGAGATAACACCATTTTGTTGTAAATTCCCAAACCAAATCCGCTTGACTGCTAACCGTTTTTGAAAAATGCCCTTAGGGTTTATTGTTTGTGAAAAATAAGATTTTTTTCGGCTAAAATTGTAAGGAAATCCATTGTTCCAAGGCATTCATGAACAACGAGTGGGGAGTTATTGTGGTAATGGGTAAATTATTTCGGGGGACTTTGAACTATTTAAGGATTGATAGTCATAAACAACTATGTAAGGTACATTATACTAGTTGGGATTCTTGGGATAATGTGGAAAATAATAACTATTTTCTATTTTCGACACATATTTTATTAGTCGACACATTTCCGCGTTTTATCAGCCGAAACGTGATCAATCATTGAGGAACTAATTAACTAAAACATGTGCCCTTTAGTCATTAAATATCAACAATCTACGTACCTATTCCCAGTTCCAAGCCGAGCTTCTGAATATTTCAAATAGTTTTAAGGGGACAGAAGTATAAACTTTTAATTGGAATTGCGGGTTGAACTATTTTGGTTCTTATATCTTAAATTAGTTTGGATTTCTGAATCTGAACGATTCTGCTGTGATTTTCCCAAATATTATGGCAATGAATTCATGCCATAAATGTAGATACCACTTAAACAGTATAGTTAGCACTGCCCTGTTGACAAATTAATATTGTTGACAATTGTGCTAAATGATCTAACCTCGAAAAAAAAACATATTAGAATTACAAATATAATTTCTTTCGAAGGTAGTGGTTTTTAATTCAGGGACACTATTATTCTCAGACTAGGATAACATTTAAATATTAACCTCCATATCTTTGTCACCAAATCAGGGGATTTAGTAGCTCGAGATCGAAAAAAGCCCTGCATTAAGTATCAGCAACAATATTCTTTAAATTTCGATGATTGTCCGGATCTCCGTTAAAATAGGGTTGACCCAATCTGTCAATGATCGTTATGAAGTATGCAAGTGTAAATTTGTCACAATTCCTCGAACGTGTCGAGAAAAACATTTAATAAGTTCTAATTTAGTTCCCGTTCCCTTTGACAATGTTTACATGGATCAGGGTTCAGGATTTCGGGCTGTAAAAGTGCTGTTGTCCCCAACTGTCAAAGAGCTGGATTTAATTAAATTGCAAATTAGCTTCCTCATTTCAATTGTTGATTCTCCCGTACACTCCTCTGCCCACCAACCGACAAATTACTTGCTAATTACTATATAATACACGGGGTTGTAATTTACATACTGGAAAAACCGATATAAGTCCCCAGGGTAGCTAATTTTTTAATGTTGGGGAATACTGATAACTGTAGGAATCTAAAGGATGGGGACTTATTCCGGGAAGTGATTCACCAAAAATTACTTTAATGAATTTCATAGAGTGGGGACTTATTCCGGGGGCTCGATATTTACGACGTATCTTCTTTGCAATTGATTAGTATATTAAAATCTTTAATTTCTATCTGATTTTACTGCTCCATATTCGTGGTGGGGACTTATTTCGGGGGTCTAGAGACCTGGATTTAGGATATATCTTGTTTAGACTTGTTTGGATGAATCCAGAGTTTTTGTCATTCAGCAGGTATCCATTTATATAAAGTATTATTTTGAAGTAAGGACGATGATTCCGGAAAACAAGTTCCTGAATTGTAATTATCACCAACTCACAAAGAGCCACGCTTTTTGTGACAACTTCAAGGGGCTTTGAAATGATTCGGAATTAATTCAAATGTTATTAATTCCCCTCTCTCATTCGACAAACCAAATTCTACATTCTGGGATCGGAATATTCGGAATTCATGAGCCTGGCATTCCCTTACGATTACAATCTCTCACACCTCATCCATGCAAGCCTTCCGAGTGTTGACCAACAATGGATCTGCAGAGGATCTCTGTTCTCTAAAAATTCACTTATCTTTTCCGATCATCCGACTACCCCAGCCCCGGGCATTTCCTTGGATTATGTCCTAATTCGTAATACATACAGATCGGAAAGTCGCACCTTGTGGACCTCCATTATAGCAAATTGCAACTATAATTGCAAAATTGCGATTGAGGTTGACATAATCCGACAATCCATAATCCTCTCGTATTTCCCGTACGAAAATAATTCGTGACGTGATCCTTTGATTCCAGAGCAGAATTCTAATCCCAACAACTCTGTCTTTGTCACATTATAGTTCGGAGAAACGTAGATTATATAAACTTATAAACTGTAAGGAATTCTTTGATATCTGATTCCACAGAATTATTTCTATTTTCGAAAACACTTGACAACTTGCTTGTTTTTGGCCTCACCGATAAATAAAACATTAAAAATAGACAAGAACCTCGTTTTCGGGCACCCGATTCCATTTACCATTTACAACAAAATAATAATTTAACGATTTCTCTTAAAGATGATCGGTCGCCTCTGCTGCTGCTCAATCAGTCCAAATTAAGATGCGAGTCGAATTAAGCAATTTCATATTTTAATCTGGAAGCTGAAATTTTCGAAATAAATTATGATTTTATCAGGTTTATGGCAGTTTTACCTTCATAGTCACAATATATGATGAAATATGTATTTTGTGATAACCGGTGTAGAAAGCAGTCCTAAGGGCAACCAGTCCAAAGCGCTTTCTGGGTTTGATGATCTCCTTCGAGGTCGGGGTTCAATTCGAGGGATGTTTTGCCTACTGTGGGCTCTTTTCACTTTTAGCCTTCTGGCCCTATATTTCTAATTTCCCTACCAATGCACGTGTAATCACGGAAAATAAAGCTCTACCCAGTCACTTAAGGCTTCAAGGGGTACTTGCTATGTATATTTACTCGACAATTTACAGTTACAAAGGGATAATTAAACTTAAATGACTTCTCGTCCAACAACCATGCTTTCAGGTCGACAGCTACGGAGACAGTGCGGCTTTTCTGGCCACGAAAACGAAACGAAACACGTTCTTCTCAGAAGAAAGGAATCGACATAATTTACATAATTTCTGCCTCTTTCAGAAAGACAGGGTATT
This sequence comes from Desoria tigrina, assembly GCA_906901685.1. Lineage (NCBI taxonomy): Eukaryota > Metazoa > Arthropoda > Collembola > Entomobryomorpha > Isotomidae > Desoria > Desoria tigrina. The sequence goes on from CAJQTU010000046.1 coordinate 1,243,077, forward strand.
TCAAATACATGGGGAAAGATGAGAATACAAAAAACTATGAATTATACTTAACAATCCTTCATCCTCCCACCTTCTTATACGAAATAACAATAAGTATAAGAACTAATTACTAAACAAAACATTAAACTAATTAATCCATTGCTGGTAACGAAGTGGCTTCTTAACCGCTCGTCCAGATCTCGTTCGGATATTATCTTCGCCCAAATTCTTATTAGGGCCTTTCGGTTCTTCGCCCACATTCTTATTAAGGCCTTTCGGTTCTTCGCCCACATTCTTATTAGGGCCTTTCGGATCTGTAGCATCCTTATCTCGGATCCGAATTTGGTTGGCGATCTCCACAACTTCGGATTCGTCAACATCTTCGTGATTGGGAATTTCCAGAGGATAAAGCCGCTGGAGAGGTCGTTCCAGAATTCCACGTGCAGTCTTCACTCTAGCCACACGAATCTTCTTATCTTTCCCTGGAAACAACTCTATAATCCTCCCCAATGGCCACTCAAACCTCTTCCTATTGTCACTTCCCACAAGCACCACATCCCCAACTTTCGGATCTGGCGTCTTCTTTTCTGACCTCCGCTGAATCAAATTCCCTAGGTACTCTTTCCGGAACCTTGCCTTCAACGCGATCTTGATATTATTCATCTTACGATAAGCCTCACTCAAATCTTTTGAGGTTATCATTTCAATTTCTGGCAGTCCAGACATCGGCAGGTCCCTCATAAACATGGCTGGAGTCAGCGGGATCAAGTCCGTCTCGTTCTCCGTCAATGTTGTGAGTGGCCTGTTATTCATAACGTAAGAAATCTCAGCCATACAAGTTTCTAGTTCCTTACGTGTTAACTTTGCTGTGGCAATCATCTTCCTCAGCAAGTCCTTGAGCGTCCTAATCAGGCGCTCCCACCAACCTCCCCACCACGCTGCGGTCGGAGGATTAAATTTCCATTGTATCCTTTTCACGTGCAGATTGTCTTCTATTTTCTTCCAATTCAGTCTCTTCATGAGGGATTGGGATCCTACAAAATTCGTCCCGTTATCGCTGAATATGGTATTCGGTCTTCCAATAATACACGTGAATTTGTGTAATGAATTGATGAACTCTTCTGCGCTGATGGAGTCAACAATATCCAAATACACTCCTCTATAAACTGCACAAGTATATATTACCACCCATGCTTTCTTTCCTCCTTTCAAAATAATAGGTCCAGCCAAGTCCACTCCAGTCGTTTGGAAAGCACTCTGAGCCTCCAACCTTGCTGCTGGTAATGGCGCTGGATCACACTGCAGACTTCTCGCTGCATACCGTCGGCAAATCACACACTTGTGAATAACATTGTTGACCGACCTTCGCCCCTGAACAATCCAATACCGTTCTCGTAACTTATTCAGGACGAATTGAGCTCCGGCATGGCAGTATATCTGATGGACAAACTCAATTAGTTGACATACTAATGGGTCCTTACTTGGTAGAACTATCGGGCTCTTGAATAGTTCTGTATCCTTCATATACGCCAGTCTTGTCTTAATATGGTACAGTCCATCTGCTTCTTTCTGTACATGCAGTGGCGTACCGGTTTTTCCATCTGGGAAATGACTTTCTTGAATTTGTCGGAGAAGGTCCAGTTCCGCAATCCTCATTTCTTCTTGAGTGAAATGGCCTTTCCTCCGATCAACTGGAACTACACGTGTATTGTTGATGAATCTCCGCATCCACGCTGCAGTCCTTATGCTTTTCCAATAAGACGAGAATCTTGGTTCCCGAACTTCCACGTTCATATTTGCTATGCCTTGAGATTTCTTCTTCTCTTGAATCACAAGGTCTTCATCTGGTTGATAAGTTGACTTCGGCCAGCAACTTTCTTCTTTATACAACCAGTCTGGCCCCTCCCACCATCTGGATCGCCTCAATTCATACGGCGAACATCCTCTTGATGGAAGGTCAGCAGGATTTGATACTCCTTCAATATGTCTCCATTGTTTCTTATCTGTGATCCGATTGATTTCGCGGACACGATTTCCTACAAATGTTCCCCAATCCTCATCCCTTTTGATCCATGCCAGTGCCACTGTGGCGTCTGTCCAGCAGATTGTCCTTACATCTTGATAACTGAGGGACTCTCTGACACTTAATAACAGTCTGGCTCTATTTGGAAGGGGTGCCAATCTTGATTTGGCTAATAGAAGTTGAACTTCGACACTGTCATCAGCCCGTTCAACTCTGACAAAAACCACGGCAGCGTATGCATCCTGACTTGCATCCGTGAAGAGATGAAGTTCAACTGCACGTGTATTACTTCCGATCGCCAACCTGGGTATTTGAATACTATTAATTTCAAATATCTCAACATACCATTTGCTGAATCGATCCTTATCTTCCTGGTCCCATTCCTGATCCCAAGTCAGCTCCTTCTTCCAAGAGATCTGCAACATCAGCTTTGCTTGGAGAGAGGTAGGGCTTGTGAATCCGATGGGGTCGTATATTTGCGACAGGACAGATAATACAGTTCTCTTGTTTATTATCCTCTCTTCTATTGGAGTAGGACGAAACTTACAGCTTAATGTGTCTTCCGTCTTGTTCCAGCGCAGTCCAAGGACAGTGGTTGCATTCTCTTCGGAGTCTTCACAATTTGACTCCCACTGCCTAAGATCCATTTTTGCTTCTGCGAGGATTTTGACGGAGACTTCCCTGAATTTGCTGTAGTCTTCTTTTGTGTCAACTGAAAAGACACAATTATCAACATAGATTGATTTTCTTAATTTATTTACCACTGGCCTTGCGTCTTCATCTTTGACTTGATCCAAGTGGTGCTCTAATACCGCTGCTAACATGAACGGGCTACAATTGAGGCCAAACACAACTCGACTGTGTTTGTATTCCATAATTTCTTCGGGCTTTCCGCTCTCCCACCACAAGAATTTTTGAAACTTCTTGTCCTTATCGGCAACGCCTATCATCTGGAAAGCTTTCCGGACGTCCGATATGCCCGCGATATCCTTTTCGCGGAAGCGGAGGAGGATGGATGGAATTAGCTCCAAAAGATTTGGACCTCTTTCTAAACAATCATTTAACGAAGGATGATTACCAACTTTGCATGATGCATCAAATACCGGTCTCACTGGAGTTGTTTTACTATCCAGCTTCAGCACTCGGTGGTGGGGTAGGTAATGTCCATCATTCGATTGCACGTGTATTCTTTGGATAAATCCCTCTGCTTCCCAATCCTTAAATAATTTGTCGTAAGTGACAAAGAGCTGCTCCTGCACCAATTTTCTTGTTGTTGATGTGAGTCTCTTTTCACATACGATCTTGTTACTGGGAAGTGGTATATCCTTATCCGTCCACGGAAGTTCAACTGTATATCTTCCGTCTTCGGCACGTGCAATATTCTTCTTAAATTTCTCCATGACCCTCTGATCATGTTCTTCTTTGGTCAGCTTTTCTGCCGTGTCCTTGATGCCGATGGAATCCAATTCCCACATTTCAGGAAGGGACTTCTCTCCTTGAGTCAACATTGATATGACGGTTGATGCGTAACTGCATATTTGATTTCCGGATGGCAACTCTCCGCTCAAAGTCCACCCAAACACAGACTCAACTGCAATCAACCCGCTCTTCAACTTGAACATTCTTCCAGTCATCAACTTCGGCCAGAGGTTACTGCCAATCAAAATTTCTATTTCCGGTGTGTTCCAGGTGGTGTCGTTAACCAGTATTTTCTGTTTCGTCAACTCTTGCATCCATGGACCAACAGGGATGGTAGGACAATTTCCACATATGACGTCTTCATTTATAAACTGGAACTCCCCCTTGAACTTCTTATCCAAACTCTGTAGTTGAACACCGTACTTCTTCTTTGGTTTTACTACTGTCGTGTTTCCTCCGAACAGCGTCGTCTGCAACTTGAACTCCTCCAGCACCTTACAATTTAACTTTACTGCGGTGGCAGTTTTAATATAACTTCTATTACTGCCCTCGTCAAATAAAAGTCGTACACTTACATGCTGTCCCTTTGAGTTGGCCACAAGTACACGTACAGTTTTCATAAGGACCAGCCCGTCCTTCGTTTGATTCACGTTCGTGACGGCTGAATCCACTTGCATATTTTTCAAGTCCTCCGTGACTTCTTGTGTTGCCGGTTTATTCTTTTCCTTTTCTCGGCACACGATCGCGAAATGCTTTCCATCACATATTGTGCATTCCACGTCTATTTTGCAGACACTCGAGCGATGACCTCTTCCTAGGCATTTATAACAAGCCCTATTTGCTTGAATCTTCTTAGTCTTCTCTTCCATGGTCATGTTTTTCGCCTTATAGCAATCTTGACTTTTGTGATTTGTCCTCTCACAAAACACACATGACTTTGTACTCGTTCCCGAGTAGAGACTTTGCGAAGTTGCCGTGTCATCACTCCTTCTATTTTTGCCTGCTACACGTGTATTCTTCCCTGATGAAGAATCCTGGAATGCAGTCTGGGCCAAAAATATTTGCTGCTCCCCCTCCACTTCTTTCTTGAGAAATTCCATGAGGTCCTCCAACTTAGTTTTATTCTCTTCCCCCGGCACACTAATTTTCGGATTTCTTAGCCAGGTTCTTAGGACATCCTCTGGTAAACTCGATTCGACGAGGGGGTAAAAATACATTGATGGGTCAGCCTTACTTAGATCCAATGTACTAAGCGCTCGCAGATGGGACTCCAGTTTCATATATATTTCTCTGAGCGGGACTTTCTCCTTCTTCGTGACATTCGTTATCACAAGATTCAGTAATTCCCTTAGATAAACTTGGAGCTGCAACCCTTCTCGGCCATAGTACCTTTTCAAGGAATCCAACGCTGCTTTATAGTTTTCACCCGTCGGTGGGAAAACGCTTATCATTTGTCTAGGGTCTGACTTTTCTTCAGTTGCTTGAATGAGGTATTGGAATTTGTCGCTGTCGTGGATGTTCGGATCCCTGTCGATCTTCTCGAACTGACTCCACCAGCCCAGCCACGTCTTAATATCTCCATTAAACTTCTGAAGTTCTATCTTCGGTAACTTGAACGTCTTCTGTTTGTTCCTGTCCGAAGACCCTAGTCCAGTTGCTACTGGATCTGTCGGAGAGATGAAGTCTGCTATTTTATCTTCTACAATTCTTATTTTGTCTTGATATTCTTCAGCTTCATCAACCTCCGTTTCTAAATCTTGATCTGATGATCCTGTGTCGAGCATCGCCTCCAGCACCATCCCATCCTTTTCAACTAGACTTTCCTTAACTGCTGCAAGCTTTTTCAATAAGGTGACTAAAGTTGCTTTTTGTGGTGGCTGGTTATTTAGCTCCGCCTCGATCTCATTAATAGTTTTGGTGACCTTCGTTCGGAATGGCTTTCTGGCTTTCTTTGCTCGGTCCATCTCGAATCTAGTCAGCAATCAACAGAACTCCAAACAAAACGGAGTCTAATTAGAAAATGCACGTGTATTTTTAGCTGTATACACGGCCACAATCAACAATTTCAATCAGTAATATGGAGTTGCTCCTCTTCTCTGGGATGTCCTCCTCCTCAACTGCACTGATTGACTTCAAAATAAAATACGGAAAGGTATCACCTGTTACGCCCCCGAACACTCAGGGTGGGGTCCACAAAGTGGCAAGGTGGTTGTGATCCTTCAATCTGTGTTGCTCCTCGCCAGCTCGCTGGACACAAGGAACCGAAACTCAACTTGACTCGAACTTGAACTTTGACCTTTCAGGGATATCTCGGTGGGACCTCCAGTAATGTAGAAAGCAGTCCTAAGGGCAACCAGTCCAAAGCGCTTTCTGGGTTTGATGATCTCCTTCGAGGTCGGGGTTCAATTCGAGGGATGTTTTGCCTACTGTGGGCTCTTTTCACTTTTAGCCTTCTGGCCCTATATTTCTAATTTCCCTACCAATGCACGTGTAATCACGGAAAATAAAGCTCTACCCAGTCACTTAAGGCTTCAAGGGGTACTTGCTATGTATATTTACTCGACAATTTACAGTTACAAAGGGATAATTAAACTTAAATGACTTCTCGTCCAACAACCATGCTTTCAGGTCGACAGCTACGGAGACAGTGCGGCTTTTCTGGCCACGAAAACGAAACGAAACACGTTCTTCTCAGAAGAAAGGAATCGACATAATTTACATAATTTCTGCCTCTTTCAGAAAGACAGGGTATTTCAAATACATGGGGAAAGATGAGAATACAAAAAACTATGAATTATACTTAACAATCCTTCAACCGGTCTAGCATGCATTTTTAATGAGCAACCTGGCAGATCTGGAGCAAGAAGTCGGGATGTCGTATATGAACACAAAAAAATTGTCACGTACAAATCTTAATGATAATAACAACAATTCTCACATATTAGTCACATCCTATGCAGAAAGCGATTATGAAAATGTGCAGAAGTTCGTGAAAAACGGGACGTTCAAAAAAAGAGTCGGAAAGTTTTTAATTGGACTTCTGTTGCCAGAACAGGGCTCCAAAAACCCGGAGTTTCGAAATTTTGCAAACGAATTTGGTGTTTCCATTTAAAATTAAAGGCATTTGCCATAAATAACCCGAAAAACAACAAATTAGCTAATTCCAGTGGAATTATCATACATTTTGAAACTTAAAATATTTCCAATTTCTTAAAATCAGACAGCAATAATCAGATTCACAACCGAACCCTAAACTTAGAAACTGAATACAGTATGTAACTTCTAAAAAATCGGTGGGTGGGGTCTCCACACTACAGGTGTATTTCATCCGGGTGGGTATCGAACCAAAAAAACTTAAAATCATTTTAAAACCCTGTTTTTAATTTATAAACTGAAAAACCCACTACTACCAAAACAGCCACAATTGACAGTTTTAGTGACAATTACCCACCAGTACCAGCTCTAAAATAGCATAGGACAGGAGAGTGGGTAATTTCTAAGAACTCGGTGGGTACGATCTTATATCTTCAATTATGCTTAATTTAAAAACGACAAACCATAAGTCCCAAAAAAACCGTCTCAAAACAGAACCCTGCCTACAAAGACCTATTTAAATCTGTGAATTTTTCTTCCCAGAATTAATAATCCCCGACTCTATACCGTTTTTTACATAAAAATAAATAGTAATGTCACAAAAAAATCCCTAGACTCCTTTCAACACATCTTAAAACGTAGTTTTAATAATCCCAGAAAGTCAAAGTCGACTAGTCTTCTCCCGTCTAGAAATACAAGAAAAACAGGTCTCTAATAATCTCAAAACTCCTATATTTAAACGTACTGTCAACTCGACTCTAATTTAATTTGACGGAAATCCGACTCCAGCAAACGAATTCAATCTAAATGTAATAAGAAGAAAAACCAGTTAGGTTTCGGAAAACGTTAAAAAACAGCCAAATCGGGCTTTGATCATCAGCAGATATGTCAGTTTCGTAGGCAGTTGACACGTTTCAAAAGCAGGGTTATAATCACATTTTTATACCAACGAAACCCCCGAAATAAAAACACCCCGAAATAAGTCCTGAAATTAGTGATATAGAGTTTTGAATTGTGTTTTAAGATTTGGCAAGGTACAATACAAAATACACTTATGATTCGATCCAATAACTGCCCCTAACTATTGAGACGAGGTATTTATCAACTATTTGTCACATATTTAATTCAAAGATATAGACATTCTAGTCTGTTTTCACAACTCGAGTACATAATATACAATCCAACTATCCAACCCGTTATCTATGCCTGAATGATTAAAACAATTATCCCTCCGAATAAGCAATCGACACTTTATAATAAAAATAATAATTGTTAAAAAATGCTTACAATTCTATTTGATCCGATTCATTAGAGGCAAATTTCAGTTAAAAACGAAGCCGATTTCAGTTATTAATTAATGATTCCGACCAATAATAACCCTAAAATATACCCGAGCAAATTTAACTCCTCCCTTAAATGGCTGATTAATCCCCTTAAAACGCTAATTCAGTTTTCGAAAACCGATAAAAAAATCAAATCTTACCTTCTGTAATAGGAGATCCGAAAAACGGTTTGAATCCGATTTTTTTCCCAAAAATTACAATACGTTCTCCCAGTCAAATCTCAAATCCTCCAACAAAAGGTCTAGGTCTCTTCGATTTGTAAAATAGGATAAAGAAAGCACTTGAGATTAGAATCGGAATATTTGGATCTAAATTCTAAACCCTATGCACTTTTCCAAACCTCTTTTAGAAATCAGTCAGAATCCAACAAATCCTTTTAAACCCTCTTTCTCTATTCAATTTCCAATTCCCCAAAACGGTTCCAGGAAAATCCTCAAAAAACACTCAAAAACAGTTTTTAAAGACGGACAGACTGACAGCACTTCACTATAACCTTGAAGCACTTATTGTTTACATATATTATATGATATATAGAGCAGATCAAGATGTTCCAGGTTTTTTTATTTTCTGGAGAAATCTCCAACAAAACCACAATTCCGAAGTACTTCTCGTATATAACAAGTAAAAGTAAGGGCCCTCACTTAAAGACTTATCTTTACTGACTTCCGGGGATTTGGAGTTGTCAGACAATAACAATCTATAAATCCCCTTAAAATCAATTAATTCCGGCCCAAATCCCCGATATATTCTCTATCTATACCTCTGTCTCTTAAAGAAGAGACAAGGAATTTAGTACAAGTCCTGATGATATTTTATTTCGCAATAAGAATAGGAGAAGAACCCAGTCCAACTTCTTGTTAAAGTTGAGACTTAAATCCCTTGAAATCTCTTAAGAGAAAAAATCCAATCTTCTAATCAATCCGATACACTCCTCCTGTCACCAACATCCAGTTCTGAGTCTCACAATCAGACAAAAGTACGGGTTCTATATTCGAAATTGGATCTCGAATTTTCGACAGACGTCGACAGTATCGATCACTTGCTCTTTCCACGAATATTTCGATCGATTTTTTTGTTTTTCGAATTTAGACCGATTTTTCGTAAAACGGGAAGGAGGTTTTATTTCGGGTTTTTCGGTTTTTTCGGGAACGTTTTTGGGAGATGTTTCTTTGAGCTGAGGAAGTGACTGACTGAACGGGATCTCTAGAACTTATTCTGACTCATCTTCTCTTCCAGTTCTTGATCTTTGGGATGTTTTTGCTTGTGAGGAATAGGGAGCCAGGTTCTAGTTTAAAGAACATCCGTGTTTACCGTAAATCTGTTAATAGAGACCTCCACCTGAAATAGAAGCTTCATTTTTTAGGGCTTTAATAACAATAGATTACCCCAAAATCTCCTGTTTCCACCCCAGAATTCTAAAATTTCACAATTTTTTGCTCAAATACGCCAAAATGATCTTCAAATCTTGTACTTTTGTTCAAGAATACCAATGTGATCATGACATTTGAGCGTGATTTTAACAACTGCCTATTTAAAAAAATGAAAGAATTTTAAAAAATACCAATCTCATTGAAATACAGCTCCTGATTTTTTTAAATAGAGACCCATGGGGATCTATTTCAGGATTTACAGGAACAGCACAAACTAAGAACCGAACCTATTATATGTAAAGATGTCCCTGTTTAGTAGTACCTACCCGTCCCCGTAAAATATCCAGTTATACGTTTAAGGCAATGTCTCGAGTTCTTGAATCTCCTTAGGATTCAGCTCAAATCTCAAGAGATAAGGTTTCGCGTCTCTCAATTCACCAGAAATTCGTCTCTGCCACCACCGACTTAATATACGAATGTACGATCGAGAGAACAAAGCTGAACCTACCTGGCAATGACTTGATATGTCAGTAAAAAATGTATAGGTACCACTTGCTAAGAGATAGAAAAAAATAAATGTGAATGGCAAATCGCAATAAATGAGTCAAATGGTCTATACCGCATTTCTTTGATTTAGTGTCCTACGGTTGAAGCGGATATTTATTTTAGTTACGGGGGGGGGGGCGATTATCTAGAGAATTACGGTAAAAATAGCTTATTAGACAATGTCTGAATTGTGCAAATAAAGTAATTGCAGTTACAGAATCGTAATGGACTTATATAGAGCTCTTTTGTTTCAAGATGAACTTAGAACGAGTTTTAAGTTACAATTGTTATAGTCAAGAAATTAGTCCTCCGGCTATACTTACACTTAAGCCATTCTTTTAAATCACATTCTTGAATCCGGATTTTAACTCTGCTAATTTGTAAGATGAACTACAAAAAACTACAAATTAAATTCTATACTTAAAAGAAACGATGCACTTTTCAACTGCAGTTAATTACTATTTAAATCAGAGTAGTTAAAGAGAGACTGACAACAAATTGCAAATAATGAATAATTAATTCAATAGTTTGTAGCTACGAACTGTTATAGAGCTGAAAGTTAAGGTACGTGGTACATGTGTAAACTCTACCCTAACTATCAACTAACTTTGCATGTATTTGTTTATCGTTTAAAATTTGCGACATCACGATGCAGTTGTGGATTCATTTTTAATTTAAATACCTCGATTAATAACGAATAATATGAAGCAGTACTAGTCCATTAGTAAGTCCCAAGAATACCAATTACAATGCATAACACATTGTTCATGAATACAAAATACAATCTACAATCGATCATAGATCGTAGCTACCGAAATAAGAAGCCCCAGACCTTCATCTGCACCGAAATAAGCCTACAAAGTATTTTTGATGGTAACTTTCTCCCGGAATAAGTCCCCAGTTCTCACCGGGTTTGAAAAGCATTGCCCCTGGGGACTTATTTCGGTGATTGCAAATGCGAAATAATGTATCACCTCGTTAGTATTTTAGATCGTAGGTTTCTACCTCTTGTTTGTCCTTGATCGCTCATCGTCTCCCCAGCTTTAATAAGGCAAGGAAGATTAGAGATTATAATTTTTTCTTAGGATCTTCATAATGTGTTTTATAATGCAAATATAATCAATCAGACATCTCAAGTCGGGAATGCATCATCATCTCTAATCCCATCCCTCATTGCATATTAATACTGTGCAAACAGATATTTAATGATAGTGGACCTATCTGTCTCTAATATAGGCTTCGTGGGACAAATTACTATACAATTTCCTATATTATATCCAGCTATAGAAATTGAAATTGGTGAGCAGCAGTTTCCCCTGAGTTTTACATAATAATTTCACCAGATCCTGTAATTTCAAAGCCCTTAATCCCTGTTTTATTACGGCGGATATATGCGTCTGAAATATTATGTTTATGTTAAATAGGAACAAGAGAGTCTAATTTATTTCGGGTTGTTTGTTGTGAATGATTGATTACTGTTTACAAGTTACAGGCTCCTTTGCTACAGTTTTGTAACTTGTAATTTTGGCTTTGGATCGGAGAAGATGCAAAACACAGAATGTTCCCTTTGGAATTTGCAATTATGTTCTTACTTTTGGAGGAACTGAATAGGAAATTAAAAGTTTGTAGCTATTGTGCCGTAGTTTATAGGTGTATACGAAATATATGGGATAAATATGTAAAAACATTTCGAAACTCGGAAATGGAAGAAGTTTGGATTGTTATTTACTTAAGGATTCTAGTACTTCAAAGCTACGGTAGTAGGGTATAGAGGCTGCGATTTTAGTTTGGGACAAATTTGTGCTCAGAGTGGGATATAAGCCCACTGCCACTGCATACCTGCGAATAAATTAACTGATCAAAATGCAGACCTAACTTCACGCTATAGTCATTAGGGTACAGCTTTGTCCCAGACTAAAATCATACGCTCTATAAATTGAAAAAATATATAGGCTCTAAAATAATTGCTTTTATTTTCTGATGTTTTGACTTCTGAAGAAAATGAAAAACCAATTTACTTTTTTAAACACTCGAACCACGATTTTAGCACGCAAATTCCACCTACAAAATACTACAAGCCATCATAAATAGTAGTAGAATGTTATTATTGGTTTTAATATTTATTATAATAGGCTGCTACTACTCTATAGCACGCATTTCCTCAAAAGATCTAAGAATAAGAACCAATCTTCAGATTTAAGAGATTTATTTTAATGGTTGATGGAAACCTCTGGAGAAATCTATTTTCTTGTCCAGACCATCACGTTTTCCAAGTCCCTCCAGAAGAGCTTTAGACAGTTAGATTATGTGGCATTTGTAGAGGAAGGTCATAGGTCAAAGCCGAACCTCTTACGACTTGGAAATGTCATTTTAATTCCCAGAGGTCAACTTTATCACTAATATAGATAGATATCTGAATGAATTTTAGAAACTTCTAGCAGCAATTAAATGTGCATAAGATCACTACGATTTAATTGCAAAAATTAACTATCCTCTGCCTTGAGCATATAAAACCAAACCTATTCCTCATAAATATACAGTTTAGTTTCGTTCAAGTACAAATTAATTGTGAACAGGGATTTTTGACATTGCTTTTCAATACGCCTTCGATCTTTAGGAAATGTCAATCGGACTGACTTGAAAGAGACGTCTCCGGGCAACGCCACGGGTGGGCTAAACGTATCCAAGAAATAGAGTGATGCTATAGTTTAAGATCTCCGTAACGGACTGACCTTTGACCTCAAGATCGAGATGGCACGAAATAGATCACTATGCAACGGGGGTGGGGGCTTATTTCGGGGGTGGGGATGCTAAACCATCCGTACGAAAACATTTAGTAGTATGCCGGATGCAGTTAGATATTTAGATTTAGAACTGTTCTACCTGGACAAATATCGGACAGGTTTCTACGTCTCTGTAATCTGCTTTGTTTTTTAACCAGATCGAGTAGAATCGTCGTATAATAGAGGGTTAGGATTTGCAATTCCTATTGGTTTTATTTGATTGCTTTGTTATGGAAAAATGTTGATTGAAGAAGGAAAACCGGTATTGCATCGGAGATGTTAAATTCTGCATTTCTATTCATGATTTGGGACCACTTCCCTCAAGAAGAAGAAGCAAACTTCTATTCCTTATTACATTACGATATTACAAACCTCGTATTACTTGTATTTGCAAGCCGTGATCATCTCGACCCATTCCACCGTAAATCTACAACTTCATCCATAGGATTAGTGATGATAAAAAATACAAAATGGAGCTGGATCCGCAGTCCCTAGGATTCGGAATAATAATTTATGATGCATACTTACGAGGAAATTACCCGAGGCGGAAATCTCCGGTTGCCTTGATTTTATTTGTTTAGCGTTTACAATTTCATGAACGTGTGTGCAAAAAAATGAGGGTTCTATGACTATACTTTTACCATTTCAAAAAATTGTAAAAAAATCATGAGAATTAGCATACAAAATGTCAAAAAAACCATGAACATTGACATTCAAATTAACAAAAACAATGAAAATTGACAGTTTCAATGTGAAAGAGTGATTTTGTAAGTTTTTATTTTAATTCCACCTTGTTGTGAACATAATTGTCACAGAACAGAATTGACTGAATACCTGAACACCTTCCTAAAACACCCTGTATATACCTCTGTCATTCATTCAATGTTAAAGCACTAAGGTGCAAAAAACTGCAACTGCTCATTCAAGAATGAAGAGCTACAAAACTACGTTTGGAGTTGAATAAAACCTTCAGAGAAATAATGGCTTCTGAAATTCGCAGACGATTTTTTTGCCAACTTTTTCTTACAAGGGACATCACCCAAAGGTCAGAGCCCGAATCGTCTGATTTTTTTTACTGTCGAACACACAACTAATATGAACCACAAAACTGCAAGAAATATCTGCGGTAGTTCGTCCTTGTCATTTTTAAAAATTCATGAACCAAAAAAATCACGAAAATTGACTTTTTCAAAAATTAATAAAACATCGATTTGTGGTCCGATTTTCAAAATCTTTCGAGTTTTGCAATGCTAAAGAGTTGTTCTTTATAGAAATCTAAAGATTTGAATTTTCGTAAAAAATCGAAAAAAAAACTTTTTTTCTTTAACGTTCCAGGGGTTCAATTTTTTTCAAAAATTAAAAAAAAAATTGAAATATTTTTTTAAATTCAAATCTTTAGATTTCTATAAAGAACAACTCTTTAGCATTGCAAAACTCGAAAGATTTTGAAAATCGGACCACAAATCGATGTTTTATTAATTTTTGAAAAAGTCAATTTTCGTGATTTTTTTGGTTCATGAATTTTAAAAAATGACAAGGACGAACTACCGCAGATATTTCTTGCAGTTTTGTGGTTCATATTAGTTGTGTGTTCGACCGTAAAAAAATCAGACGATTCGGGCTCTGACCTTTGGGTGATGTCCCTTGTTAGAGATGCAAGAACATGCAAAGAAATGATCTTTCCTCCAGGCTCCAGCCAAGCTCTTATAAACCGCTTTTATATTCCTCATATGGGCACTTTAAATATTAAAAAGAGCTAGCCGAGACAACCCTCCACAAGTTTGAATACTAAACACACCGAAATAAGTCCCCAGGGACAATATTTCCTCAAACCTTTATGGTGAATTGGAGTTATTTCGGTGGTTATATGATTATTTCTCAGGTATCGTGCTTTTCATTATAAATCACGCTGTTTTTATTTAATAACGCATTTTTAGATATTTCTACGTCTAGGTGTCATATGTGCAGTTTTTCCAAACTCGTGAATGAAAGGTTTATTTAGGAGGGGTTTTCTTATTTCGGGGGGTTTCTTATTACGGTGGTTTTATTATTTTGGGGGTCTGTTTACAATTTTATTGCGACTATTATGGCTCCGAAATTCTTTTGTCGCATTTACAATGTAAGGAATAAAATGGTTGAAATCACCTTCACACTTTATAATCTTTAAATGCCAAGTTGTAAGGTTGTCAGTAATAGGTTTTAGGAAACTGCTGGCTCCTTGTGTAATGGACCTGATGGAGGACTCAACTTGCAGCTCTGCATCTGAAAGCTTATGAATCAGACTCATTTTATCAATGACAAGTTTCTTTGACATTTTTTGCTATATTTCTAAAAGTTGGAGGAAGAACTATGATTGGCATCCCAAATTCAAAAGGAAAGCTTAAAAAGCATCTTGTTCTTTGTGACGAAGGTATCGTCAGATCTCAGATGAGATTTATTCCCGGAATATTGTGCTTGTGACATTTATAATAAGACATTTGTTACTACAATCCGTATTTTTTGTGGGGACATACTGTCAACGTATGTCCCCACAAAATGTATGTTGTACATAATGTATGTTTCCATGTATGGAAACGGGGTCAGTTGATCCGGTATTTTAGGATAGTTACAATTAGCCCCGGAATATTGAGCTTGTGATGTTTAAAACGAGACAAATTTGACTCTACTGTCAGTTTCTTCGGGGACAGGATTTTTCCCGGTTCTGCACCATCTCTATTTAAATAACATTGAGGGCGGGAATTTTTTTTAAAATTCTGTCCCTCGACAGAGTGACATTAGTCTGTGGAGGCATTTCTATCTCTGTGCATATCGGCCACCTTTTCTACAGACAGACAGACTCTCAGTTTGAGAATAAGCCCCGATTCGGGTTGTTCATAATGCTTTAAAGACAATGTTGGGCAACGTGGTAAATGTACAGAATTGGGGTCAGTTGATCCGGTATTTCAGGATTCTGACCATTATTCCCGTCCTGGCTAATCTGACTACAACTCTGTGGAGATTGACTTTTAACACGTTTTTGAATTCAAGTTTACTTGTCACCTTTGAGCATCAAATATATTACTATAGCATTAAAATTCATATCCTACCCGTTTCCCTACTCATAAAATATGAACAAAAGTCAACCCGGTTTGTATTTAACGGTTTAAAGGTAAAACTTTAGCCTGAACTTTGACCCACTATCCTAATTAAACTCGAACAAATGATATAATTCAGGGACCGGAAGTCTCTTTGGTGAGATTGGTGATTTCAAAATTTTTATGCTCGGATGACATGACACGACACGATAAATTAAACCCGCATTTGTTCCCCAGAAACTCCTTACCTTTTTAGCATGTTAGAGGAGAGTTAAAAGTTCCAATGCCAAATCCCAACCTTAAAATCCCCTCCTGACTGCAACTTTAAGGGAAATAAAAATCAATTCACCGGAAAATATCCCTGACTAAGGGCTGGGGGACGGGACAATATATTAAGGAAACTACCCACTTGTCTCCATACAAATTACTCAAATGAATAGGAAAAGTTGCCAAAAACCTCTCAGAAAAAAACTCGCTATAGAATAGGCCCTGTAGCAAAGTGTATGTAATGCATATAGCAAAGTATCTTGGAGTAGAGATCAAAATTACAAACTAGAAATTACTATCCATTTTGAAAGCAGAAACTGAAAAACAGCGAGTACTAAAAATCTCATCGTGCCCCAACCATAGAATAAAATCAGATTAGTCGTTGAATAGCCCTTGCTAAGAGCTTTCTATCGATGTATCACACAAGGGTTCGTTACATCAAAATTGGGACCTTTGACCTGAGACCTACGAGGTCACAGTACAAGCTTAACCTCCATTGTTGAGTTCTCGCACTGACAGACGGACGGACACCACTTAAACAAAAGCATAAAATACCTTAAACCATAAAAGAATAAGGACCTTAGAGAACCAGAAGTTAGCACCTAAAAAACTCGGGGAGAAACATAACAAAACCACAAATTGCGAGGATTTGAAATACATTTCGCAACTTTCCTCAGGCACAAGTTAGTTATTTTGGCAAGAAAGTTGGGCTCCTTTCCGGCACTTAGGACCTAACTTTAAGGACCTTCGAGACCCCAACTAACTTTTTAAAGAGTCCCTATCTGCAAAACCATACCTCCAGAAACATTTCAATCCCGCACAAGTTTAGGAAATATTGTATGTTAATCGTAAATAGGGATCTAATATCCATTAGCCTTAATAGACTTTTACCTTCTAAATAAATTGAAGTAAGGAAAAATTTATTTTTTTCTCCGGAATTGGGGAATAACTTAAAAGAATTCTTAATTGGATTGGCTTCGGCTAACATGATTGTTGATGTATTGTTTCAAGTGGCTAAAATGAAGGTTGATATTCTGCCGGTTTTAATGGATCTAAAGACATTGCTCTCCTTGACTCGCCGGGTAAAACTAGTTTTGTTCTCTATAGCAAGTCCCATGCTAAAGAAAAGAAAAGGTGGATATTAATCCAATTTTAAGCCGGTTTTAATGGATTATAAAGTACCTATCCGTCTTGACTCGCTGGGTAAACTCGTTTCGTCCTCTATATAGCAAGTTCAATACGCTCCTATATACATACAATCGAAATGAGTTTAACCCGGCGAGTCAACAAGCACGGGCAACGGGGATTTTAATGATTTCTATCATTAAATATTTCTTATAACTTGAATCATGTTTTTTTGTGTGTTTTTAAACTTTTAATCATAATTTGCTGTATCTTTAGATGAGGAATTTATAAAGGTGAAAAAACAACACCGAAAATGCTAAAATAAATCCACAACCGAAATATCTCCCCCCTCTACATATATAGCTCAATTTAAAACTTCTCTACTCTATCTCAGTATTTGCGGCAGTTCTTCAGGGAAATATAAGCTGAAGTAAATGTAAGGTGAGTTAGCCAATCTTTACTCGTTTCTCTACTTGGATCGAGAGGTACTCTTACTGCAGTATGGTTTTTAATTGCCCTAAAACCTTTGGAAACTTTCGATCTCGACGCCGTGGTACCTGTAAACTGCAATGCAAAGTGGTAGCAAAAAATATGTAATTTAGCTGGAGGCATTAGAAGTTGTTAGAACTCTTAATTCAAAGGGTTGCCGGTTGCTGAGTTCTCTTAAAAAGTACGTCGATACTCCTATATGATAATATAATGGACAATGGACATGCAAATAGTGATACACTGAGATTGACAAATTATCGAACATTTGTTTGCCGAAAAAATGAAAATCCTAATCATTTTCTAAAATCATCCCTTATTTTTGAGAAATCGTATATGGTGTGGTAGAAAAAATGTGCTACTTCTAATATTTCATGAGTCATTTAGAATGGAACAGTATTTGCATGTCCATTGTTGGTTTTCCTGCACATCTCTTACAAGACTTCCAGACAGAGTTAGTTGACACTTTCCGAGATTTATTTGCAAAATCTGCATCTTAACATCTTAAGGGAGGTAATAAACGATAGCTTTTATTACTTTTACGTCTCAACGGCCGAGTATATCTCCTTCAAGGGTTATCCATAAACTATAAGGAATTAAATACACTGGTTTTTTATAAATGTAGAGATCATTAAATTTAAATGTATTTCGGAGTGAAGTAATATTGTTTTCTTAAATCGAATTCAAACTTTAAATATGCGATGGAAAAATTTGAATAAATTATGCAATTGAACTGTCTTCAACGTTTGTTACGATTTATTTCATCAATATTTGGATTCACAGGATACATAAAGTAGATTTTAATGTTTAAAATTATTCCAATAGCAAAATGCGATCAAAAAAATGTAACTAAAATTCCTGATCAATGTAAATCATCGTCATTACATCCATGCCTTTAATCTGAAATACTTAATTTGAATCGACAAAAGATTGGCACAAAGCGCCGTAGGATACGGTACAGTCCTTCATATTCCAACTAAAATGATATGGTGGGATTGGATTTGCTCCAAACGGATTGTATTTCCAGGATCCTGCAATACATTGGAAAGAAAATGTGGGATTGGTCATTTGTCCAGGTTCTGATCGACCTCCCCAATTGACATAGGTACTTAGGACTGGGACGCCAGTACTACTCCATTTAAGGGACGGGGGTTCATGCGGATCCTTAGCTCCTAAGGATGACCCTGATGTCCATAAAAAGGGCCCCGTCTCGTTCCCTAATTTTCAGAACAATTAGTTGGATAAATCATAAACAGTGCTTTTAATTTACTATAAAACATGGCATTTCAATATTTAGTACTATATATGTATATTAAAAAAATATTTTTTTAAATAGTTATGTTACGACACATGGAGACATGTATTTGTACTCTCCCAAGTGATTATCAACAAAAATGCCCTTTAGAAAATTGACATTTTTATGAATAAACTGGACATTTTACTACGATTTTAACACTCTGGGAGACAATTTGCAAAAAAAAACGTTTGTGTATTTTTCAAAATACCTCTGTCCTTACTTGCCTTAAAATCTCACAGATACAGTATGATATTTAATGTATTTGTGGCAAAACTAGTTTGTAGTTTCGTTGTGTTCTTCTCGACATGTTGAGCCGAAATCATTGTTTTCTGTGACTTCTCGGTTGACGAGAGGATAACCAAGGGGTTAATTTACTTTGCAATGAAGAACCAAGAGGTTAATTCAACCATATAGTTATATGCAAATGTATTTAAATTACCCTTAAGAAGAGAAATAAACTCAAACGATTTTTGTTATTAAAAAAAAGTGTATTTAAATATACCGTATTCTTTTTGAAAGTAGTCATTCAGAAATAAGTTCTCCTCAAGAGATTCGATGCTTGCCAATTCCGAGTTTGATATTTTGCAACCGTGGTGTGCTCCAGTCCAGCCAGGATAATTCTTAAAATAGTTAAAGATTGAGATTAGTTGAATGGTATAAAACGCTGTTTTGATGTTTGTATTCCTTACGTTTGTGTACACAATCTTGTACATTTTGTTCCCAATAGTGCCAGGTATTTCCGTTGACTGGCCACTGCATTCTGAAGCTATTTTTAAGAAATTAAGCAAAGCATAACTTTCAATTTATTTTCAGTAAATTTTTCGTTGATTTATTGCCTCCAAACCAGCCAATTAGTTAATTTCAATTAGGACTCATACAAACTGCAAAATCTATATAAAACCACGTATATGAATATATGAAAACTACTTTTACTTACCGAAAATTGTCAACCCGATTAGCAAAAGAGTTAAGTAAATCGTTTTAAGCATTTTAAAAATTTAATTTAATTGTCAAGAATGCAATCTTTAATTAAGCGTCTCAAGCACACTACGTTAAAAATGTTCCCATTCATGCTTTTATATACATGTGATCACATGACATGAAAAGGTAAGATAAGTATAAGCCATGATTAGGGACGTTATCGAAAGCAAATGAGAGACTTTGAATAATTAAACAAGGCAGTTAAATTTCATCGATTTATCAGTATCAGACGACATGATTGATTGCTTGCGACCCAGATATTTTATCAGTATGGCTGAAAAAACAAGTCTTGCCAGACAAACATTTTTTTGGAAATAATATTAAATATTTTGCTTGTATAAATTTGGTATGACAAATGTTCAGTTTGAGCTTGAACAAGAACAAACTAGGTTCGATTCATTGATTAAGGTTTTAAGATCAGGGGGATATTTGCCCGGAGTCCAGCCCTATCTACCCAGTTGCCAAAAGAAATGATCTGACATGATTAAACCTTTTAGTGTTTTGACCCAACTGCCCTGTTTTTGTTGTCTTAAGGATCTTTGGTCCATTTCCTGTCTTTATTGTCTTGTCTTATGTCACGGGATTTGATCCCTTTGCCAAAATAGATTTTTTTCCTTCATCTCCCGTAATCGATTTCCAACAGTGGAGTTAGACCTCTCTGCTCTGACTTGACCGATGACAGATCTATGTAACTGACTTGAGACTGAGAAACTTGCCACTGCATTTTTTATTGGAATCCCAAAAAACACGAAGGACAGGAATGACGTCAAGTTAGGCCGTTTAAATGTCATGATAAAATTAGAAGTTTTCTGAAATTTCGAAGCTCATATTAGTTAAAATATCGCTTTTCTCCGCATAATCATGGGCTGGAATCATCTAAAAATCGATCAAAATCGTCGAAAAATTAAGAAAAATCCAGTAATTTCCTCTTCTAATTTTTATTTATCGAAAATTGTTGGCTATTTTTATTTGCGAATTCATTGCTTTTGAAAGCCTGTGCTATGGTTCTCGTGTAAATGTGCCAATTAACGGAACGGGATGTGCTTTGCAGTAATGAAGGCAATTTAGGGCTCTACGGTATTGATTGCAGTAAAGTTAGCTGGAGATTCCAGAATTTGTTGACTCGCAAATATCAGTTTCAGCAACGTCTCCGTTTCTTACTTGCAGTTCACCTCGAGAGCTAAGAGATTAACCCAAGACGATAAACTGTTTACGTCTTGACGGATTTGTAGTACCCTTGAAATAAATAGAAGATCTCGACTCGTTTTAGAAGCTAAAAAGCTAGAATATCCAGTGCGGTTGAGGATACACGAATTTATCTGAAATTGAGAGCTGAAATGCAGGAAGATCCCACAAGGATTTTAGGATAGTATATGATCAATATTCGAACCGTAAATACGCTTCTGACAATTTAATCTGCGAAAAATGGTCGGAACAAAATGATCGGGACAAAATGGTCGGGACAAAATGGTCGGGAACTAATGGTAGTAGAAAATGGTCTTGAATAAAATGGTCTCAATTACTAGTTGACTTGTAAGTGCTGGTTATGCTAATTGATTCGTTAATAAGGATTGGCAAATTCACTTTGTTAACAAATAGGTCCTCATGGATTTGAATGGTAATGTTCTTACATTTACTAACGATACATTTTAATTTCGTCTCAAATTATGAGCGAAATCGATACTAAAGGCTCTGAAAACTAAGCAATTTCATCGAAACAAATTGCTCGCTTATTCTACAAAATCATGATTAAATCCATTTTACAAGTCAGAGCAAGAACAGTTCTTAGAATACACTAGGGAAATGTGATATTTCAACAAATTGGCACAAAATGGTCGACAACTGTGTAACTAGATCCAGGAATCCTTGTGGAATTCGAAAAATTAGTAGTTACGTTCCCTGGTTATTTACATTTGTGGAATATTTGCGGAGAGTTTAGAGAGCCATGAAATCCATTCTTATCAAGTCGACCTGTTCTGCGTTCTACTTTTTTTTGCATTTTGGAACATGAACCGACTGAGGGAGTAGAAGGAATATACATCTGTTATGCAAGAGAGGGACAACATTGACTTTCCGTTCCTTGAATCACAATTAGATCGGTTGGGATTCACAAATCTCGGAAATCCGGGTGTCCTACGTCCCGAAATAAGCCGTCGTCACCGAAATAACTCCCCATGTCAAAATCTATACACGAATGCCTCCCTCTATATAACCGAAATAACTTCCTCATGTCAATAATGTTGAAATTGTTTCGTTAATGCATAGCCCTCCAGCTATAGACATCGAAATAACTCCTCATACCTATTGCTATTTCGAGTGTGGGGACTTATTACGGGATTTACGGTATAGAAATCCCGGATTCGGGGGTATCGGAAATCAGGTAACGTTTCTTCGGGGATGCATTTCCTAACTTTTCCTGGGTAGATCTATTCTGTATTCTTGGTTGGGAAATCGTGTCGGGTTGGATTTCTTTGGTTCAAAGTTCATGGAAATAGCTCAAATTTACAGCCCATTATGAACGTGCATAGGACAACACGGACAAACTTATAAATTCTGAAACATATTAACGTATCTAGCCTCTGGATTTCGATGTGAATGTCGCTTTATGGAATTATTTCGTAACTTCGATCGAAAAGTAAAGAGCCTGTGGAAAAATTTCGAAATATTAATCGAAATTGGATTTTGGGTTGTATTGAATCACACCGTAAAACAAATAGATTCTACCATAAAAATCAAATCATTTTAACCATAGTATTTTGACACAGATCGATCAAACGTTGTTTTCAGGAAATATTTCAAGGCCTCTCTAAGCATTTATATATTATGTCTCTTGCCTAGCCATAAGATCCAAATTATATATAAATTTAAACTGTCAGAAGTCACTTGAAACTTGAACTAATCATCAGTCTAGGTTTTGGAATTTGGGAGAGTTTTAATTAGATGAAAAGTATTAGCATAAAAGTAACCTGAGGACAGGGACGAACTTTCAATTAGCAGATAATTAAAACTCAACTGCAAAACTATAATAATTAAAGATCAGTCGGATGGTGACATGAATTTTTTGCGATGAGAATTGATTAAAGTTCCGAGACGTCGAGGGTTCGAGCTAATTTTAAAACTTTCAGGGCCAATTATAGAACAGGGTTCATTCACAAATCCCATACCATTTTATTAGCAGGATTATTCAAGGTAAATGGATTCACTTCAAACTTCCGCGTATTTCAAGATTTCGACATGTCGAATCTGTGAAGAAAATTAGGAATTAAATAATTAAATGTGGAAATTAGCACTAGAAGGTCCTCCCATAATCGCAATTGTCAGCTTATTCATCATATCAAATATCAAGTTTGACAAGTTTTGTCAAATCCAATCATTAGAAATAATATTAAAATACTAATACAGTCCTCTCCTGTCATTCTGACAAAATTACCTAAAAAAACAAACAAAATCTTGATATACTGATGTTAAAATTGACAAATCACAAATTAAAAACTAAAAATCGATTTAAAAAAATTGTATCCATCAGATTTGCTCAGATCAGATATAACTATAGTTATTATATAAACAGCCTTCACAGAGACTGAAAATAAGTTTATGTATTTCGATCTAGGATATGGTTGTATATACTGCTGGGTCCTGAATTGGTATTATTATTCATGCCGCTCTCCGAGGATCAGATCCTGAATATAAATTATCCATTCCCATTTACATGTATTTTCACATCTAATCGATAACTCTATCATTGTTCCCAATCCATAAATACTCGACACTTAACGATAAGCAAAAAAAATCCCCTAGCATGGAGATTCTTTCGTAAATGTTTAATCCGTCCATAAGACTCGTCTGCTCATAACATTTAAAGAATTTTAATTGAATCCAATCCAAGTTACCCAAATCCCAAATGCTAATGACAATCCCTATCAATGCAACCGTAATTTTGCAAAACCTATAATTTATTTGGAAGCAAAAGCTCTTTAACTTTTGAAGCAATTTGAAAATTTCAATAAAAGTTCGCAGCAACTATTTGTAGGCTTGCTGTGCTATTGGGAAACGATAATAGAAGCGACCTGAAATCTGAATTCTTGGAATCATTTGATTTCGATTGTCAGAACCAATTGGAGTCGTTTGAATCCTCTTAGCCCTCTGCCTACGCTTTTCGTTCTTAAGGGAGCTTAAATATATTTTGTAAGTTCATGGTCTTGGAGGTGCAGTCAGAGTTGATGTCGGAAATTGGACCTCTAGGTTTATATTTAGCGATGCCTTATTGGAAATCTAAACGGCTTGTTTTGGAAATTTAATACATTTCTCAGAACTTGTGACATTTCTTTTGGGAACTTCATTGGGTATTTACGATTGTAGACAATAATAGAATGTGTGGGAGGACATTTTGTACTCGTTGGTTTGATCAGGATTATTTTGGGTTCTGTCATTTATGTCGAAGACAATGATGTCGGCGGCATTGATAAATTGACTTTGATAAATGAAAGTTTACATAGTCTATGGTCAGTTTCGGCCTTAAGGTCAAATATGATTAGACAATGATGTCGGCGGCATTTAAGTTTAGTTCCAGTGGTTCTCCCCAGTGGGCATTTTTTTTGCTTTACACAACCCTTAATTTAAGGACATTGATGACATGAAAGTTGCATAGTCTATGGTCATCGGCTTTAACGTCAAATAAGATTGGAGCAAGTCTCAGAAATTTTGCATATGTTTCTAAAACCAATTAGGGCAGTCTGGAAACTTTTGTTCCCAAATTGTCATTTTGACACCTCTCAAATCGTTTCACGTCAAATTGACGAAGATCAAGTGATTTACCTTAAATGTCCATAAAACCTTAAAAAAAATGCATTTCCAATCGTCAGAAATGGTTGTAAGTCCCGGAAACTTATGGACAACCCCCGTAAGTTTCCAGAAACGCTTTTCAAAGACATTTCTACATCTTGTTTCGCAACAGGGGATCCGCGCAGAACGTAATCCCAATTTTAACTTATAATTTCCTATAGGTGGAAATAAAATGAATATTTTATAGAAATGGTTATACAACTATATATATATATGTACGTAATAATATAAGTAAAATCATATCGACTATAGGGAACAACCTTTGGAAACTTTCAAAAGTTTCTCCATTTAAATTTTGACTCCTCCTAACTTTCTTATTTTAAAGATTTATATTCAAGTCATATTTAAAGCATATTCTGGACAAACACATTATAAGATAATATAAACAGGCCCTCTGTCCCAATATTTGCATTTCTGATTGCAAAACTTTTAACTTACTTTACATAAATGTCCTCTTAACTTTTAGCTCTTAAACTACGATCTACTTCGAAATACATTGAGAGTATATTCAATTTCGTAAACTTCTTTAATATTTTCTGAACTTGGAGTTGAAGATATATTTACTTGAAGCATTGAGTTCGAAATAAGTCCCCATGGGCTTTTATTAGGACATTTTTGAGGAATCGATTAATGACAAATGCCTTAAAACCTAGATTAGTGATTTACAAAAATTCTAATGAAATGTTTAGATAATGACAAGGAAATTGGAACATTAGCTGTTCATGTGTAAATCCTGAAATAGGCCATAAAATTAAGAATAGAATCAAATCATTTAGAGCTTTTAAAATAACAGAAGCTTCATAAAGCAAGACCACTAACTCTTAGTCAAATATTTTATCGTAATTTTTAAACTTCATAAAATGATGCAGTTTTACTAACAATTAAAAAAATAATTCTAATACTGCTTGCCAATTTTTCTGTTCTTATTCCGCGATTACATGCCAAAACCAAATTCTAAACACGAATTGTTCTGGAACGTTCCAAATTGCAATAAAACCCATGGAGTTTAGAGACCCGGAAATTATTGGCAATTCGCAGGAATTATTGCGATCTAACAATAGCATGGGATTGGGAGTGAGTTGGCATTGTTGACAGAATCGTCCGATTCACTGGAATCTTACATTTAGTTTAAACATTTTATATTCACACTCTGTTCATTCATATTTCATATTCTATCCATTCCAGTCCAATGTTAAGGCAAACCCAAGTTATTTAAAATTCCTATGCAGAAAGCAGAATAAAAGCGGATTTTACAGCAAGTTTAGCAGAGTCCAACTGTAGCATTCGACCATCTTGACCAGATTAGAAATAAAACTAATTTTTAGTGTTGCTCTTACTTGATACTCAACAAGGGCTTCAACAGATCTAAAACCCAAACATTTGACAGGTACGTCTTAAATATATTCGAAACCACAAACAGCTTGAGCCTCGAATTTTGAGTTTATTCATGTATTGGACCATATAAACTATAATAGTAGACGTTCATAAACTACTAAAGCAAAACCTGTAAAAGGCTGATTTCGAATTTTCTTAAAAATCACTTCAATGAGCTAATTACAATTTCATTTAAACTGCCAATTGTCTGAAAAACACAAAAAATTTTAAAGCAAACTTGGTCATCCAAAAATATTCGTTTGGGAATGACTGGATGTTAGGACAGAAGCAGTCATCAAATGCCTTAACGCTTTTCCTGTCCAAATGACGTCGATTTTATGGGTAATGTACGCTAAAATAGGATGGGATTGGTTGATTGCAGATGGGGAAACTGAGGCAGTTGGGGGTTGGTACGGGGCTAATGACGAAGTGCCTGATCCTGGCCATGGTCATTCTGCTCGTGGAAGGTCAAACAAGTCCAATACCAGATCCAGATATAACAACAGAGCCTGCACCTGGACCAGATGGAGGAGGTACGACACCCCCACCGCCAGCCCCGACGGGGGACCCAAAGCCACTCATCATTACCGGCTTCACCCTGGACGACGACGGGCATAGAATCACATCCGGCACCGTCACCCTCACTGACAAGAGGACCATTAGCATTAAGAACTTCTGGTATGACGGAGGTGGCCCAGCGGCCATGTTTTCATATGACAAGGTCAAAATGAGCCAACAGAGCCCCAGGCTTAACACGACCAAGTACCAAGACAAGCCCCTGCAGGGAAAGGGACCCAAGGAGGGAGAGTACGTTGGATACGATGGCGAAGATGTCGAGGTCACGTTGCCTGCAGATGTGACCTGGGAGGAGGTCGCAGAGTTCGGGGTCTGGTGCTTTCAGGCCGAGCGTGCATTTGCTAAACTCAGAATCCCCAAGAATTTAAATCTTCCTGACGCCAAGCCTTAACTAACTATATATGTTCCACTCATTTTTGAAAAATAAATCTTGAAAACTTGCATTTTTAATTCCTAATCCAAACTACTCTTAGCTCTGCAAGGCAACCAATCACACTTACTTAGTCAGAGTCACCTCCTCCACTAAAATTAAGTTTCACCTTTAACGTCTATCATGAAAAATAAATCAACCGAGTACACAGGTTATAATTATTAATATGGAAGAACCGGAAATGTGGCCGAGTTTATTTCTTGGAATTTAAGACATGGGCCAAATCAAAGTTATGAATATACACAAGGCAGAGTTGATATTATTACGTTCGTAGTAGATGGTTGATTTATATTTTAAAATCGGGTGCGGATGAGGAGAGAGGAGACGAGGGCGAGGACGAGGGGCGCGGCAACGTCGAGGCGGCCACTCCCACTTGGTCCACTCTCAGAGATGTTGTACTTCTTGACATTGCAGTTGTCTTCTTTGCAGAAACAGAAGTTTCCGGATCCCACACTCGCGTCAAGGGTCAGGTCTTGGCATTCGAGCATCTGAAATTCAAAATCATCTCATTCACTATTGACTCAGATTTACTTTAAATGAGCTTTAATTAGTGTAATCACAACTTAATTTACCTTATCTTTTTGAAGGTCAGCGTCGACACATCCTCGAACTCCGTACTCGAACCCGTCCGCTCCCTTCATTTTCCCGTCCATGCAAACGAACTCCGTCCCAGTTTTAAGCTTATCTGTTTTTTGGGAAATTGAGGAAAATTAGCAATGATTGAGATGGATGATGAGAGGTAATGAAGATAAGCTACTCACTCTTATCAAAAGTAGGATCAAAGACAGAATCCCTTGAGCAGGTTTGGCTAATCCCAGTCTTGTCGGCAGTGGTGGGGTCTCCGCAGGTCGGGTGATATCCTGGCAGATATTTCACCGGAGCAGAAGTACTTCCCACATGGTATCGGCATGTGAAGCAGTCGAGCCCTGGAAGAAACAAGTTTGCAAAATACTGTAAATTTCACCGAAATAAGTGCCCACAAGGGCAGCAATAGTCGAAACCTGGTCAATTTTGATCTCTGGTTTAGAAAATTTGCCAATCAAATTACCTTGAGCGAAGGGAGCCAGGACTGCGAGGGCAGTGACCACAAATGCGATGGGAAGGACGCCGCTCTTCATTGTCGCGCGCGGTAGGTGATTTCCGAACTTTCTTAAAGAAATCTGCAAAGAATGTCGGAGAAAATCAGGAAATTACGCGGGATCCGTTGAGGGAAGCAGAGAAGAAAATTTTCACTGAGGAATTCAGAAGAAAATCGACTGGAGGGTTCAGCTGCTTTTCTTCAACTGTGAGTTGTGGAGGAGGGATGTGGTTGCCAGTTGCCATGGATTTTCTACAAAGATTTTCTCTCATGAATCTCAAGACTCCTTGACAACCGTTGTCAGGGAGGACTGACCCCACCCTTCTTCCCTATCCCTTGACCTTTGTAGTCGTGCTTATAGGCAGGTCACTGAAGTAAAATTGACCTTGAAATTGAATAAAATTCGAGACTCATGAACCAGATATGCTTACATGGATATAAATAGGCATTCTATCAGAACCCGAGCGGTTTGGAAATCTAAATTATAAGAGGGTAGAGAAATTGCATTTTTCTCCTCATCAGCACTCATGACCTTAACAAATAAATAAGTGGGGGTGCATGATAGAAGATCGACCCGTTGTCAAGCAATCTTGGGTCGGAAGTGACACCCGGTTTAATTCTTGGAATTTAGGACATTGGTGGATTCACAATAATGTCAATTACATTATATTATACAATATACGGAAATGGTTGTAAAAAATGAGTATTTTTGCGGATGGGACGTGAGGCTTGAATTTTAAAATTTTAAAATTTTAAAATTTTAAAATCTGGAAGGTCAGAAGAGTGATGTAGATGAAGTAGGAGGGTAGGGCAGAATGTGAGCCAGTATTCCAGTCAGTAGTGTCGGTGTTGCATTTGTCGTCGGGACAGTGACAGTCTCGAATGTGTCTTTTGACATCATTCTCCTTCTTTGTTTCTGCTTCTTTGATATTAATGCACCGGTTTGACTCGGCGGCTTTAACGACCCAGACGCAGCTCCTGGACGAAACTACTTTGGTATTACCAGCGTTCCCGGCTACCCTCCGAACTGAGCCGCACTCAAACTTGTAATGATCCGAGTTTGCTAAAAAACATTAAAAAAATCCGTTCAAAGTTAGTAAAATTCAGGTTCAGTTTTCTGGTACCATTCGAGAGTTTAAAAAAATTGTATTCAAAGTCATGTCTTACGCAGATTTCCGCTCAATGAATTGTTTCTGGTACATGTTTGGAGAAAGGAGTCTGTGAAGGGTCCACTAAAGCAGTTCTCGTGGTACTCGGGTGGTTCGTCGTAAAGATTGTTTTTATCGTGGGGGTCGGGAGCACCATCAGGCCGAAAGGAAAGGCAAGTGTAGCATTGCAGCCCTACAAAATTCACAATTTACAGCTTTAAAATTCAGTTAATTTCCAAAAGAGGAACATTTTCTCCCGTATTTTTCAGCATGATTTAGTTTTGCAACTGAAATTGGGTACCTAGAGCGACGGGGGCCAGGACTGCGAGGGCAGTGACCAGTAATGCGATGGGAAGGACGCCGCTCTTCATCGTCGCGCGCGGTAGGTGATTGCCGAACTTTCTGAAGGAAATCTGCAAAGGATGTCGGAGGAAATCAGGAAATTATGCGGGATCAGTTGAGGAGACAAGGAAATTCCCGGCAAGGAGTCCCGATGAAAATCCACCACAAGTTTCTGATTTTCTTTCAAAGGGGAATGTTGGGGGAGGAAATTACGGTTGTCATGGATTTGCATTTTCCATTTCTCGGGAATATTTTCTCATTTTGATCTCAAATTGACCACACCCACTTGGAATTTGAAGTCTTCATGCTTTGAGATGCCATTTGATTTGAGTTGATGAAAAATGCCACCGAAACCATTAAATGATTTTAGCTGGCATTGATGCAAAATGAATAGAATGCATATCAAAATTAGGATGCTTTTTCAAAGTGCCGTCTAAAAACATTATGAGTTTATTATTTCACGCACAATTAAACTCATGTCGATCTAGAAATAGTTGCAAAATCCTGTGCATTCATCGTTCTTAGTACTGGAGTTTAAACTTAAGCATTTTAGTATCCTTAGATCTTCAAGAATGTAACTCTGTTCGGTCTGAATTTCCTCAGTTATCAAGTCGGCAAAAACTCCCTTAATAAGTCCCCATCTCCAATGCTCTATGAACAGCCCCAGGAGAATAATGAATTATTTGAAGAGTGAAGTCTATCCAAACGATCTGAACGAATGGTTAATGACTAGATTGGCTTTGAATACACATTGGAGCCCAAGAAGGCTATATTTACATTCCATTAAAATAGAATTGATTAATTAAGTATGGCACCTGCTCTCTCGCAAACCTCCCTTGTAAGTTTATATTCAAGATCGAAGGAAGATTTTTATAGACAGAGACAGGCTATATATCTTACATCCCTAAATAAGTCCCCATCTAAATAAGTTCCCTTCGTATACCTTACCCCTACTCCTATATATCTCCGTCCTTTCCCTAAATAAGTCCCCACGCCTTTTATTCCCCTCTGAAGCATGAACTACTCTTCGCAAAACAATCCCCATCGGATATAGCTCCCCATGGGGAGTTATTTAGATATTTATTCTTATACCTAAGCCAGAAGGTAAACCTGTCCAACTGACACGATATATTTGTATCGTTCTGAGGACATTATAGGGTCTCTACAAGAAGTTTAGTCAAAACCCCGTGTCGACAGTTTATTCCAATTTGGAGAAGAGAAGGCTGTTAATTAAAACCCATTGTGTCACCTTCACAAAAGAGCCGACTTTCTCATTCACTTTTCTAAGGGAATTCCGCCTCTCTTATTAACGAAGGCTATTAGTGAGAGGAGTTGAGGAAAGTTTGACCTGACAAATATCTACGGATCTTACTGCATATAGTAATGTATTTCATGGACCGAGCAGCCGAAATTCAGCATTATTATGCAATTCGACTAACTTCAGCTGGCGACAAGAAATATTTCAGGGATGGTGCTGAGAAATGGGCCCATACCACTTAATTTACCTTATCAGCGCTTAAAACGACGGGTTATCTAGAAAAAATCCAGCAAAAAATTAGAAAATCATAATATTTTTCTTGAACGCGCATTTTTTCTTGAGAAATCGTCGATGAAAGCGAGTGCCAATAAGTCCCTGTTCTCCGTGTTAAAATCCCATGTCCCTCTGCTCTTTGACTCGCCGGGTAAAACTCATTATCGTGACTAGAGCAGTTGAATGCTGGCATTTTTTTCAAATTACCGGCTAATACATTGGATTTTAAATTTTTCCATTAAATAACCGCACTATCGCACAGATTATTATTGTTTTCTAACTTAAAAAATGCTTGTTATATATCGACAGAATTTTGTGATTTTTTTACCGTTCTGTTTGAACAATCCCCAGGACCTAAGGGATAGTGAAAGTAGTGGATAAAGACTGTAAAGTAAAATAGTGAATCGATTTTTAATCATTTCCAGCTCATAATAGAAGGGAAGGCGAGGAATTGAGTCGGGGTTAATGAGATCCTATTGTGGTTTTTGGTCTCTTAGAAATTCTGCCCCAATTTACAGAGAAACCACTTCAATGACTTACAATTTGATTGTTATGACAGTTTCGATTGAGTCTTCACTTGACACAATCCATTTCCTATACCTAATCTCTATGTAGCAATTTTTACAGCAATCGCTTAGGGCTTCTATAATGGTCTAAATCATCAAGTCCAGGGGCAACAATTAAGAATTATTTGGAGTTTCTGGAAACAATTAGGTTTTAAACAATAGGAGGATCGGGATTCGAGAATGAGAGGTTAGATTCGATTACATCATTGTCTAAGGGGTGAAACCCTTTTAGTGCTTGAACGTGTCCGTTTGTCTGTCTGTCCAATCGCACCATAACTCTAGAACGTTTAAATGTTTTTAAATTCATTTTTCGACAACGATTCATGGCCTTCCAGCAGAGGCTGAGTTCGTTAGAGCACTACACAGTTGACCGTTAAAAAGTTACAGGTAAGTGCTATTCAAGAAAGTATATGAGATGACTCTATGGTTGGGGAAATGTGAGATTCTTGTTTAAAATAACTATACTACGTTCACAAGTATTTAAAGTATATTAGTTCCCGTTTCGTGTTGTTTCATTCGTTCTTGATGTGCGTTTGCAGCGGTTCATTCTTTGAGAAATCCGGCTTCATAGAAGGGTTAAAACAAAGTCCCAGCTCTAAATCTGAACCCCTGTATTTATCATTCAAGATATTAAGAGACAGAATACAGTCATGTTGATTGGATCTTGAGTCAGAATTAAGAAAGGGTTGGACTTTAAATTGTCTCTGTCAATCGTACTAAAAGGTCTTTAATGACTGGAAGAAATTGAAATCTATTGTAATGTAGAGGAGTAAATTGTCCAATTGTAGTTGTTAAACAGGAAGAGAGAGTCTAATTGTTGTTTATGTGATTAACCGGGTTTAAAGTCCCTAGAGAAGGTCTCAGACATAAAATGGTAAATCTACTTAATGGAGTGTCTGATTGTGAATTATTTCAACGCTATCACATCTTGTTTCAAGGTCTTTCACAAACAGTTAGATAGGAACCCCCGAAATAAATCCCCACTGTTTCAAAGATTTGAAGAAATTATTTCGAGAAAAAAATTTCTGGTAGCTTTTTGTTTGATTTTTTTTACTGGAATTGGGAACACTCTCGGAAATCGCGAGATTATGTTGAAAGGATGCTTAATTCTTGGCAGAAATCTCCTGACAAACCATTTTTTCTTCAAAAGAGTACAAGGCTGTGTCAGTTTCTTTTTTTGTCAAACATCAGAGGTTTTTATTCCTAAAAACAGCAAAAGCCAAGCCCAATAAATATTCACAGGATTACAAGTTGGGAGGAAGGGAGGCGGAATTAAAAGTGACAACGGAAGCGATTCTGCAAATGCTGACATTCAAAATTCAAAGGAGGTTTGGGAATTGTGGTAACGGCACTTCTCTAACAAATCAACACGGATTATTATCGATCGATTGGGGAAGAAATCTTGATTTTAATTCACTCTAAATAAGTCCCGATCCCCTTTATTAGAGTTTAATACAAAAAGCCCCAGCTCCAAATAACCTTAAAAGTGGTAATACTGATTTCTGGATTATAGCGTTTACGAAGGCCCAACTTATTCTTAATAACTCCCCACCCCCTCTTTCACAGTGCTATAATTATCACAGTGAATACTTAGCTCCCCCGGAATAACTCCCCGGGGGGGACTTATTATAGTTTACAGAGGTTCTCTCACTTCAAGTGGGAGAACCTGACTCACCTTCAAAAATCAAGCTGGAGAACGAGGGAGTTCGTGTCTGTACCGACCGATCCATCTAAAATTCAATTATGGACCACTCAAGAACTCGAGCCAACAACCTTCAACGCCAACTTGTCAACAATTCGACAATTTCGACATCTCAAAACCAAATCCGACTTCCGAAAACTTCTATCTGTCAAAGTTGAATCGTCAATCGGGGCAAAAATACTTATAATTCATGGCTTCGGCTCAAAATGTTGATGTATTTGTATTTTATATGTAGCTTTCCATTCTCATCATCTTCCTCAAAGATCGGTTCTGACATCCAGGTAACGAACTCAGGAAAACTCTGGAAAAGAAATTCAGAAAAATCGGGTGCAATTCCATCAAGTTTCGAATCATAAACCTGCATTTCTTCAGAGATGCAAACAACTCCGGAGTTTAACATTGTAGATATAAGGAGTCTGCCCTTCTCTCACACACAACTCGGGAGTTTAACATTGTAGGTATAGGGAACGCGTTCCTCTCTCTCACACGCACAACACCCGGAGTTTAATATGGTGCAGTATAGGGAATGCCATCCGTTCCTCTCTCACACACACAACACCCGGAGTTTAATACGGTGCAGTATAGGGAATGCCGTCCGTTCCTCTCTCACACACACAACACCCGGAGTTTAATATGGTGCAGTATAGGGAATCCAGTCCTCTCCTCTTTGACACACAGCTCACGGAGTTTAATATGGTGCAGTATAAAGAATGCCGTCCGTTCATCTCTCACACACACAACACCCGGAACTTAATATGGTGCAGTATAAAGAATGGCGTCCGTTCCTCTCTCTAAAACACAACACCTGGAGTTTAATATGGTGCAGTATTGGGAATCCAGTCATCTCCTGTCTCTCCTCTCTCACACACACAACACCCGGAGTTTAATATGGTGCAGTATAGGGAATCCAGTCCTCTCCTCTCTCTCCTCTCTCACACACACAAAATAAATGCTTCATCTTTAAGTCAAAATGTTAGCTTTAATTTAAGCTATGTCGCTTTTAAGCCGGTTCAGTAACATTCGAGAAATTAATAAATGAAGTTGTCCACACTTGGCTGAGACACCCTGTAGAATAAACTCAATTTATTCCCATGTCGTTGTAGTAGCGCATACTAAAAATAGTTCAGAAGAATCAAACCCAATCCTTATAAAATTCATCATAAAATTAAGTTTTAGACCCATTCAAATCTTTCATTTTTGCGAGAAAACTTTAGTTGAGCTAGTAGAAGTAAAATTGAATACTGAATCAGAAACTTACCGAATTTCTAGAATTCCAGAAATTACAAATTACCATCCATTTTTGTTCTATTTTTCTAGGAAATTCTAGAAATTCCAGCATTTCCACCCAATCTAGGAACTAGATCTACAAGTGAATTGAGATTGGCCTTACAATTAGGCCTTGAATTAGACAACCTGTCCATTCCTCCTAGCTCGCAATCTGTGTTAATGTAAACGGGAAGAGGGGCTAATGAGAAAATATATCAAAGGGAACGGAAGCCGGAGCATGAATTCCAATTGTCAATCTAGGATCGTTAGTGCAAACTTTTACTTTAGTTACAGATCCTCTACTCTATTTTACTCATCCTGTGTGATTAAAAACACGTTTTTGATGCTTCTAATCTAAAACAGGCAAAAAAAATTGCGAAATCTAAAAGTCTAGAGATTTTTAGAAGGAAATTGGAGTTAGAAGGGAACTTTGCAGAGTGATAACCCCAAACTGACGTGAAATATTTACATGTAAAGTCTATGGCAAAACTCGAATATTAATTTTTAATATAGTATAAATCTTGACCTATACATATATTTTTGACCCAAAATGGGCAATTTGGAATACGAGCATAGATGATTTTTTTTAGGTAATGAGCCTCTTCTTATGCATTTCATCTTTTATGCGTTTTAAGACCTTAGTTTTCCTAACATTGAGATGCTAAAATCATCATTTATTTTAAAACCATTGAAAGAGGAACTATTATTAGATTGTCCGAATCCAATTCTAACGTAACGAAACCGTGGAAAATAAAACCTGATATTTAAAAACCTACAGTGTGCAGTGTATAAAAGCCCGAGTCAGGCAATCGTGTGTCCTTGTACCTTTATCAAATCATAAAAATGATGGTTTACAAAATTACAGGGCGTTCTAAGTCAGTTTTCAGAAAACCCGTATGGGTCACCCAATATGGTCCCTAGAAGCAACGTTTTCCCCCCAATTGGTCACATTTGGTTTTGCTAAATCATATCGTGACGGTATACAAAATTTCAGCGTTCTAGGCCAGATTTTAGAAAACCCGCATGGGTCACCCACTAGGGTCCCTAGAAGCAACGTTTTCCCCCCAATTGGTCACATTTGGTTTTGCAATATCATATCGTGACGGTATACAAAATTTCAGCGTTCTAGGCCAGATTTTAGAAAACCCGCATGGGTCATCCACTAGGGGCTATAGGGTAGATGTACTTATTATGCTGTACGGTAGGAATAGAAATCCATAAGGCCTATTGGACTGCACTTCCCTATATACAGTCTTATACTATATACTTCCCTATGTACTATATGATTGTAAATGAGCATATAGGTTTAAAATACACGCTTCTATATGTCTGTATTTTAAACCTATTCCCTTGGCAACACACTTTTGAATGGCCCCCGCGGGTCAACCGATCGACCAATTTTTCCCACCTTCGAACTTAGCCTTCGCATTTGCAAAATACACAAGTGTCCCAAATTTGAAGTCGATCGGTCCAGCCGTTTGGCCGCTAGCGTGTCACGGACAGACGGAACTAAAAGCACTTAATAACAATGAAACTTACCTGATTGGAGACTTTAACCTTGACCAATTTAAAAATGATTCTAACGTTACGAGTGCAAAAACTATTCTAAACCAATATAATTATAAACAAATAATAACAAAAGCTACTAGAATAACTAAAACCACAAAATCACTGATTGATTTGGTGATTACAAACCGCCCTCATCTTAATAATCACTGTGGCGTCTGGTCTGAAATAATAGCAGATCATGAACTCACATATACCGTACGTAAAATGAAAAAACATCCTAAATGCAAACCCAAAGATATCTCACTTAGGTCGTTTAAAAACACGGATAAAGAAGCGCTAAATAAAATGATTGAAGACTGTCCCTGGTGGATTCTTGATTCTTGAATTTTGTCCTAATGTAACTAAAAAAAAAAAAAACGGGGTTTTAACGTCTCAATGCAACCTTTAGTTTTTATGAGACGACATCATACCACACATTTTCTTCTCAGCCATATACTGTTTTGGGGGGAGAATATGAACTGGTGATACCCATTTGGCCCTGGACTTATATGAAGCCAGAGAGCGTAGGAAAAAAGCGAGAAAAAACCTACACTATACCACCAGAAAAAACTCCCTAGAGTACTCGGGGAATCGAACCCCGTACTACAGGCAGTAGCAGCTCCCTCACTCTACCACCTGCGCTATTATAGCAACTCTTCCTAATGTAACTAAGCGCTACGAAGTGATTACGAAAATCATCACACTTGTCCTGAACACTCACGCTCCGACTAGAACAATGCAAGTGAAACAAGCAAAGCCTAAGTGGATGAACTCAGAGTACGACTCACTCAATAATACTGCCAGAAAGCTGAAGAAAAAAGCTAACAACTCTCAAAGTGATGAAATCTGGCAAATATTTAAAGAAACCCGAAACAAAGTTACAAACTTGAAAATGAAGCTAAAAGCTCTAGCTATTCGTAAAAGTGTCGAAAACAGTGAAGAAAATGAATCCAAAACCTGCTGGAAAATATTTAATAGTGAAGTAGGACGTGGGAAAAGTGACAAACCCATACCTCCATTGATAGCTAACGGTGTCAAGATTTATGACGAGAAAGAGAAGCTTAATGAATTATGCAAATCGTTTGTTCTACCATACATCCCAGATCAATTTCACAATCAATTTATGAATTCAACTCCAGTAATAAACACAGAGCAAGAACAAACAGAGACACTTGACAAAATCGAAATAAGTGAAGAAGAAGTACAAAAAGTGATCGAAAACATGGATATTAACAAACCCGCAGGTGCTGACATGATCCCTCCCAAGTTCTTTAAAAGTTGCAAAACAACAATATCTCCGATCCTAACAACTCTTTTCAATCAAATTTTGACTGAGCGAGAAATGCCGGATTTATTGAAAGAGGCAATTATATATCCGCTGTATAAAAAAAAGGGTTCCCCAACCATCGCGAAAAATTATCGACCCATCTCCATTCTATGCGCTACAGCAAAAATTCTCGAGAAAATCCTTTACAGTCGTATCAACGATTATGTGGACACGAAAGAAAAATTAGATGACTCTCAACATGGATTCCGCAGACAACGATCAACCCAAAGTGCCATATTAAAATTGACCAATGACATCCGCACCGCAGGGGACTCGAGACTAATGACTGGAGTTGTGTACGTTGATTTCGAATCTGCTTTCGATAGCATTGTACATGACCTCATTTTAAAGAAAATGTCTAAACTAGGTTTAGGTTGTCAAATCATATTTTTTCAACCGAAAAATCACTGTTAAAAAGAACGGAATAAAATCCGAAACATTGACATTACAACGTGGAACACCACAAGGTAGCAGTCTGTCCGGCATGATATTTGCCATATACATAAATAATATACCTGAAATCTTAAAATATTGTAAAAGCATATTTTATGCAGACGACCTCGCACTATATGTAACTGGAAAAGATGTTAAAGATATTGAAATCAAATTACAAAGTGATTTGAAGCAATTAGTAAGCTGGTGTGATAAAAACTATATGAAAGTTAATGTTGGCAAAACCAAATCAATGCTAATACGACCGAGTAATTTAAAATGCCAAAATCCTGTTTTAAAGCTACAAATCAATGACAATGAAATTGAACAAGTAAGAGTTTTTAAATACCTAGGCATATTGTTAAACGAAAATGTAACTAGCTCTGATCAAGTCACAAAGGTATGTAAAGAAATGAATGCCAGGATTTACATGTTAAACCGTTACAAACATTATTTTAGCGCAAATTGGCTCAGGATGTTTAGTAACTCATTAGTCCTCTCTGTACTAGACTACTGTCTACCCGTCTGGGGAAACCTGTCCAAGACTAACTACGCACGAATTGATAGTATCTTATTAAAACTTTCAAAACTTGTACTCCTACAAAAAACGGACATAAGAAAAAGCAAATTCTACATTTTTGAAAAGTTAAACTGGTTAACAACAGCCGAACGATATGAACTATACTCTTTAGAATTTATTTTCAAACACATAATTAACAAAACCTCGCTAACGAGATGTTTCACAGAATTTGAGAAACACTCCTCTGATGGAAGATGCACCAAAACCGTGAATGACCTAATTGTACCGAGACTCAAAACAAAATTCGGACAAGACTCATTCTACTATCAATTTTCGACAACCTGGAACAATCTTCCTAATGATTTGAAATCGGTACAGAGTCTGGCGACCTTTGATACTGAATTACGAAAACTTTTCTTGACTTTACGAAATGATGACTACGAATATACTTCGGATAGAATAATACATTAGATTATAAATAGAGTAGATATTTGAGCCAGAAATCAGACGTACTACAATACACTTATTTATGAATAACTAATTAATAACCCATTTTTTAATTTTTAATCGCGACAGCGACTTGATACTGAAAACAATGTGTAAATCATATTATGTATTCTGGTCGCTTAATAAAACTATTGAACTTGGACGGACGGACGGACGGACGGACAGCATGATTCCATAAGCCCTGACTCGGGCTAAAAATTGAAATATGATGATTTCATCAGTCCTTCAATTTTTTAAACCACTTCAAATCGTTCTTTAATTGTCACGCAAAAACTAGGTAAATTAAAAAAATCAGTCATTGAGCTTGAAAATTAAGAGTCAGCAAGGGCTCATTTTGCACCAAATTTTGTGTAATTATAATTATCAGTCGAGAAAGCTCCATTGTCCGTCTAGCCTAGTTCGTCTGAAAAATCCCAAAGGCAATTGTTTTTATATTTCTTGTGTTTTCCTTGACTTGGTCTTCGTGCTGAGAATTGTAAGGAATCTCTCTGGAGAGAGAACAGAATTAAGAGATCCTACTTTCCTGTTACGAATTGCACGTTTTTAT
This sequence comes from Desoria tigrina, assembly GCA_906901685.1. Classification (NCBI taxonomy): domain Eukaryota; kingdom Metazoa; phylum Arthropoda; class Collembola; order Entomobryomorpha; family Isotomidae; genus Desoria; species Desoria tigrina. Next base: position 1,282,599 of record CAJQTU010000046.1, read on the forward strand.
GCTCAAAGAGTCCAGAAATGGAACCTGCTTCTCCTAGTTTTTTTTTGAAGATTCCGACGTCTTGAAGTCTTGACTTTGAGAAGACGTTCTTTCGAATTAGAGATGACGTCGGTTTGTGTTTCAGCCAAGGCGATCCATGTTCGGCCCACAGTTTACTATTTAGTGCCAGCATCAGCAGAATTATTTAGACTTAATTTCAAAGGGAATTGGGAACAAATAGGTTACGAGACCAATCCTCATAAAAAAATAGACGAGGTTTACAGTAAAATCTGTAAACATACACCGTGGGAATGTGGGTGGATTTAAGAGAGAAATTGGATGGGGACTTATTTCGGAGGAAACAAGGTTGACATAATTTTGTCGCAAAATTTAAGCTTTTAAATTGGATCTGTGGGAGTTTCATAAAATCCTGGGGGATGTGGGTTTTGGGTGGGGACTTATTTCGGAGGACATATTTCGCAAAACGTATCCAAACATTAAAGATTTTTGATCAGATCTTTTGTCAGTTTCATCAAATTCTGTAATGGAGTTATTTGTCCCACAACTAGATCACCTGCCTCTATACCCCTCTCCAGGTTTTTGTTCCTATTTCTCGTCTAACCAATTTCGACATTACCAGAGCTAGAGGTTAGTTTCATTTTGCCCCAAAGGGCAAGATAAGCCAAAAACGTTGATTATGAAGGGTCTTAACTTAACGATAAGCCCTCAAGGCCCGAGTAATTTAATAACGAAAAACTCAGGTCATAAATATTTGCTAGTTAGCCGGATGTTTAGATTCGGGCTTGTATTTTTTAGCGGGTTGTCTTATGAAAAAAATTCGTATTTCCGGTTTGAGCTTATCTGGAGAAATTCGCATCTGTTCCAGTCTTAGGGATCCAGATGCTGGCACAAGTCCAGCCTTCTCGAAGCAAATGCCTGGAGGTTTGGGTTTATAAATATATAAATATATGTTCAATTACACTCTCTCTCTGGCTTCTGAAGAGATTCCAGAAATCTTGGGAAAATGTCCAGAAGGGACGAAGAGGCTGGAGACGGAAGGATAATATTGTTTTTGTTTTGCTAAAAAACGATTAGGGGGCACGAGTTAACATTTACACCCCTCCGGGCTAAACTCACACGAAAACGCTACATTTTATTGGGCCTCTCATAAAGGACGTTTTTGGTGCTTAAATAATTGGCACTGGAATAAGTCCCCAACAAAATAACTCCCTCAGCCTATGATATTATTGCTGAACTATTGTATTCGAATAGGAAGCAATATCTTCCCTGAGATTGATTCTGAGACTGATTCAATTCTTATGGAATTTGTGTTCCTTCATATTTTATGAAAATAGCAGAGGGTACAGTAACGTTTGAACGGTAAACAGGATGTTTGATGAACCTTGTGAAAGTTATGCAGTTATGAACAAAGATGAGTCTCAAAATGCTTAGAATTCCCAATATTTTTCGAATGAAAAATTCTAAGATTTGTTTGTCATCTGATTGTGATTGTTTTGTTTTTGTAAATATTTATTGTCTTGAACAAACGGCTTGTCGAAAAAGTTAAATATCGCATGTCAACCAACCAATGGTGTGGCGTACGTATTTTGTATATTTTAATGTGATTTTTTTAAGATTGGTAAATATTGTTTGATTTTTGGTAAAAATCTCATTTGGTTTTGGTTGATTTTGGTGTTTCCTTGTTAGTTATGTCACTTAAATTTTTAATAAAAAATCCTAAACCCTTCAAATATTATGATTGTGAGGGAGTTTTAGTGCCAAAAACCTTAGAAATGTTTAGAAAGTGAAAGAAAAGTAAAGTCTGAAAGAACCCCGTAAAAGTGAGTGAAAGTGAAAGTGGTGCTGGAGTTGTGTAAAGACGAGATACGAAATCGTATTACTCTTCAACAAAATATCAAATAAAAAAGGTCGAAAAAAAAATAACCTTTTCGGGGATACAAAATGAAATATGATAGATAAACAAAGACACCTCTATACAAACTGTCAAGGCAAGGGATGAGAAATGATATACAGATGAGGAATCAATCGGAAACTCAAACCCCTTGTTAAGCTTTCGAAATCCCTAAATAAGTCCCCATGGGAGAAACTGCATTTTAATCTAAAAAACTGGGGACTTATTCCGGGAAACGTGTATAGCTTACTCAACGAAGCTACACAACTCATCCTCTTCAGCTTCCCCGAAACGGAAAGAAGTTGGGTGACTTATTTTGAGGACCGAACATAATGTTTTATTCCGGGCTATAGGATAGTTGCAGTTTGCAGTTGTAGGAAATGAGCAAGTCCAACCATTTTCGCCATTTTTGGCAATTTTTTGACAATTTCAATGGGTGCAATTGTCCAATTCCCTGATTTGTGGTGTGCTTGATGGTTCTGGAGAGGAGTGTCTGGAATGGTCAATTGAACCCTGAACAAGACAAGCAGGATGCTGGACTGGAGAGATGTCAAATATTAAACTTCTCCTCACGTCTCCATTTCTCTAGACAGAAAGGGCAACTTTCTCCAGCATTTCTGCTACAGAAGAAATAATAATATAAACTATTTTTGATGAGCTGGGAATCTGTCGGAAGATGATCTTTATGAAGGGGTGAAACCCTTTACTGGGAACACTCTGTCTGTCCGTCTGTCCGTTTTTAGGAGAGCATTTATGACCGAAGTTTGAGGGTTATAAAGGTCAACAGTCAAGAGATGTACGGTCAAAGTCGTCAAAGGTCACACTTTTTTTCAAGGATCACTCCTAAATGTGTGATACATCTTTGGAGAGGCACGGTCCAGTGCTATTCAACAATGTAATTGTACTCTATGGTTGGGGGAATATGAGATTCTTGTGTAAAATGACTCCCAGTTGTCGACAATGACTTTAAAGGGTGTTTATCCCTTTTCAATGTGCGTTTGCAAACGGTTTTTACTCTATGGTTGGGGGAATGTGAGATTTTTGCGTAAAGTTACTCCCAGTTGTCGGACAATGATTTTAAAGTGTTTTCACCCCTTTTGGATATGTGCATTTGCAAACGGTTTATTCCCTTCTCGAGGGGACAGGAACGGTTGAGGGAAATGAGAAAAATATCGCAAAATATGGCATTGTTGGCTTTTATGAGTTTGTCGAAGATAGTTAGTTGAAAGTTATGGGGATTCCCCCGGGGGTCGAGGGGGCTATTATCCAATTGGATACTCTACAAACTCAGGGCTGCAAATCGTCAGAGCCTTTAGATTGAGAAAGTACTCATCTTTATTGCATGTCACTTCTTTTTTACTTCTTCAGGGTTATCCGAGAATAACTCCACTTTCACACCACTTGCGCCTACATCTATTTTGAGCAGGGGTTGGAAAATAAGGTCATAAAAAGGTCAATAAAATAAAATTAGCGGTTCAAATTGTAGTATAGTTTAAAAAAAATTGAAAAGTAGGATTTTGATGGATTTGTAGGATGAAGCTTAAAATGCTAGTCCTATGTATTTGACCGTAAAGTTTAAGATTTTGTTTTTATATAATTGTTTTAAAATATCATCCCGATTTCCAAGTTTTTACATTTGTCCTATATTCTATCATTATCATTACATATAGAAACTGAATTTTCTGCCTTATTTCTAGTTCCAACTCTATCGTACTCTTACAGCTCTGTACTGTACACATCTATAGTAGTCCATAATACTCTCCGAGCAGATTTTTGTGCTAGACTAAAGTAACAACCTCAATACCTCAAAATCACCTCAAGTGTGTGTAGGTGTGATGGTTGATAAGAACAGGTAATTGAATCTGCAATTTGGGGCTTAAGACACGTCCTCCTGAAATTACAGTTTTTATAAAATCCGTTCCGATGAGATAGGATAACATCCCAAGTTTCTAGCAAAAACAGATCCAAAGTTCACCTAAGGCTAGTGTGTACATGTTCCTTGTTGATACAACCCAACGTGTCATAATATTGGTTCAAATTTCGAAAAAATCGATCCGAGGGGGCAAATGAACTTATCTTAACGCTTTTCACGTGGATAAAACCTTCTTCTGAGCAGATTTAATTAAATAGTAATTAAATATTCCATGTATGTATACTATTAAAGTGTAGGCTAATTGGTCGACATAAATTACGTCGACGTAAATTACATAGAAGAACCATGTATCGACAGAAAAACATGCCCAGCCCATAAATAACATTATAAAATTCGCTGGGCTGGTATAGCAAGTTAGTAAGTGGCATTGCCAATTGTCACCACCTCCAAAATGACGATGACGATGACCAGAACATCCAGACCTGACAGAAAAAACCACGCTTATGATCTTTTAACATCTCAGCGTTTTATTATTTTTTTCGCAATAAAATATTCCATCTGAATCCAACGGACCATCTAGAATCTTGAGGGCATCCCGACCATAATGGAAAACGTAATTTTATGAATTATGACCGGTTTTATGGCAGGAGTCTTCTCTCATTTCTATCATCTGAATCTACATTCTACACGGAGGATATGAAATTATGAATGAAGATGTTAGGTCTTGCATATGTTGTATGTGCAACCAGATTCTACTGCCGATTCAAATTCATACAACCGTTCAAGACTGCACTGGAAACATAGTAGTTTGTAACCTATCTTTGTGAAGATATAATAATAATAATATATGAGGTCTTAAGAGTCTTAAAAGCTTCCAGGGCCAATAATATATTCAAAAAGAATATATAAATCCCATCACGCAAAACCCGATCCTGATGGTCCGTTCATAATTGAGCTTGTAAAGACGATCAAATAAGATATGCAAAACGTGTTTGAATTCATTTTTTTTTAAATAAAATTAAAAGGTCAAAATAAAATGATTTAAAAGGTTTAAAATGTGTAATTTTGCAAGGATTTTGAGGCCAAGGATATAAGGAGCAGTTTATAGAACCATTTTGGGGAGAGATAGAAAAACCGGAAGTGGTTTTGGAAATGGAGTGACTTGGTAGAGGTGGCACGTGGTTAAAACCACGTCTCCGTAGCGTTAGAGATAAGTGAACATGTTCACCTGTCCAATTTCCCAATTTATGTCACCCTCAAGGAACTCCGTCCGAAATGAAACCAGTAGAAATACTCCACCTTACCATGTAATAATAATAAAATATGAGCTATTATTCAATATTTTTATCAGCTTCTCAATTTATTATATTGAAGACAGAGTATGTCGTAAGTCAGCAAAAAAATTCGGTCACAAATCGTGTCAGACATGGATTTTTTGGGAAATATTTAAATGCCGTAAACACCGATTTATAATTTCATACCCATTGGTTTTCGATTTAAAATTGAAGGCTATTTTTTAATTAGGAGGTTCGGGTGGGGTTCTATTTCGGGGTGTGCGGCTTTTATTCCGGTGCAGTATTTTGTAGAATAGTAGCAGATATACAATCGTTCCAAAAATCTATAGCATTTATGCCTTTTTCCATTTAAAAAAGTGAGAATTATTCCAGGGCGGGGGTGGGGTTCTTATTTCGGTGTTTTCACATTTTTCAGGTGTTTTTGTGCTTTTTAAGTTTTTTCCTGGATTGTATGCCTAATTTCAGAAACAGGAGTAGAAAAGTACGGAATTGACCTTCTGTCAGGTCAGGATGACCTCCAAGCCTACGACATAATAACCTTCGAGTTAAACGAATTTAAATTCAAAGGGAATGCAATTTGTAATGTAAAATATGAATGGGATTAAAGGCTGAAATGAAGCCGGGGCTTAAAAAATTCAATATCCCTGGAGAAATAAACGGGGGTTAGCGGGTAACTACGGTACGGGATTCCTCATTCTCTATCCCAATTCCATAGCCTTTTTTAGACGGGGCTGTTCATAAATTCTGCTAACATTTACAATTTTGTAGATGAACAAAATTTAAAATATTGAGATTCATTTTAGTTCTGGGACACAAAACGCAATTTGATTAAGATACATAGCCTTCAAGATCGATTTGCTGTTCCTATTGTTGAGAACTTACAGTCTATTCAGGCTAACTATAGTTCTGGGACAAAAAATGCTAGATTAAGAACATAGCATTCAAATTTCTGGACCAAGGTAAAGGTAAGCCATGAAAATGTCCCAAACTAAAGTCAGAACCTCTATACTCCAATTTTGCATTTCTCGCCCAGATTCCCGAACATATTGTTTATATATTATATCGTGTTTGGATCGTTTCCAACTGCTTATGGAAAACATTCTGTGTTCAGGTTTTTTACGGAAGGGTTACACCATGTCCTCATTTCATAAGAACACCAGTTCTTCTGTTATTTCCTGGAAATTGGTTTTATTTTTATATAAACCTTCTTCTTCTGTCTTAAACTATACCCGAACCTTTTAATGGATTTAATGGAACTCTTTGAGTAAAATTAGGCTTCCCTTACATCAAAGCCAAGGACGTTCTTTAAACCGTTTATGGCCTGGAGCCTATCGTCTGTTCTATACGGAGTACAATTTAAAATATTTTTTGTTCCATTTAAAATCGATTGCGGATTGGGTTTCGAATGCCAATCCTCGAATTACAGATGTTGCAATTGCTATGAGATTTCGAAAGATACACTAAAATCAAAACAATGCAAAATTACGCGGTGTATGAATATGGTTTATTGTTGGAACGATTAGTTAATGGAATTAAATTTGAGTTTTAATCCACAATCTCCAAAATAACAGGCTTTTGTTCCTCAAAATTTGCCCACTGGGGACTTATTTCGGTAAAGTAAAATAGACTATTCATTAGTTTTAGTACTGTTGCTAGAATATTTTATTGAGTAATGTCCGAAATAATAAACCCCCTGGGGACTTATTTCGGTAAAAGTGACATGCTTTTCATTTAGTTTTTTGCACTGTTTTTTTAGAATGATATTAATAAAGATGCCACTGAGACTGGGCTCGGAAATCAGGATGTCAGAATTGAGTAAAATAAGAACTGATTCTCATCTCCAAAACCTTGAGTTGTCACTGTCATCTCATAAATCTTTCGTGTCTCTAGAACAGACAATAAGACCATAACTGTTATATTAATACACAGTAAGTAAGGGTAACTATAACTAGAAATCAATAATAAGAGTTCAAGTAAAAAAAACGCAATCAATGGATATGGAACTTTCCGCTACATTACCGTTTCCTATACAACTTTTTGTTCGGGATGGCAGAAGATTTTTGGAGGATACAATAATATGTTTAATATGTTTATTTATATATACAATAGAAATATGAAATATGAAATATGAAATACGAGTCCATAAAATACGGGATTTTCCCCGTTTTTCTTGCCAATTCCGCAAACGATTCCCTTTTGTTTGAAGGTTGCTGGACAAGTGGAAATTGCCTTCATTATTTCTATTTTTTGGATCATTGGATTACGGAGAAAAATAGCCATTAAAGAAGTTTAGTGAAGTGTTTGATTCTTTAAGGCGAGTTATGTTAAGGGTGTATTTTCTGGATATAACTATAGCAAGTCTGTACATAATACCGGTTATAATGAGGATAGATATCCTACCCGTTTTAACGACCGGAAGTGGACGGTATTGAGGTTGATACTTTGATGTGGGACTTTTTCATTCTCTGTCTCGTCTCACGATTTCTTGTTTTTTTTGTATTTTTGAGACCAGAGAGATAATAGTTTTACCCTGGACATGTGTTTTACCCGGTATGGGGTGGTAGTTTATAGTCCATAAGGTATTAACCAAAAATTAAACCCGGTTTTCCGGGGTAAATCTATTTTCCCCATACAATGTTTAGCCAAGTCTTGTACAACAAAATGTAAAAAAATCTAAATTTACTGGTTTTTATCTCCCTGAGGTCTTTTAAATCGAAGCAGAGAATGCAAAAGTCCCAGGATTAAGTACCATCCTCTGTACCCGTTACCAATCAAGCAATAGCCCTGACGGGTTTTATACTTTTATGTGATTAGTTTCCATCAAACTTCAAAGAAAAACTGAGTTTTTGTTTTATATCTCACACTGTAGCAGATTAATAAACTGTGACAACTGACAGAGAAAGTTTCTCTCCAATTTTAGTAAGATGAAAGGAGGAAGATGATAAGATAGGATTGATGCTGTCAAATATTTCTAAAAGCTGAACTGATCCCTATAACCATATAATTAGATACTTGTTTGGCATACAAATTTTTTGAAGAATATAAGGTGTTTTTCCCCTGTCACTTGTAATTTGTTTTGATGGGTTTGATGTGACAAAACGTATTATATCACCCGATCTCCGTTTCACATCCAATCATTCCATCTCAACAAATTCAAGGGAAAACAAACAACTTATTTTGTTATTCTTTCGGAGGAACCGGATTTTGGATCTTCGAGTTTGGAATATTCGCTATCGATCCGTTTTTTACTTAATGTCCTTGACAAACTGACAGTGCTGATTCCAGGGCTTCTGTTTTTGAGATCAGTAATCTTCTATAATGATTTTATGACATTAAATACCATTAAAACCTGAAAAAACGTTAAAAACGGGAAAAACTTACGAATATGATATTAAAGGCAATTAAAAGTGGAAACTGGATTAATTATTTGATGTCGAATTCAAAAATTTGAGACCGAAGATAAAATTAATTTCGTTTGCACAAGTTAGGCTGATTGCTAACTGTATTTATGATTATTTATTTATCTACAAAATATTTCCAATGTGGACAGGATAAAAATAGAACACACAAAGTGGTATGATGTGTAATTTTTTCGTGGAAAACCCTGTATATTAGATTAGGTAAATGTAATTCAATATACAAAACGTACAAATAATTGTTTACCCCCTCGGGATCTGGGATAATTAACTCTAATTTCTGAACAAAGTTCCGAAATCCTATATATTCACATATTCTTTTCATTACAGTTGAAATTGTTAATTAATAATCTCTGTAATCGTACTAACAATAGTAATTAATCGGAATCCCATGAATTATCCCTATTCTTGTTTATTTTGTTTTTGTTGTTCGTAGAGTTAGAGACTGGAGGGCTGGCTATTTGTCTTGTATTCACATCGGCAGTGGTACTGGTAATTATGGCATTCGAAGGATAGCCCTTATTCCCTATTGTTCCAAATGATGACGAGCTATTGTTTTTCTTCAATCCGATATTATTGTTTTTGTTTTTGTTGTCGTGGACCTGATCGTCCATGTCAGTATCGTCGTCATCGTCGTGGGATTCCCATTCACTCGTCGCATCGCTGTCCGTATTTAACGGGCGGTCTGGCTGGGACTTCTCTAACCTGGCTTCAGCGTATTGGAAGTGTGACCTTTGACCTTTCCTGGCCTCCACATTATGTTCATGTGAGTGTTCTTCTTTGTGTCGATATTGGGTCAATTCCGGTGCAGTTGGAATTGGGGGTGAATTGGGACGGGTGGGGTACTTGAGACTCACGTATTGACCTTGAATCTCTTCGACTGACCGTTTCCGGACCTCTGGATGATTCCTATTTAAGGGAGAGATTAGTATTATATTCGGAATTTAAACTCATTCGGTCTACTAAATACCGTAAAATTCGGTATAAGTCCCCAGGGCAAGTTTTTTTTTTCAGAGATCAAAATCTTGGAAACATAAGATGGAATATATACGACGAGGAGGTGTAGACGGTGTAGTTACTCCGGGGCAATTACTATTGAAACTCTCTACTTTAATTGTTTCGTTGAAAAGTTGTAGCTGGTTTTTGCAAGTAAATAATAAATTCGAAATCAGTGTAGATCCTAAACTAAACTAACCTAAAGATGCTTAAAGTTTGCAGCAGATAATTCTCAAAACACAGAGTAGATCCCGATTTAAGTCCCCATGGGGGATTATTTAGTAACTTCTAAAACTCTAAGGTCATAAAACTCTTAAAGCTTAAAAAAACACAGCTCGATTTTGTGATATAAAAATGGAATTTCAAGTAGATCCAAACTTTATTTAAGATAAGATCCTCTCCGGAAACCCTTAGAATTAAGTTATGCAGAAAAACAAGGGATATTTCTATTCCATATTTGTGATTCAATGAAATTCTCCCGTCCTAAAGTCATAAGATAAGTTGGTTTGGAGTTTGGAAACCGTGTATGCATTTACGGAATTGTGAGAGAAGATGTGGAAATATGGAATCAATTCCGGTCTAGAAAATAATATTATGGGAAATCCTGAAACTCCTCGTAATAATAATATGGAAAGTGATACACATCTTGTTTTTGTAGTAAAAGGAGCTTCCAACATCTTTATAACTCCATCCGAACATCTGAAAAAGCCGAATCTCTACAGAAGACCCAATATTCAGTTTATAAGCCTATGTTAAGGGCCCTTTGAAAAAACGGGTAGCAGAGGAGTGTAAAAATATAACCGGAAATATTTATATTTCCGGGAGAAAAATCCGTATTCTGACTGCCGGTGGAACGTTAAAATCGATTTTTTTAACTGCCCTGTGTCCCTTGACTAGCTTGTGTTGTCTAAATTAAGAGCCCCATGGCCATGGCGCTTATTTCAGTACTTACGGACCATTCCAATCCAAAACTATATTGTGCTGTAACAGTTTCAAAGCTTTACTTCAGTCACACGCATTTTCAGCTATTTTAAGTCCCTTCGAAGCTTAAAAATAACCATAACCCGATAAAACTGTCGATATATTTTTTTAAGTAAAAAACGAACCTTCTGTCAGTATTGTCACTATTTCTAAGCCCATCGTCATCGGAAAAATCGGAATTGCTGCTCTTACGAGTCCGGAAACCTCGTCGATTATCATCCAACCTTTGGAAGCTTTGTCCTCCAATTCTGCCACCATCGTCATCTCCATTTCCTCTGACATTATTGTCAGCTTGACCAGTCCCACTGACAAAAGTTGTCGAGATAGAACTGGAGCTGCATTCTTCGGGTTCTTCCTGGACAATGGACATCGCCTTTCGATTTTTCTGAGATTTGCCCTCATTTTCTTCAATTTCTTCGAATTCTTTCAGCAGATCTCGTCTAAAAGGTTTCTTATTTGAAGTACTAGTAGTAGTATTGTTGGTATTTGTGAACGGAGTAGAAGACAAGTTATCGGCTGAATTATTAGGAGGCATAGCGGGCCTGGAGCTCCAGCCATTACTCGTCACCGCAACCTGAGCCACTGTCCTCTGGTTCGAGACTGGAGATCCATTAACGAAGAAATTCGGGATCTTTTTCCCCGGAGAAGATTTTTTCGGGGAATTCGGGGTTTGTTGAAAGTGCAGTTTGGCATTCTGTTCTCGGATTACCCCGTCCCCGGGGGGATTTTGAGACTTGGACTGCAACTCCGTGTTTCCGTCCTCGTAGTCATCTTGGGTTTCCGACGTTTCGGTTTTGTGAACGTTCCTCTGTTGTTTGTCGGATTTGGCAAGGATCGGTCCGGATTTGGTCATATAGGGGGGCATTTCGAGATCGACACTTGAGTCGTCTGATTCTGATTCTGAAGGAGGATTCGGGTCTTCAGGTTTTAGTGGGTTTTCCGGATCCGGTTTCTTGTCTTTCCGATTCCAACGGGATTTTGAGAAAAATGAAGTCTTGATGTCAGGTTCCTTCTGCTTCTTTGATGGGGATTTGGGATTCGGTTTCATTGCTGATACGACCTATGGCAAGAACACGGAGTTTTTAGAGACAGTTAAAAGGGTTGAAGGTCATTAAATGACACGAAACTGACCTTAGTCTTCAAGTTAGTACTCGATTTCTTGACCTTGTGGAAGATTTTTGCAAATGGACTGGACCCTGTTTGATGACGAGTTGATGCTCCGTATTTATCCAGTTTTTGGTGGATGGACCTTTTCGCGGATTCGTAGTTGACGTCTCGTTTCAAAGCCTCTCGACCTTCTTGAGTTTTTTCAGGATCCTAGACATCAGAAATGCCATTAGGATTTTTTTAAAGAAAATTTAATTTTGATCCTAAATCAAGATCTGTAATAGCGCATATTAAATGTTGAGAATGAGACACCTCTCTCTAGCCAAGAATCGAAAAAAACTGATAGTTTACCCGTTTTTCAGTTGTTTTTCAAATAGGGTAAATGATATCTATCCCTGATCGCATATTCCCAGTGCCATTCATAAAGCTTTCATAATTACTAAATAACTGCCGCCCGAAATAACTCCCCACCCTAAAAATCCAAAAAAAAACGAACCTCATCAACAGAAGCCCTCGTCGCCTTCAGATGCTTAAGAGCCTGTCCCATCTCCTCGATACCAATGGTCTTAGCCTTAGGATTAATGCCCAACGCCTCCATCCGCTTATCAATCTCATCCAGAGTCCTGTCCCTAAATAAGTCCCCACCCTCATTATCCCCCACCCCCTTATCCACCAGCATTTCATTCTCAGAATCGAAAACGATGTTCACTCTCCTCACACGATTGGGCCCAACAGTCGGGTGGTCTCCTCTGGAATTTTTATAATAGCTGCCAGTGTCACCACCATCAGGCCGACGATTAATCCCATAGTAATCCTCCTCATCCTCATCAGTCTCATCCGTGTAATTTAAATCGTCGTCGGAATCGGTGTAGTCTGAGACCCGGTCGGGATCCCGGGCCACACTGAGGGGCTCCTCGTATTCATGGACCTGCGGTGTCACGGCCTTAATCCCACTGACATTCCGTCCCGGCCTTTTTCCCGTCTCCGCTCCGAAGTTGTCATTTGTGGCTGGATTGATGTGTGGTGGCTGATCCGATTCCGGCTGAATTACCGTCAGATATTCCGGCTCTTCCTCCGAATCGGGCTGATTTAGAATTCCAAACTGAGGAGAAGCCTTGGCAAAAGCAGGCTTGACTCTGAAATATTTAGTGTCGTTGTTGGGGTTTGTGGGATTCATCTCCTGACTTTTATTGGGATGCGAATTCTGGACAACAAAACTAGAGCTACCACCACTGCTATTATCCGGCTCCATTGGTGGGCCCGAGGAAGTGGAACCCGTATGGGTTTTTCGGGGCTTTGGAACGGGACGGATTTCATTAATTCTAGAACCGGTGGTGGTGGTGGTATTGATGTTAAGGATGTCATTTCTTGAATTTAAAGGGACGGGCTGCTGAATAGATGATTGGTTTAGAAGGGAAGATTGCGGGGCTTCTTCCGGTGAATTGATCAGCTCGTCTTCAATCTCCAGACCCTCTTGAATGGACTTGTCAACTGGGCCGGGTTGAGTAGTTTGATGTGGCAGTGGTGGTTGTAAGGTTTTCGAATTCGAATTATTTGGAGCTGGATTTTGAAGTAATTTTATGATCTCGTTCTTGTGCTCTAATTCCAGGGATTGGAGCTTGGAATGCCAGAGACGTTCTTGGGAGTCGAGTTGACTTTTGAGGTTTTCGACTTTGGCTTCCATCTGAGAAGGAATTTAATAGAGTTATTACAGTTTATTGAAAATCCTTAAAATTTTGGAAAAAACTACTTCCAAGTCATTCGCATAATATTAAAAACGGTAAATTTTGAACCTTGGACTGTAAGTTGGTTCGGAACTCCTCCATCATCTCCTCTTGTCTTCGAAGTCTCTCTTCGACCTTATCAATCGCATTCTTATCTTCCAGGGAATCCGTCTTAACTTCCCCCTCTTCTTCCACTATTTTTCGGTCCCGTTGGGTAACTCCTAATCCTGATTCGGTAACTCCTGATCCCAGCTCCGAAACTCGAGCCGGTGACTGCAGAATGATCTCTTGGACTTTCTAGAAAATAGAGAGGTATTGATTGGTCATCATCATAAGTCATTTTATATCCTTGTACATCCGGCAGAAGAACCTAAAGAAATGCGCCCGAAGAACAAGTTTTGGAAAAGTTCCCGAACTTATTTTCATATCGAATCTATCACAATCACTAATCTAATTCATCCATACGAAAGTTCAAAGTCCAACGGAGCCTAAAAGCCATCCATAATGCATTCCATATAAATATATAAATTTTTTTCAAAACAGCCAGCAGCAGAATTTAGAACAATCAGGGGATTGGTGTCTTGACAAATGTCCTTACGATAAATATTCCCACAACAACTACAGAGCAAAACCAGTTCAAATCTTACGATCGGATGTGACAAATTGTATGAAGCTCTGAGAAAAATAGCTGCAGGACGAATGGAATATGCGAATGTGATAACTAATAACTAATAAGTTGACCACGGACAAATATGTCGAGTATTTGTCGTAGAACTGTTTGTCGTAGAAGTATTTGGAAAAATTTTGTCGTAGAAGTATTTGGAGACATTTTCGTCGCTGCCATTTCTACCCCGGGGATATTTCTCGAGGACACGATATTTGTCGCATAATGCAAAAACATGAATTGGCATTACCTTGATTTCGGATAGGAAAGTGCCTCTCAACTCCTCGATCCCCGACTCCCTAACTTTCTCCGACAAATGTCTCCACTGACTTTCAAACTCATCTTTCAACCGGGTCACGTTCCCCTCATCCATTCTCCTCATCTTCGAACCAAATCCAGCATCTTCTCCATCATCATCTCGAGATGAAGTCCCAACTTTCATCAAACTGCCCCCAAAATGGGCAGTGGTGGTCATCGGTGACCCGAGCTTCGAGTCACCCGAGTAGTGATCCCCCTGATCCCGACACTGCTGAATGGACGAGAGGATCATGTCATAGTGCTGGTTCTGACTCGCCACCGACTTCTGCTCCAGGTACTTTCCCACGAGGTCACAGATCGAATTCAAATCGATTTTTTTGGACATGTCATTGGTATGTATCGGTGGGGGTCCCGGCAGAATACCCGCTGCACTCTTTATTACAGTCACAACTTCCGGTGAGTCCGGGACGGGTGTTTTGGATTCCAGGGATAACGCCGATTTTGACGTATTTACTCCTATTTCTGTTGAATTTTTTATGGAGATGTTGCCATTTCCGTTCTCTCGTATTTCTCCTTCGGATTCAATTGTGATCAGAGTCTGAGTTGACGATTCCCGACGTTCCTGAAGATGATATTCCGACGGCATGTTGTTCTCCTTGACAGTTCCATTAGGACTCCGGAGGAATCCGTAAACAGGGTTGGTATTGGGGGCAGGTTGGGACTGGATTGTATTTTGTTGTTGTTGTTGTAGTTGGTAGGGGTAATAGGGGGTGTGGTTAATTTGGCTTAAGGGAAGGGGAGGTAGCCCTTGGTGACGTCTTTGCATATGGGCTTGAAGGTAGGTTGGTGTTAGGAACCTCTTGGGGCAGTATGGGCACTGGAATTCCAAGATTTTAATGTCAGTATTAAATAAACCAAACGTAACGGAATAAGCCCCCCCCCACAAGACTCATCGAATTTTTTACTAATAAACTCATCGATATGAAAAACCTTACTTGATCGAACTCATCGAAATTACTGGAGCCCAAAGCCTCGTTCTGGGTCAGTGCCAGTAAATCCCTTCGTTTCTTGAGTTCTTTCTTGGCTCCTGCCAGGTTCTCCCTCAGAGCTCCGATTTCTTCGACAAGTTTGCTTTTGTCGACATCCATTTCCGTGCATTTCGACTCCGAATTCTTCAGCTTTTCTTTATCAGTTTCCCAGCAAAAGAGAAGATATTCGCCGATAAGTTGACTGAGTCTGAAGACTTTGATAAAACCCGGATCGGTCCTATCTGAATCGAATTCCGACTCCGCCTTGCAAAAGAGAACGGGACTGATGTACTCTTCCAGTTGGTTTGGGTCTCCGTCTTGCACTAACTTGTCGATGTCTAGGGACGCTGTCGAAAAATGATTAAAATTCAGGTTTTCGATTCAAAAGTAAGAGTTGTCGATTATCGATATGATTTCGTCGACTTTTTAAAAATTAACAGTATCGATGATAGACTGAAAATGCTTAAACATGGATATAATACCGTATTTCTTTTGTTCCGGGATGGGATTTATCGAATAATCGAATGACTCAAAGTTGCCAAGAATTTCGCGTTTTATCTAATAACCTGCCAATTTGGGAAATCTATTTATTTTGGCCTATTTTTATTTCAATTCCTAAAAATACCTTTTCATGTGAGCCTTAATTAATTTATCAAATTATTGCCCTATTTTAGAAAGATATATTTACTTCGTATTTACATGCGCATGAAAGAAAAGTCCTGCTGTGCTTTCTATTTCTATATTAAAAAATAATAATCCGTTTAGTGATTCGTTTTATACAGCTTTGGCGTATAACTTAAATTAAAAGCCCATCCCCGGTATAAGGGCTCCCCTCAATAACTCCCCGTCCTTTCGAAGGATTTTAACACAACCCCCAGAATAATAAATTATTATGGGTATCTAGAGGAAAGAAACAGCCAAACGACAAAATCCGCTTTACTAGTTGCTTAAATGATAATTTAATTAATATCTCAAATATTGTTGACATATTATAAGGGTTAGTAGAAGTACGACATTTTCGTCGACGTATCGATGAGATTGGACTAAAAATCTCCGATAGTTTGATATCCATTCAAGAATGTGAAGATTACCAATTCGCTTCCAATCCAGTCGTTCTGTTTTCCGTTGAAAGAGAAGTAAGGGAACTGTTGAAGCTCTCCGAAGATGTTCTGAAGCCTTCATTTCCAATATCGACGAGTTCTATCATTTACACTTGGGTTACAGACAGCTTTTATTTTAAATAATAAAAATCT
This sequence comes from Desoria tigrina, assembly GCA_906901685.1. NCBI lineage: Eukaryota > Metazoa > Arthropoda > Collembola > Entomobryomorpha > Isotomidae > Desoria > Desoria tigrina. The sequence continues at coordinate 1,299,085 of CAJQTU010000046.1, forward strand.
CTCTTCTTAAATATTATACGTTTAAATAAAATTATGTTGCAAATTAATTTCAGAGCTAAATTAAGCTTCTCAAAACAAGATCAATGCTAAAGGAAAACGTGCTTTTGTTTTTAAATTAGAGGCTATGGTGTTTATATAGAAGGTAGGAAATAGATAAGCTATGGATCGATAATCTCGTGAATAAAGCTTGCGTAGCTTTTTGAAGCGTTTTTTGCAGTCATATTTGTTTGTGTTTCGAGACGATGGGGGTTACCTTGGTTACCGGAAAACTCCGTCCTAATCCCCTGTCTTTGATAGCATGAATCCCAATCCCCTAGTATCGGTTTGATTTAAAATTAACCCTTATATTATGCCTGCAAAGAGTTTAATAGTGGAAATGCTAATTATTAATGTTTCCAACTGCTGTTTTGATGAATGAGAATGAATAAGTACCAATAAACGTCGGATATTCAACTGTATTCAACAAAATACTATGAATTCGGACCCCAGAAATTAATAATTAGTTGATCAAATCCGTACTTTATTTTCATTAAAATGTGGACAAATTACAAAAAAAATCGATTGTTTTACAGGAACATTTGCGTGTAAATGTTTATATTTTTATATACGATCTCAAAGCTGGGTCAAGACTTCCAAAACTGATCCCATGTTTCTATGTATGGTTTATGAAAAAAATTTATTCAGATAAAACCAGATACCTTTGTAGAAATGTTTTTTAAGCAAAGCTTACAGTTTAATGTACTCCGTGATATCCTTGATCGCGGTCTTGAGATCGTGAAGTTTTGCGAGTTTTAAAAAATTGAGAGCAGTTTCAGTTGTACAAGCGCTGACGAGCATCTGGTCGCAAAACTTCTTGAGCAATGGCAGGTTGTACTATCAAAATCAATTGTTATAATTAAGATCATAATTATTTTTCAATATGCCAAGATGATGGAGCGGGAGTGGCTGTAAGCAATCTGGGATAATTAAATAAACAAGATAACCCAACCTTTTCGGCCGCATTAACGACCTCCTCGGCGACGGGAATCCAGTCATCCTCCAAACTGCCCGAGTAAATATGACGAAGCAAAACCCGCATTGCTGCCGAACTCATGTCATAAATTTTGACAGATTTAGTCCGGCTCTCCAACATTTTGGATTCAAACATGGCCAGGAAAACCGGACTTCGGGCTGAAACGGTTGAGGAAAGAATTATTATGTGTCGCAAATACATTATGCGAATCACGTTCTGTCCGTCCGTCCATCCGTGCGATTACAGCCCCATTACGAGCATTTTTTATATTTTCCCTTCAAGAAGGGAAGATCAAAGGTCTGCATTGTTCTTTAATAGTAACCCATCATATTGAATAAATACTTTCAGATGGAGTTTGTAGTTTTGCTCTATGGTTGGGGCAACTTTAGATTTTCAATATTTCACGCTGCAATAAAAATTGAGATTACCAGCCAGAATAGTTCGATGAACATTAAATGTTTGTGAGTCCTTCATTTTGATGACAACATCAGGATGAAGTCCATTGTTGAGTACTTTGAGCATGTCATTAGCGACGGCAGAGCGGGATAAGGCCCGGAGTTCCATTACTTCGTTACTCGACTTCCTCGTAATGACAGAGTTATGGCCATACAATTCGAATCGGAGATGCAACACGAGGCTCCCGTTCACGAGCACATTCGACTCTTTCGAGACGATCGTTTCAGACACTCCGATCTCAAATCCAGTTACATCGTCCTTATCTTCTTTCATGTCCGTAACATCGATTTCTGAAATTATTTGTAAAATAGTTAGCTCATTTCATATCGAGAAAAAAATAGTTCAGCGAGATCGCGAAACCTTTATTTCATTATTACACATACGGGATACAGTGTGGCTCGGAATAAGGATATGGACAACTATTTAATAATTTCTCAAATTAACCAATTAAAGCTAACGTTTACATTTTTTAAATACAATAAATACATGTGCTACATGAAAGAAGGCCACTGATAAGCGTTATATGCAATGTTACTCTATGGTTGGGGTGAAATGCAAGTTTTAATATTTTGTGTTATCAATTCCTGTTTGGTTTCTCTCGTACATGTAAAACCTTGAACTTACCATCTTCGAAAAACACGGTGCCATCTTGACGCTTGATGAGCAGCGTAAATTCTGCAAAAATCTTTTCTGGAACTTCTGGTGCAGTTTTCAATGTCAAGTCAATTCTGAGTTTGTCCTCGTCCTCTTCAATCGAGAATGACCACTCAGATGGGATCCCGAGCTTTTCCCCGGCTGAAAAAATTAATTTCGAGTCTTCAAGGGCCTCGTCAATGTCTGAAAGCGCTATGAAATTCTTCAACTCCCATTCAAAGTTACGCACTTCCGATGGCATCTGAAAATCAAAAATAATATAAAAAAAATTACTTAAATTCCATGATATTATAAATTCGATTCCTACAAGGCTTGAATTGGTCATGAAGTATAGAGATCCGGTCCGGACTTACAAGGGAAGTTTTTCAGATCTCACATTTATAAGTCATGTCATGAAGTATAAAAATAAAAAAATATTCTAATTCCCTGATTCATGTTGACTATATTTAAAAAAAAACTACGAATTTAAAAAATCATGAAAATTTTCCGATTTTTATATCAAAGAGTATAGTTAAAAAATATTAATGTTTATTATGTTCTATCAAAAAATTATCCAAAAGAGTTGAAAAACGTCCCTTGTTAGTTATTAACAAATTGTAATTAAATGTCATTAAAGCTTACAATCGTGTTGAATTTCTCTGTAGTCGACATGTTTTTGTTTTTATTTGATAATTGACAACTCCAGAAGCTCCTACACTTGTAGTTCGTGATCGATAATTAATTTTTTTTAATTCAAAAATAAGACTATCGACTATCAAAATATGAATATAAGTTCATACAGCGTCACCCTATTCAGGAGTGAAATGCCAAACGAATTTAAAACTACTACTGTGTACTGACTAGACTACTAATAAGTAATCCGGTTTCCGGCCTTATTCTGTAATCTCCAATCTGTTGCAACTCCCGAATTCGATGTAAGCGTATATTATATTGTAATTGTAGCCTATAGAGGCTTAGTTTATACGGTATCTAATCTGTTTTTATGGAACGAAACAAGAATTTTACTTAAATTACTATATCTTCAATTTAATACGTAAATCTAACGATTTGTTTAATTACACAGGCCCTCCTTAGCTTTCCGGTAGCCTTATAGTACTTATTAGTAATTGTCCCTATTAGATTATATAACAATAAATTATGTTAGTGATATACTTCAAAGTTCTAGGCACGTGGAGGCGCAAGGAGTGTGAATGTTTCGAGACAATGATTTAAGATGTGCGCTTCTTCTAATATTACTACTACAATTTTCCTGGGTTTTTGTCAATTTGTCATGATTTTGGGATATTGCTTAGTTAAAAATAACTTTAAAGCTATTTAATTTAAATTTATATTAAAAGGGTCTGTGTGGGCAGATAATTACTTTAGTTAGGGATGTCAGGATAACATTTACTCTTGTCAAAAGTGACGTTGGTTCTTCTCAAATTAATTTAGTTATATATATAGACTGCATAGTAGAATAGTTTCAATACTAAATAAACAACAACTTAAATGAGTCACTCGAATCTAATAAGCACCCTTGAAGCAGTGTAGCATTCTAAAATTATGCTATAATCTATATTGGTCATGAAATGGTTAAATAGTGCAACTGGTGCTTTTACAAACGAAGATAATATTATTATATGAGACAGGTTTATATGCACAAGCTCTTTGCTTTCCTTATGGCCCCATGTTTCCATATCTTAACTTATTCTTAACCAACGCATACTCCAAAATATCCATTTAAAAACAATTAGATTTCATATTAACTTGATATTATATTTAATTCACATCATAAATACAATTGAAGAATAAAAGTACAGTATAAATGTTAGCAATTTCAAGGCTGGGTTTTCAGGTGTACATGGGTTAAATAAAAAGTTTTATAAAAATATTTTAAATATGATGACATTTCCGATCCTACGAGACAAGTTCTTCCAAAACTGAGCCAAAGTCCATGTTTCTACGATGCAAAATCAAGAGATTAGATTCAGATGAAATCACAACGTTATTTGTAAAAATCGCATTTTTTTATGAAAAACATGGAATTAATAAATGCTTACAATTTAATGAACTCCTTGATATCCTCCGTTGCGATCTCGAGACCGTGACGCTTTGCAAGTTTCAATAAATTTAGAGCTCTGTCCGTAGAGCAGGCACTGGCGAGCTTCCGATCACAAAACTTCTTGAGCAGTGGCAGGTCGTACTATTTAAAAAATTGATCATCATGATTTAATAGGGTTTTTATATATCGAGTGTTTAAAAATTAGATTGGAAACCCTACCTTATCTGCGGCATAAACGATCTCTTCAGCCACAGATATCCAGTCCTCCTCCAAACTGCCAGAATAAATATGTCGAAGTAAAACTCTTACAGCTTCCGAACTCATGTCCTCAATCTTAACAGTTTTCGTGCAGTTCTCCGACATATTGGTCTCGAACATTTTCAGAAAAACCGGACTCCTTGCTAAAATAGGTAATATTTAGAGGATAAATGGATGACGATTTCGAAATTATTTCCAGAAAACCATTTATGATCGTCACACGAGGGCAACGTTCGTTTGAGGGTTGTTTAAATCAAAGGGTCAAGTATAGGTCAAAGGTCAAGGGGTGTAATATCACAAAGGAAGGTACGGTTCAGTGCTATTCGACTATCTAGATGAATTTACTCTATGGTTGGGGGAACATGAGATTCTTGTTTAACGCATTGTTGTGCGTGTTTTCACTTATTTTCGATGTACCTTTGCAATTAATTAATTTAATTATTCAAAAAATATAACAAAAATGACCATTACCAGCCAGTATATTTCGATGAACGTTAAAAGTTTGGGAGTCTTTCATTAGAATAGTGACATCGGAATGTGGTGCATCGTCGAGTAGCTTGAGCATATCGTCAGCGAGGGCAGAGCGGGATGAAGCGACAAGTTCCTTGACGTCGTTCCCCGACTCTGTCTCTGTTTCGTAGTTACAAATCCGAAATCGGAGCTGAATGAGCAGGGTTCCGCTGTTAAGCACATTCGACTCCTTTGACACGAGGTCCTCAGCCGATCCTATCTTAAATCCCCACGCTTGTTTGCACCGTTTCATGTCCTCGAGTGGAAGGGCTTTAAGTATTTAGTATTTTTCAAAATCATTTAATCTCTCGATTACTGGATATGCAATATATGCATATTCACCCGGATGAACTTTGACCTTGAACTTACCGTTCCGTAGAAACTCTCTACCGTCCTGACGCTTGATGACTGCTTCAAAGTCTGCAAATATTTTATCTTCCTCGTCGGGGGAATCAGTAAGGCCCATGTAGATTGAGATTTGTTTGTAGTCATCCTTGGCTAAGGATAGTCTGGCTGAAAAATGACTAGCTAATCCCTTTTTTCCCACGAGGATTAAGTCAAAAGCAAATGGTGGTCTCCCCTTCCAAAACAACAACATATAAAGTAGCCGTAGCCACCGTACTTTTGCCTCTGAAATTATTACAGGAATATTATACTATATAATTTTATGAATAAGGGAAATGTATTCTCCCTATATGAATAAAATTGAGGGGTGTCGTGGCAATGTAGAGTAGTCTAGCACTGCCATTTTTTGTGTGGGAGAGGACTTATAAAGGGAATGTATTCAACCCATTTCAGTAAAAATGAGAGGAGATGTGGTAGAGATTTCTGAAGGCAACACAACACCTCTCATTTTTATTCATATGGAGTGAATCCATTCCCCTTATTAGTCCTATCCCACACAAAAGTGGAAGTTGTAGACCATTCTACAATGCCACGACACCCCTCATTTTCATTCATATAGAGTGAATTCATTTCTCTCATGCTTTTTTTCTACACAAAACTCGCAGAAGTATTAGATTGCTTAAGCCCCGGGCACACCAACGCCATATGCGAATCGTGTCCAACATTTTGTTTGTAGCACCGTTCACACCGGCTACTTCTGCTTGCAACAGTTTGTTAGCAATAGATTGGTCGACAAAATTTTGTTTGAAACCAAAATCTGAAACCATGCACACCGCGTGTGACAAACACCGTTTTTTGGCTCGACAGACTGTTGCAAACCATAAAACTGTATTCTGAACCAGTTCAGAATTTTTTTGTTTGAAACAACTTTTTTGGAATTCTGATGATTGTGACATAGATAATTTCTGGTCTCGCTTGAGTTTAGGAGGCGCTTCGCTTAATTACAACTACTGAATTATAAAAGTGTGAAACTCTTTAATGTTTTCACTCGGTCTGTCTGTCCGTCCGTCCGTTTGTGCTCTAACTCTCGAACGGTTGAGATTTTCAAATTATATCGTATATTCTTTACATTATATATTCTTTGAGCGAGGGCTAATTGTAAGTTTGTTTAAGGGCCGTATAGATAGGTCAAAGGTCACGGGTCTATGGTCAAAGGTCACCCCTTTCAAATTTCAACTGTGATAATTCGTTGGAAAGGTAGAGTCATGTGCTATTCAACGATGTATAACATTTGACTCCGGTTGGGGAATGTGAGATTATTTAATTAAACGCCTCGAACATGTCAGACAAAACTGTTGAACGTTATTTGCCGTCTTGCTCGTGTGGCTTCACCCTTTCATGATGTGCCTTTGCAATGGTTTATTATGCATCGTACATGTAGATAGATAATGCGAATGGGTTGCTGTCTGTCCGTCTGTCCGTATGTAAACACGATAACTCGGCAACGGCTTAAATTTGTTAAATGTTGTTTTCAGTTATCTATTTACGACATCCAAACGGAGGTCAAGTTCGTTTGGGCGCCTGGTAGGTCAAAGGTCAACATTTTTTAAAAAATAGTTGCACCCCATGTGTGATATATTGATGGAATAGTTATTGTCAAGGGCTATTCGATGGTGCAAATAATTTCAAGGGTGGGTCACTCGTTGATTTGTTTTCAAACATGGCTAATTAAAAGCAAAAATATTTTTTAAACTTTTCACTCGATGAAATTTTAATACAGCAGTCGCAGTCATGTCATGTGTGTTGGAAGGAATTTTTTGCATCGTTCACACCGCTGAAGTCCAACATTTCGTGACAAACAGATTTTCAGTGACAGTTTTGTTGTCAACCAAGGCATTTTTGGTGTGAACGATGCAACAAATTTTGGCTTGAAACATTTTTGAGTTAACAAAAAGTTGGACAAGATTCGCATATGGCGTTGGTGTGCCCGGGGCTTTAAACGGGTGAAACCAAGACGAACATTCTAAAGATTTTAACAATTTCAATTCAATTTAAATTTCAATCAATTCAGTGTTAAAAACATCACCATAAATAAACGATAAACCTAAATTTCCTCAAAATTTCGGGTTTCAGTGGTTTCACACACTAATGTGGGAGTGAACCCGTAAAAATCAATGATGTTATATTCCACATGCGAATCATTTAAAACTCATCTCGATCACCTTTAGATGTGATTATACTTTGTGTTTTTGAAATTCGGATATGGGGGGTCCAGAAAGCCGAAACCGGAGTTTTTGGACTCAATTGCAAAACATTTTTTGTTACTTAACGGAAAGAGGTTACTTAAATCATGTCCATTTAAGATTAACTGAAAATGGTTCGTTCCTCCCGTACAAATTTTTTTTTCTTCGAATTTTTCGGATTATATAATGTCAACTTTGATCGTCTATAACCCGATGGGCAAGAATAAGGGGGAGTACCGAAATTCACACATGATATGGCTTGCTAAAGGCAATTCGAAAACGACATGCCCCCCTTATTCTTGCCCATCGAGTTATAACGAAAAATATATTTTAGGAAAATATATATGCAACACAACGCATAACACATGTACAAAAATCTGAACTCTTAGAAGGCTGTAAAAAGTTTAGTATAGTTTGATCCACGTTCGAAAACTTTAAACACTTGCCCCGCCCACTCATTTCCAAAATTACTATCAAGCTATAAATTCGAATTTTTACACCGGACAAAAACATATCATTTTGTGGGCACACCCCCAAGTGTATTTCCAATAAACAAAAGTTGATTGCCACGCCCCCTACGGCGCCACCCCGAAGCACGCAGAACCATAAAATTCAAAGTTTGAATTTTGACTCTGAACAAACACTTATAATGTTGCGGGCACACCCCCAAGTGTATTTCCAATAAACAAAAGTTGATTGCCACGCCCCCACCCCGAAGCACGCGGAACCATAAAATTCAAAGTTTGAGTTTTGACTCTGAACAAACACTTATAATGTTGCGGGCACACCCCCAAGTGTATTTCCAATAAACAAAAGTTGATTGCCACGCCCCCACCCCGAAGCACGCGGAACCATAAAATTCAAAGTTTGAGTTTTGACTCTGAACAAACACTTATAATGTTGTAGGCACACCCCCAAGTCTATTTCCAACAAACAAAAGTTGAACGATAAGTATTCAAGCCTCGCTGTACCGCTAGGAAGTTACGAGGTTACGGCGAAACCATTATTACAAATGTTGATAATTAGTAGGGGGTGTGGCCTTAGGAGTCCTTTCGATATGTGAAAGTACCTAAGAAACTGCAGACGTCCCTCTTGGCCGAATATGAACATGGACTTCGTTGCTAATCTGACTTGGTTTAGCTCATATATATGTTTGTAATTTGACCTGACCACCTTGATCCCTCCCCACCGGTCAGGAGGTGACCCACTCCTAAATCATATACATCATTGCATAGCCCTTGACCTTAGCTATCCATCAATGTATCACACATGGGGGGTTACTATTTGAAAAAATGCTGACCTTTGACTTTCCTTCCTTGACCTTTGACTTATAGGACCCCCAAAAAAACTCGACCTCCGTTTGAAAATCTATCATTTATTTATTTATTAATTTATGGAGGACAGGGGTCTGATTTGTCCCGAGTTTGAATTTCCCTTAGTTATGACCCAAGGAATAAGTGTACAGAATTTGACGTTCGTAGGTCAAGCCGTAAGATAGGAATTGGCCCAACGGACAGACAGACGGACGGGTTATTCGCATTAGGTGCTGTTAACAGTTGGTAAATCGTTACAAACGCACATCGAAGAAAGGTGAAACCGTACGACACAAACGAATTTGGTACACACCGTTGTTTGTAAAGTTAGGAGTGAAGATGGGCAAAATCGGTCCATTGGTACGGGTCATTCTGTGGAAGTATGTATTTGTATTTTTTTTAACCTAGACAAAAAGGGGTAGAAAAATAATGGCACATGTTTCTACAGAAAATATGGTATCCGGATTGAATGGTGGGGACAAAATGGTCATGGACAAAATGGTCTAGGAAGTAATGGTCGGGATGGAATGGTCGCGTACCGCAAAGTATATAGTTTTGCGTACTGTGAAATGAAAATTGTCAACTGATAAGCAATAGGAAATTGCAAAATTTATGTAGAAAAATAGATTAATGGCTGTATTCAGCGGCCATCAGTACTGTAAAATATGTTTTAAAAAATCAGACCATTTTATCCGCGACCATTTCTTACTATCATTATGTCCAGACCATTTTATCCGCGACCATTTCTCACTATCATTATGTCCAGACCATTATATCCGCGACCATTCACTGATACCATTACGTCACGACCGTTTTGTCTCCGACCTTTTTATACATGGGACCATTTCCTCTACGACCATTTTGTCCCGACCATTTTATCCGAACCATTTTGTCACCGAATCAGAAAGTATATCCATATCATAAAAACTATCATCACCATACGCTCTGAAGATTGGTCAAAATATATACAATATATACCATACCACCATATCTCTTGTGAAATTAAACTATTTTAACAGCTTTTAATATAGTTAAAGTCATGGGATGATTATTCCAGAGGCAAGGGCGCTTATTACACGGGGCGCTTTTCTCCGCATACCATACGGGGTGAGGGGGGCAGCAGGTTTGAGTATTAAAAAAAGATGCAAAAAATAATGACACCGACCGAACTCGAACCTGCTACTCTCTACTAGACATACCGATCCACTACCACCTGCTCCACCGACTCTTATTTTAGTTAAGCAGGCTATTTGCTTATATTTATTTTAGATGGGCGAAGGGAATGTATTTTTTCCTCGTAATTGAAACCAGCGAGGAAGACAATCCAGTTTACGACCCTGAAACTTGCTGGAAGGGAGGCGGAGCGGAGCTCCTTGCTCATTGGCCCTCCGTTCACCTTTCCTGCCTTCTACCTTACAACCGGCACCTCCTCCGTCTCTCATCTAAAACAGCAGACTATCTCAGACGTTATTTTAGAGTCACTTGTCTCTATAATACGTCTGAAACTCTGACTAAGTCATCCTGGTCCTCGTCCTCGACATCGACCTTGACCTCGTCCAGTTTCAATGAGAAGTACCAGTCGCATGGGATCCCGATCTTGTCACCAGCCGAAAAATGTAACCTCGCGTCTTCAAGGGCCTCCTTGATTTTCGCAAGAGTCTTGAAGTCCTTTAGTTCCCATTCCAGGTTACGTTCTTCCGTAGGAATCTATGGATATATAACTTATTTCATAAATCGTGTTATTCCTGACCCCTGACCTGGCACGACAGTGACCCTGATGAATGGTCACCATTCCCGACGTCACCTCTCTTTTGTGAGGTGACAGACAAGTCAATAGATACCAAGTTATTTGAGGTCTTGTTCCTTGCGGTTTCACCGCTTTTTGATATCCGTTTGCAACGGCTTAATTAATTTAAAGGAATATTGAACGTACGGTCGTGGCGGATTTCTCCTTCATTATCTTTCCCCCTGTTGACGGCTTCATCTCTAACGAATGCGATAACCTTATCTGAATGTCGATTAGTCCATGTGCCTCTAGGAATATCGATATGATAATGATTGTGCTGAAAATGCGTTCAGAAAATCAGGTTTCGAAACGTGGTTTTTCGTTTCCGGTCTTCACTTCCAATTACCTTAGAAACCCGTCACCAAAAAACTATGGTAATTCCCGAATTTCTAACCGTTTTTCGACGCCCTCGTCATCGTCGATGAAAAATCGGTTTTAGCCGAGTTATGGCAATACAATCGAATCGTAGGTTCAGGATCGGGGTTAACTACCGACCCGACCTGATTAAATAATTTTAATAAATTATGGGTCACTCGTAATACCACTTTTGTTCCAGGATCTAGTAGTGGAAATGCTATAATGGTCATGACATGGTTAAAAGGTTAAACTGATTTAGAATTTAAGATGACCATACATGCCGATGGTTTAAAACAAGCTCTTGGATTTCTGATAGCTGGAATTCATATAAATATATTTACTCCTATGTTTATTTATGTCCCACTCCTATTTCATGTTTCAATTTCTCCATTTACTTATACAAAAAAATATCCCTTTAAAAAGCACTTCATTTCATATATATTTATATTACATATTATTCCACATCTTAATTAGCAATCCATACAATTAAAGAATAAAAATACAGTATACATATAAATCTTAACAATTTCAAGGCTGGGTTTTCAGGTGACCTTAGACTAAATCGTAAATGTGGAATTCGGGATGAATTTTGCAAATCTAGACGACATCGACACCTGCTTCCACAACTGACCCAAAGCTCATGTTTCTACGATTCATAATAAATAGCAACGATATCAAATTCAGATAAAAAATTTGGATGCCAAATACGAAATAGCTTACAATTTAATGAACTCCTTGATATCCTCCGTTGCGAGCTTGAGACCGTGACGCTTTGCGAGTTTCAAGAAAGTGAGAGCAGTATCAGTCGTACATGCAGTGACGAGCTTCCGATCGCAAAACTTCTTGAGCAGAGGCAGTTGGTACTACTTCAAACATTGATAATCATGATTTAATTAGGTCTTGATAGTTAATTAAAACATTTAAAACTATGATTGGAAACCAGACCTTAACTGCGGCATTAACGACCTCTTCAGCCACATCCATATACATCAAGTCCTCGTCCAAACTGCCAGAATAAATATGTTGCAGCAAAACTTGCATAGCTTCCGAACTCATCTCCTCAATCTTGACAGTATTCGTGCAGTTCTCCAACACATTCGTTTCGAGCATTGCCAGAAAGACAGGACTCCGGGCTGAAATAAATAAAACCGTTGTAAACGATTCTCAAAATACCCCAACCATCGAGTATGGTCATCGTTGAATAGCACTTGACCGTACCTTTCCAACGATGTAGTACACATGTACAGTGTTCTAAAACTTGACCTTTGACCTTCAAGGTCTTTAAAATCTTTGAACGAAAGAATTAAAATTACCAGCCAGAATATTTCGATGAACATTAAAAGTTTCGGAGTCTTCCATTTGAATAGTGATATCGGCATGGGGTCCCTGGTCCAGTAACTTGAGCATATCGTCAGCGACGGCAGAGCGAGATGAATCCCGAATTTTCTTAACGTCGTCTCCTGACATTCCTGACTCCGTCTTCGTTTTGTAGCTATAGATTCGAAATCGGAGCTGGATGACCAGGGTTCCGTCCACAAGGACATCGGACTCTTTAGACCCGAGCTCCTCAGCCGATCCGATCTTAAATCCCATGGAATTAGTGCTTTTTTTCCAGTCCTCGAGTTCGCGGTCTGGAAACATTTTGGCATCAGTCAACCGCTCTGATTGACCAATGAACTTTGACCTTTGAACTTACCATTCCGTAGAAATTCCGTCCCGTCCTGACGCTTGATGACTGCTTCAAATTCTGCAAAGATTTTTTCTTGCTCTTCTGGCGAACGCCTCAAGCCCAAAAAGATGACCATTGTTCCGTCTTCTTCCAGTTCCAAGCAAAAGTACCACTTGGATGGGATCCCGATCTTCCCACCCGCCCGAAAAAATAATGTCGATTCGTCAACTGCCTCCCTGATTTTCGACAGCGTCTTGAAGTCCTTCAACTCCCACACTAGATTACGTTCTTCACAAGGGATCTGAAACGAATTTCATAAATACCAGCACAATGACGCAGCGTCATTGACGCTGATGAGGCAGCAACAATTTCACGTGTCTTTCGGGACGTGACATACAACATACAAGTCAATACCATTTACGGCCTTCAAGTGGGGGCTAAGTTAGTTTGAGGGTTGTGTTGGTCAAAGGTCAAGGGTTAATTTTTTTAAAATAGAAACCCTTCATGTGGGATACATAGTCGATTAGGCACGAAGAAGTTTTACATAACGACTTTACTCTACGGTTGGGGTAATCTGATATTTTTTGTATAAACGACCCCCACGTGTCAGACAAGGACCGTAAATGTTTTTTAACGGTTACGTGCAGTTTCACCCTTTTGCGATATACGCTTGCAATGTTGCAATGGTTTATTTAATATAAAAGGTATATACCGTTGTAGTGGACTTCTCTTTCATTGTCTTGAGACCTGACGACGACTTCATCCTGTTCTGCAATGATAACCTAGAGGTTCGGAGGGACGGAATAGAGATTGAGCATATCTCGGATTCTGACATAGTCTAACGATAACCCCTTACTATAAACAATCCAATTGTGTTGGATAACCTCTGGTTATCTGAATGTCGATTAGTTTCAGTATAAATTAAGCCTCTATACAGTCAGGTGCTTCAAGGAAATTCGATTAGGGGTTGAAAATCAGTCTTTGAAAATTCAGCTTTCGATAGAAAATTTTCGGTTTCCGGTATTCAGCCTAAAAAAAATCCGTTACCGAAAAACCATGGTTTCGGAATTCAGCGTATTTTTTTCGAAAATCTCAATAATTCGCGATATTTGCTTTAGATATAAATGGAAACAAACGTAACTGCATAATTATGATATGACAATCCAATTATTCTCTCTGATCTCAAAAATTACAAACTTTTAAAGTTCAACCGTTTATTTTGTTTTTCAGTTACATACAATTGGCAATAGACACAAAGGCATGATAGAAATACTTGGCTTAATACTCATAATTTAATGAAACTTTAAATTCTAATAGTCGAAATCGCTGGTATTTAATAAATTGTTTTACAAGTTTAGTAAGGCACTCGGTTAAGTTTACTTGTTAGATTGACAGGCTTTTTTTTCGCAATGCAATTAGTAATCTAATTTTTACGATTTTAAGGCAACTGTTTTTAGCATATTTTAAATAACTTATTGAAGTATACTCGACCATTTTTATACTTTAAATTACTTAGAAAATGCATTGTTATTTTGCTTTGAAGAAATAATCCAAAAGAAATAAGTATTTTAATTGAGCTACTAATCTATTTTTGATTAATAAGCTTTCTCAAGGCTTCTTTTCATTTTGTTCTGATCGGTTTTGACTAGAAAATCGACCAATGAGTCTTTTTTTTACCCTCAATAATACGAATTTTTTAATTGCAGGTTAAATTAAGTATTGTTTTTTGAGCCCTACGTATACTTGATCTTTAACAGCATTCATTAAATTTAACTAAACATTAATTACAAATAGTTAAATTCAAAAGTTTTCCAGTTCCCAATTTTAAATAAAGACGAAAGAAGATATGTTTTTTTGCTTTTAAATTACAAAAGAGAAATGAAAATCTAAATCAATTACCACAGCATTCAAAATCGCAAAATCCTTACTGCTTAATTATTAATAAAAACGTAAAACTAATATTCCCGATGGTCTTCAGTTAGATTTCGAAATCCTCGTATAACTTAATATCGATGAGTTTATCTTATCGATGAGTTACCAATCTTTGCTGATTTCAAACTTCCACTCCCACTTGAGATGAGAACTCTTGTCATCGTCCGTGAAATGAGAATTGACAGTGTAGTCACCTCGAAAGAGCATGCCACTTGGAGCTTCCTCCTATTCATTCAAATTCAATATCGATCAGTTCCCATTACTCATATCGATAAGTTTTTTTCTGTTTAGTTTACCTGGGGTGTTATATAACTTTGGATCTCCGCTTTGGGCGCATAGCTTCCGACCATGTGGGTCATCGTATCGACTGTAAAGAGAGGAAATGTTAGGTTGTCGTTTTTTGGATTTTTATCGACGTATCGATAAGTTTTCTTACCTGGAATCCCCTTTCGATAGGTTTTCTGAATGTACTTGAGTCCATGTACGATTTCCCTTTGGACGATGAAGTCGATCCTGATTTTGTATGGAATGGCTTCTTTGATCTTGAACTTGTGTTCCTTCAGTTTCGTCAAGTCCCCCGTCAGGTCCAGTTCCTTGTCAGGCATACCTTCAACTACGAGGGCCAACTTCTTCACTATCACTCTCCTTGGGTCATTCGGTTCTGAAAGTTGTTTAAAACAATCATTAAAACTTAATTGCTCCTAATTAAAAAAATCGAAGCCCAAAGTACCGTATATCTCGATATTAACTCCATCCCCCAAGTAGCATTAATTAGGAACAACATAAGTAGCAAAAAATGCATGTATTTTTGTATGGAACTTTGAGAGTGCATGTGGTTGCTATAATTTCTAGTTTTGCCATTTTTGCCTATTTAGCTATTTTTAAATCGTAAATAAACGATCTTTCGTTTTATAAAAAATCATTTCCAGTTCACAGTTGCTATAGTTATGCTTCGATATTTTAGGCCCTTTTTCGGCCTTTTTTTACTGCCTTTTTTGTTGTCACTACTTATTATTTAAGATTTCCATCGAAATGATAACTCCCCCAGGGGACTTTTACCGAGTTATATTTCATATTATTTAGAAACTGACCGACGATAACACATTCCCCAGCAGCAGCTCCACCCAACAGGGCCTCCTTATATCGACGAAGTGACTCGTCGTCCTTGTCCGTCTCCAGAATCTCCTCGATTGTCTTCTGTGGGGGTGGCTTGTAGTTGGGGTCGTCGACGTCCTCGATATTTTCTACGGCAGGGTCTGACATTCTTGTAGCTTATCTGAAATGTAATTTTTTTAAATTTTAATGAAATGACAAAGTCTTAAATCAAAATTATGATTTAATGGCTAGTTCGATTTTTGTACACGATATATTTACTAATATAAAAACAAGGTTCTAAAATCCAAATTCCAAACTCACCGATTTTTTGTAAATGCACCGGATTTTTCGGTGGGACAAAGAAAGCCGGATTTTTTGCTGAGTAACTGGAATATAGTGTATTCTAGGCGTGGACAAATGACATGGAAATGAAGGGCTAAATTAAACGCTAAAATTGAAGTTGGTGGAAATGAA
Source organism: Desoria tigrina (assembly GCA_906901685.1). Lineage (NCBI taxonomy): Eukaryota > Metazoa > Arthropoda > Collembola > Entomobryomorpha > Isotomidae > Desoria > Desoria tigrina. Next base: position 1,315,230 of record CAJQTU010000046.1, read on the forward strand.
TAACCGATAAGAAAATGCGGATGAGCTAAACCTCAAATACAATTAATATATTCAATATCTGACATTAAATCCCTCGTAATAATTGATTGAAGGCAGAGGAGGTTTTATTTATACAATAAAATCGTGTGTAATATTATTAGAATGCAGTATCCTCTGCGTTTAGTTTACATTAGAAATTAGAATATAAGAATACTTGAGAGTTTCATGAAACCATTTCGGTAGAAAAATAGCAAGCCCCATAGGCGTACTTTGCTAAACGTGGTTAATTAAGGCTGTTTTTGATTAATTTAATTTAATTAGCATTCATTTCATTCGTAGTTTAAAATTAGATAATGTTCTTCTTAATTAAAAAGTTAAGAAACTTTATTGAAAAAAATGACCATTTTTAGGGCATACGGCTACGAGAATTGGGAAAAGGTTTCGTAGGAAAACTCTGAGGCAAAAACCCTGTGCAGTTGCTCCATGTAACTTCGCACTAAAGGGAGGCCAGAAGTCATTGGGATTTTTCTCTGAGAGAAAATCTTGATTTTCGGTTGAAATTCGCATTAAAATCAGCTGATTTCCAACACAGCTGAGTTTGAAAATCCTCTTTTGTGATTAGTAATCGTCGAGAGCTTAAGCAATTCGGTTGTACGATTTCGTAAGACGATTTAATATAAAAGGCTTATAATATTTTGTATTTTTCGAATTTAGATTTGTTGCTGGTTGAATTTAAAATGGAGTAATTAGTAAAACTAGCAATTAGCTGTAAGTATGAAGTAGAAGATGGAAGATGAACAACCGACTTCAACAGCAGAAGTAAGTTTAGCCACAACTGAAGAAGCAGTCGTCGAAAACGTCGACCGAGTCCTCGATAAGGTTCAAAACTTGTCGATTCAGCCGACGGAAGCGGCTGGAGAACCTGAACAGAAAACCTCAACTCCTCCTGGTGACACTGACGTTGTCGTCGACAAAGTTGTCGAAACTGAGAGTCGACAAGTTGAAGTCGATAAGCCCCTTGCGGCTGCTGATAAGCCCAAAGATAAAAGTAAGCATATTCAATATTATAAAAGGTACAATTGATGATTACAACTTTACAACAATAGACTTAAAATACATCATTTACTGGATTGATTAGTATAATTAATTAATCTTTAAATATTTTTAATTACAGTTAATATACTCTTGAAAGCGGTCGGAGACGCTCCAATCCTAAAGCAAAAATTGTGGGCAGTTCCTGCTGATCGGGCAGTTTACCAAGTCGTCGAATTCGTCAAGAAATACTTGAAACTTGAACCACACCAAAATTTGGTAAGAAATAAACCGTGCAATCCGGACTTTTACTAATATTTAATTAATATTCATGATAATATCCTTAATACTTAATAACATGTAAATATTAAATTTAATTGCAGTTCGTATTCGTGAACCAAGCGTTTGCTCCGTCGCCGGATCAGCCGTTGAGGGAGCTTTACGAGTGTTTCGGCTCGGACGGGAAAATAACTCTTCATTACAGTACCACTTACGCTTGGGGATAATATTTAAAGACACTCGTTATATAACTAACTTATATAACTAATCAGTCAGTCAGCTCATCGTTTTAAGGAGGCCAAATTAGCAAAGATGAAAATTAAGGTGAGTGACCGTGACCAATTGTCCAATAATTCAGTCGACTTGATTTCTGTACCCTTAACCGTTTTAAAAATTGGAAATAACTCTAGGTTTGAGGTTGGAAGTATTTCAGATTAGAAGTAGTTATATATAAAAAGCTTGAAGATTTAAGAAAAAAATATTTCAGCGTTACAATCAATTAGCTTTAAAAGACATTAGAGGATCAGACAAGAAATGATGGATTTAAAAATTTAAATGCCAATGCAAATTAGATAATTCATAATTTCCAAAATTACTTTTTTATTTGTATTAATTATAGAAAATTCGTAGCATATAAATTAATAGGATCAGTTTGGGGTTTTTGTAGTGAAAAGTCAATGATCCATCACAATTTTAATTTTATTCCAACAGATTTATTTTGAAATCCTATTCTCTGCCATCAGCTAAATTATGTGCATCTAACTAAAATAATTTAATAACAAAATTAGGCATGTTAAACCTTGTATTTTTTATCCAATTTTTTCCAATGGAAGTAAGTGTTGTTTCATGTGAGATTAGCTTATTAAAACCTCATGGCAGTGGCAGCTGGTGTAGTGTGCTGCAGGGCATTGTTGATCATCCCGTTCATTATTGTTGCTATTTGTTATGCTAGAGTTCCCCTTTACATTCTAAATGAATCTGTCTATAGAGAATCCTTGGATCGAAATGACTTGCAAATTTCTGAGCTTTTTCAGCCTCCATTTTACTACTTTTCGACATTTTTCTCTCTCTACATATTAAAATAAAGTATTTCGTAATCGAATTTTGAAACTTAAAAAAAAATCCGATAATTTTAAACCTTAATTAATCCCAAGAGAGTTATCTAATGTCATACGACGATCATCATCATCCTCACCACTATCATAACAGCATAGGGATTGGTGGACGGGTAAAAGATTCTAGACAAATCCACAGGGTATTTTATTTGGATATCAGAATCAGAGAAATGTTCCCAATTTTTTAAAATTTTAATGATAATTAATTAATTAACTAATGTTTTGTTAATTACAGGACCGCATGTCAATGCAGATGCATTCTCCATTAGGAGGCCCGGTGATCCCGGGAATGGAGTTCCTCTCCGATGACGAACTCGTCTCCATTTCCGTTCGGGATTTAAACCGGACTCTGAAGATGAGGGGATTATCGAGAGAGGAGATTATCCGAATGAAACAAAGGCGGAGAACGCTTAAGAATCGGGGATATGCTGCCAGGTATGCTTTAAATTTTTAAATTTATTTTTATTTTTGCTTAAAAAAAATATAATCGTATTTTTGAGTAAATAGCTACGATTACACTAGGAATATCACAGCAAATCACACGTTACATCATAGGTTGATACTTAATCATTGTCATATACTAAAAATCGTTATTCTATGTTTTTATTCAGTTGCCGAGTAAAACGGATTGAACAAAGGGATGTCCTCGACACGGATAAAACGGTAGAGGCGACGGATATCGAAGCCATCAAATCAGACAACCAAGCAATAAGGGACGAAATTGAAGCTCTACAATCCAAATTCGATGCTTTAAGGAAATTCGCAGCTCAGAAAAAAATTCCAGTCCCGCTCGACTATTAATACGATTTCCAGATGTTTTTTAAGTTTAAATCCTCTAATTTGTTGTTTGTAATTAAATCTGGAATTCAGATTGTGATGTTAGATTTTGCATTATATACGAATACGACGCCGACATGACATGTATACGCTTTTTAGCGTCGAATGTCGACGTATCGGAGAGTTGAGTAGTTTGTAGATGAGTCTCGTTCCAATTTCCGATTGGGTCTTCGATGAATTTTGTGAATGCTGATTTTTTTGTGATGACTGAGCCTTCTAAATATATTTTTCGTCGTTGAAACGGTTTCAATCTTGTAATGTTTTGTCCTGTTCCTCCTTCCGTAAAAATTCTCTAGAAATAGAATCGGCAAACCGTAAGGGTTCCGGAACCCGAAACTTGCAACACGAGAGAACTATTTCTCTAGCCGTTCCCAAACTGATTTTGTGTCCTACGGATACATAGACAGGATTTTTCGCTTTCTCTGCCGTTTTAAGAGCCTGTCAGAAAAGTTCGAATTCTTTTTACAAGTTTCGAAAATTTTGAATAAATACAAAAGATGTTCACGAATTAAAGAAATTGTTTAATAATTAATTATTACCATTCCTACGACATTATTATCCTTATCCCGTATCAAAATGTCATCTCCGACTGAAAGCATATTCTGGAGCATTTGTTTTGTACATTCCACGCCGTCCATGACGAAGAGGTTCTTGGCCACCCCGATCGTAGGGATATTCATATGAAGTCCGATGTGACACGCCACACCGCATTTTTGGGGGTGAAGTGTACCGTTTCCATCGACCAGGATCACATCCGGTTTCAAATTAGGATTTTCGACTAGAACCTTTTTCAGTAGAGTTAGTAATGGAGTTGATTCTTTAAAGGCTAGGAAACCTGAGCAGAAATTAAGGATTTTGTCATTAAGTTTTGACATTTATTTTAGCAAGTACTGTGCCTGTGGTTTAGTTGAGGGATAAAATTGATTCCATAGCAGATTTCCAGGTTGTCTATGTCTATAGACTATAGACCAACCAGCTCAGGAGTAATTTTTAAGTCATTCATCGTAGTGATTATTTTATCCTCCAACTAATTGCAAACCACATTAGCTAATTGCCTTAAAATTGAAATTGCTCATTTCTTACCCGGTATATAAGGCGCATCGGAATGGACGAGCTGTACCTCCTGATGTGCAATTTCCATGGAAGGGAAGTGACAAATGACGACGGCTGCGTAAGCGTCAGTGCTGCTTTTATCATGAGCTTCCTTGGGATACGAAATGTCCAGACCGGCTATTAGTTTCAGGCCCCTATTAGCAAAAATTAGATAGGTATTGAGCTCATGACTTAGTTAAGGGACAAAATATTTGAACAAAGTAAGAGATCCGAGTTTGAAAGGCCGTTTTTGACGTTTAGCAGAGAATCAATTTAATTTATCATAGTGAATAGTTATCAATGTTTCTTATACCTTTTGCTTATGTCCAAGTGTGACCCTTGTTGTCCCCATTCCAAAGGGTCAGAGGTCAGAATATTTTTCCGGAGGTCATCCTGAATGGATGTCCATTTTTCCAGTAACTCCGTATCTACTTTCGAGTTCGACATGTTCAGACTTTGGAATTTTGAGCAAATTTCCCCATCCTCTCCCGAACATAATCCCTCTTCCAGTTCCATTACCAATCAATCAATGTCGACTTAATTTTCGACAACTTTGACGAATTCGACGAGTTATTTCCTTATTATATCCAAGTCAAAGCGAACTATGTTTAAAATTCCAATTCATGGGATTTTAAGACTCTTTAGATAAATGTTTTAAAATCTTTGTGTTGGAATGTAATTGGAAATTGAAAGGAGAATTAGAAATTATGGTCGCGTTATCTGAACACAGATGATGATTATGCTATATCTACTAATTCTCTTAATTACTGCAATAAAATCTCAATTAGTTTAGTGAGGATGAGTCACTTATTTAGATTTTAGAGTTTAGTAATGAATCGTGCGGATGATATTCATAACCAGCCAGTAATACTGAAATTGACTAATAAAATACTATAAAATACACTTTGAATTTGACAATTCATGACATTTCGGTTTATTTATGGCAACCTTAAAAATATTCAGCCAATTAAACTTTGACAATTTTGACACTTTAATGCCAACCCGATCTCCTGTTAATGAATCAAGCATATAAAAGCATGTACAAGATCTCCTCTGTCTAAATGTCAACAAAAACAGTGTATTTCCATGTGTACATTCATGCGCTCCTCTTATTCCAGCATTCCAAGGTCTACAAATAGTACAAATCTACATTCTAAAAGACGTGTACTAATACCAATACTTTGTAACAGAACAAAATAACATCTCTATAGACTCCCCAAGTGTAACACTGTATAAAATATAACACTATTCCGAAAAATCGGATGTTTTTCCGGACTCCAACCGAATTTGGGAGGAACCGGGTAAGTTCGGGTATTCTGGAAACAGACAAGAGAAGCAACCAAAACCGACTGCAAGAATATTATAACAGAGATAGCTGGAAGGTGAGGTCTCTTATTTTTTTAGAACACCGAATTCGGTTTTTCGGTTTTTCGGGACTTATATACCAAGGGACATATCTCGGTATCTGTTATTCAATAGGGGTTTGGGGTATATGTTAAGTTGTGCAACTGGGTGACCTACTGTCTCTCCAATCTATTCCAAGGATCAAATATATCCCGATCAATGGACTAGGACATTGTGTAAAAGCAACATATAATATGTATATTCCTTATATAGGGGCCCCAATTATTTAGGTCAGTCCGTGTCATTGCCTTTTATTGCTCTCTTAATTAATTGTCTGGTCGTGTTTCGGTTTTGTGGGACAAGGAGTGGACAAACATCCTTGTGTTTAGGATAAAAGATCCTAATTTTTTATATATTCTCTGTTGTTTTTTATTTAATTGACATGAATAATTGTCTATTTTCAGAAAGCATTGATTGTGAAACTACCGGAGATAATATACTCTGACGAAACTGAAAAACTGAAATAAATCGAAGAAGGAGATCTAATAATAATATTCTATATGAAGATTATCGGTGGGTCGATACAATCCGATGCAATCAATCAATCTGATCAAAATCAGATTAATTTGATCGACCATTTGAACTGAAAGATTTTCCAAAACGAGGTTCATCAATAATTCCTGTAGTTAATTGACTGAACGAGATTCGAAAATGTCGATGGAAGTTTTCCACGGAACATGGAAGGTTTGTCATTAAATATAACCGTTTAAAAACGCTGATAATTAAAAACTAGTATAATTAATTTAATTTAATTTCCAATCCAAATTAAATAGATCCTTGAATGTGTCAACATCTCAAACTCAAGGGATAGCTTTCCGGCTCGTATCGATGGGTAATCCACGCTGATTGATTGATTAATTTGCTTTAATTTAAGTCTTATTCCACATTTATCCGAGTACGCTTTCCAGTACCATTATTTCCGGACTATTATTTTCGAGACCATTTATTCCACGACCATTTTTTCCCTCAACCATTTATTCCGTTTTAACAGGCATAACCAAAAATGTGTCATATTTGTTTTGACGTTGACAGGGCCGTGTTTGTGCTCCAAGAAAACGGGGAAATCCGATGGGAAGTACCACCGGAAGTGGAGGGCTCTTTCCCCCTCTTCCAGTGTGACTGCTATGAAGTGGTGCACACATTCGTGGGCGTCTGCATACAAATGGGGGCAGTATCGGGGCACATGTTTGAATTCTGGGTCGATCGCCCCGTGCCCCGCGACATGATGCTCCTTACCTTCGAGGGCTGGTGCATGATCCAATGTCAACAGATCGGGGCGTCTCAGCCGCCCCTCGATTTCCCATTCTCACTTCTCCCCGCTTTCACGGACGGTTATTTCTCGGACATGGACCTCCCACTCCCAGACTCTGATGACCTCGAAGTTCGTGACCTTCTCGGCGACCTCAGATCGTGTGGAGTTGGGGGCACTTCCGGTCATAAGGCTCCTGGAGACTCCAGTTCAAAGGAGGTATGGATAATGGACTTTCAGAACATGTGAATCCTCGACGTTTAAAAATTCAGATTTTTAGAGAAAGAAAATTCCCAAACGGTTTTTTTAATTGTAGTTCAAAGTGCACTCTGTCATCCTGAACCTAAGCAATTCGAAACCTGAAGAACTGACGAAACTGGCCCCCGACGTACTGGAAATCGTACTTCACTTTTTATACTCCCAACGCCTACCTCCGAACCTAAGTACGGAAGCTGCAAGCCGCTGCATCCAACTAGCCCCCAAGTCCATGTCTGATTTTGTACAAATGTGTAAAGACTATGTACATCGCGTTTCCTTGAAGCAAAGTACGTGCATTTTCAATATTTTTAATTAAATTACTATTGCTTTGTACAGATCTTCCCGAAATAATTTTCTATCCTTTTAAATATTTAAATACCCACAAAAAAATTAATAAAAAAAACGCTTCCGATTTTCAGAAATAGTGAAGCTAGTCAACGAAGTACATTCCTGTGCCGAAGCAATGTCCTCCGCATTTCGTGAGCACTCGGTGATAAGTCCCTCGCGGTTCTGCTTCGTCATCAAGCTAGCGCTGCGAGACGCTGCGGTCGCGTTCATGAAGCTCGTCGAACTCTGCGTCCTCTACGGCGAAGAAGCGCCGGTCCTAACGCGCACCGAGCGCCTCGAAATCCTCCGCTACGCAAAGACGCGACTCCCGATATTTCTCACGCAATTCGTCGCGCTCCTCAGAAACGTTAAAAACGACTTTTCGACCGTCAAGCCATCCGACCGAAACGACATCGCGGCTCATGTCGCCCCCGAAATCGAAACCCTTCTAGAATCACTCTCCAACTTGATGAAAGAAGCTCGAGATGCCTGCAACGAGATTTGGGCTCAGTGGTCGACCCCTCATGGGTCAAATGCTGGCTGGCATGAGGGAAATTCTGCAGCCCCTGGTTCGAATCCTGGGACAGGCGACCCGAACCACGGACGGAGTATGGACAGTCTGACGGAAGCTTTGTATGGGATCTTCCGGAAGAGGGAGATTGTCAAGTTGCATCATGTACAGGGTCAAGTTGCAGCCATTCATTTGTACCTTTCGCAGAAAAAGTGAGTTCGTATGATAATCTCTGCTCTTTCTGACTTAATTGCAATTAAAAACCGATTTTTAGAGAGAATTTTGAGGAGATGACAACTGCCGTTAAAATCCGATGCGTGTCCCGAAATCTGGAACAACTCTTGGAGGAACTGCCTGTTTTTCTACTCCGACTCGAGGAGATTATGATTGCCTTCGATGACAGGTTCCAATGGAAGGACTTCAAGTTCTGTTTGCAACTGGCCATTTCCCAAGTGGTAAGTCCAAGCGATTTGACCTCTAAATTGGCACTATTGGCCCTAATTTTTGGCCTTTGACAAATTCAGTGCCAAACGGTTCAACACCTCCGAAGAGAGCGGGATCAACTGCAGAAGTTTTTCGTCTGTCTGTCGGAGTTGGTGCAAAGGGATGAATTTCATCAAAGTCTCGTCAACCTGGGTCTCCTGGAGGTGGCTTCGGAACGGGAATCGTCGTCAAGTCCGGAAACTTCTCCCGATTCCGGGATTTCCAGCTCCACCACTTCCGGTTCCAGCAGTCAGTCCAGTTTTAGCTCCGAAACGTCGCCGGGACCTCAGTTCTGCAAACCGACGGGACATGAGTTCCATGCCACTTTCGGAAACACGGCTGGAATGACGCAGTCGAGTTTGGAATTTCAAGCCAATACGGGGCATAGTGAAGTAAGAGTTTAGTTTATAGGGATTGTGATTTAGTTTAGGGACAATGTCGCTTCCATCAACGCTTCAGTTTGAATTTTGAGGTTCTGAGCGTTTTCACCAAAAATTCGCTTAGGCGGCATGGACTTAAAATCGTAATATTGTTTTTTTTTAAATAATTATTGAAGATCGATAAATTGTCCTGTTTGGTTAGTATCAAGATTTCCCAGAAGTCCAAAACCCCCCGAGAATGGTTTTGTCCCTCAACTAAATCACAGCCCCTATACAATTAAGTATTTCTTAATTTAACTGTAATCCTAACTGTTATTATTATAGTTAAATCTCGTGGAGAACCTCTGTACATCTAAAAAGGCGAAAGATAATATCCTGGCGAAAAATGCCGTCAAGCTTTTCGACTCCAAGGAGAACCCTGACATGGTTTTCGAAATACCTCAAGGTAAAATGACATTTGTCGAAAATGATGTCGAAAATGATGTCGAAATATGACTAAAGAATTGAATGTCGAAAATCTGCAGACGGAGAGGAACTAGAGATTCCAGCCCATCGGGTCATCGTTGCGGCGAGATGCGATTGGTTCCGTCGGGCCCTTCTTTCCGGAATGAAGGAGTCCATTCAAAAGTAAATTCTAATTTATAATTAACTTTTAATCGCCTTAATTAATTAACTAATTTTAATTGGCAATTAGGCGAATTGTGATCCACGACTGCTCGGTCCAGGTTTTCCAACTGTTCCTTCGGTTCGTGTACACGGGGCAGATTGGGACGGAGTTGAGTCTGGAAGTTCTATCGGACCTCATTGCTTTGGCAGATCGGTACGTTTAGGAAATCTTGGATGTTTCTGAAAGTTTCTGAAAATATGTCATAATTTTTATTTCAAAATTTCGAAATTTTGAAATCCTAGATATGAGGTAGACATGCTAAAACTGTACTGTGAACAAGAGCTTGCTGTGAGGCATTTAGACGAGACGTCTGTCATATTCCTCCTCTCATTCTCCGACCAGTTCAACGCTCGAACTCTGAGGGTATCTAATTAATATCCTAATTAAGTTATTCTAATTAAGTTTAACTGCTTTTAGCCGTTTTGTTAGCTTGTAGATGATGTTGAATCATGACTATAAATCTATAATCTCTATATTAAAATTCAGATTTGCATACAATTGACAGTTGCTTTTAAAATGCGTCTGATTTGTCAGGGAGCAACTATGGAGTATATCGCAGCAAATCCAGGGATCATGGCCAAAGAGCTTTTCGAGGAACTGAGTCCAGAATTGCAGATGGAAGTGTACGATATCACGATGTGGTCCAAGCCCAAGTAAGCATTAATTACCATAATTAATTCAGCAGTTTTACAAGAGCTGTTCAGATTTTGCTTCAAAAATTAAAAAAAAAAACACAATTCTGTGGTATCGAAACTCGAAACCCGTGGCATTGTGAATATTGCAGTAAGAACACCTATAGATCGCATCTATTAAAATCAGGCCAGTCTATGAAACTTGAAATGACTATTAGATTGGATATTTATTTTTAACACAAAATTTGGGACACGGATCTGCGGAGAAAATCAGCCCATCATAACCGTCCCATTGTTACCGTTACCGCCCCCTTGTTTAGTAGATTTCAATATAATTTTTTTAGTGGATTTTTTGACGCAATAAAGTATGATGTATGCAAATGACTTAAATTTCAAAATTTCCTAATTTTCAAAAAATAAAAACTCAAAATTTTCAGGAAAGTGTTCTCAATCCCCGACGAACTCCTCAGCTGCCCCCGATACATGCTCGTCCCAGACTCCCCCTCCGACTCCGATTCATCCTCCGGGGGCTCATCCCCAATCGTCGGAACTCATCGACACCATACTCATCGACATCATCACACTCACACCCACCACTCGTCGAATTCGACAGCGTCTACAGGTGGGATCGGTCTCGCAAGTGGCCCCAACGTCAACCCCTTCACCGACACCAGTTCCACTAGCTTCAGCGTCCAGCAGGCTATCGCCAATTCCATCGCCGAACATCAGTCCCGTCGAGGTTTTGTCGACGATTCCCCGTCGACGAATCTTCGAGAACATCAGGAGAACCGAAGTAACGAGGAAAGGCTGGAAATGTTCTCAGGAATCCCGAGACGAGGTCCGGTCGAAATGCGACGTAGTTATTGGCAAGAAACCCCACCCCCTCCGACGGAACCCGAGGGGGCAGCCCCCCTCAATCCCAAACCTGAGAGCAATACCACAAGTAGTAGTGGGGGTGACCCTGTTTTAAATAACATTGAATTTCAGAGCTGCGTCAGTCAGCTTAGGGACGTTCTTGGGGATGACATTTCGGAGGAACAGTTGGGTAGGATAGCAATCGCAGCCGATTTTGATGTGAATCGGGCCTTGAATTTCTTTTTCTCATCATCCTAGGTCACCACCACCACCACCCCTTTTAATTTGTAATTTTTAGACTTGTCTCAGATGTCTATATATTAAAATTACATATGAATATCATATAAAATATTTAAAAATGCTGTCATCTAAATGTTTTATCGCAGTAGAATCGTAAATTGTAAAGAAAGTAGCCACCAATGAGCATTTAACCGAATTTATGTGTATTTACTATCTCAACATTTTCAACTCATTCTTCGAGATTTCGGTTACTTTATCATCAATTAAAATTATACACATCATAAATGAACATTCGGTTTCGGTGTTCACCCAATTTAATTGCCCATTAAGTTTTTGGCACTAAATTCCCTTCATAGCGGCTATGACATTAATTTTTCCTTGTTAATCTGTAGATATGCTGGAAATTTAGTTCCAAAGATATTTTATGAAACGGTATATTCATATGGATATACACGTGGACTATTGTATCATTTTGTTGGATTGTATTGCAATCCCTAGTTCGTGTGATGATGAGGCATTTGTTCCTAAAAAATCCTTACATTTTTATCCCATAAATGTGTTTGCAATTTGCTAGATATAATATTACCGAGATTTTATAAAAATAATATTATTATATCGTATTTACTATGTTTCTGAGCCTGGGATCAGGTTTAATTTATAAATTGGTGACGTGACAATTATTTATGATCTGCTCTGCTCCTCAAGGTTCCCTATAATTTTAATGGTTTTGTGACTTTTGCTTGCAACGGTTTTTCTGAGTTGTTTGTACTTTGGTTGTTTCTTACAACTTTTTTCATGTAATGATTTTGTATTAAAAATTAAAATCAAGACTGTCTTCAGACCCACTAGTCTCTACACTTTTAAGCTGTAAACCTACAACTTTAACTTTAACTCGGTTACCATTTACAATGCATTGCATTTACTATCTATAAGCAATATAGTGCTAGTCATTTTAAACTTTATGAAACTGTTATATTATGAATTATAACTTGAAGCTGTTGTTTGTATGTTTATCTATTTATGCTAAATTGCAACCGTCATCGTTAACTAATTAAGTCAAGTAAAGTTCTTGTGTTGAAATAAGGGATGTTTTACATGCAAAACGTAAGAGAAATGATATAGGAGTTTAGCCGAAATGTTATTAAATTATCAATTATCATTAAAGGACTTGCCTCTTAAAAACTGAGTCTTTTGACAACTTATAATGTGTTTCCGTTTGCATTGACTTGTTCATCTTGTAGCTTGAAGATGAGGTGAACGTGCCCCAAAAGCTAATCTGATATTTAAATCTGAAGGACGAGTAAAAATAGAGGATTTCAAGTATATTTACGGGACGTTTTTGTAGACAAGTCTTGACTACTATTTGTTCATATTGTTCATGAACTTACGCAAATGTAAATAGTTTGTCGGTAAAAATCTCATTTTTAAGCACAAAAATCGATGAAATTTTACAATGGATGAGCAAATAGTGTGTAGTGTACCAAAATTTTTCACACATGCCAAAACATCGACAAAAAAAATTAAGAAACAAAAAATTAGAAACAAAAATGATGATATCTAACTTGAATACACAAGGCAAGTGGTCGAAAAATGGATGTGTATATGACTTGAGGAATAAATCGGCTAGATTTTTTGGTTTAACTAGTCAAAAGTATTAGTGCACTATTTGCAAGTCCATTGTTAGTAGGATACGGAACTTTAACCATTGACAGGATATTTGAAGGGAATTTTATTCCGGGGGGACTTATAACGACATATACGGTGCTTTATTTTGCTCAGGGTCCATTTATTTAAATGTCACAAAAAATCCAGGAGGATCTGACATTTTTCAATATTTGTCCAAATAACGTTTATGAGCGGTCCAATTTCATGGACATCGTTGTTGACATTCCTAAAGACATCCTCGGTCCACACTCGAATCAGACAAATTGTGAATACAAGTCTCACACATCGCACTTATGTCTTAATTCCAAAAATAAAACCTGTGTTTTAACTTAAATATTAAATCTCTCAAAAACTCCAAATCGGCATGCACTATGCATTTGCATTTGCCAAACCAAGAATAGGATGATTAGGAGGATGCCTTTGATGAGAGAAACAAAGATGAGATAACAATTACAAATTAGCATGAAGAGGACAGTCTTTGAGAAATGGTCAACTACTGTGACAAAGGACACTTCACGGCTCAGTTGTTCTTGGATCCTTGAGCAGTAAGGACTTGTCGATTTATTCTTCACCAGACAAGACTCTTGAAATATCAGAGTCGATAAAATCGATAAGTTCCTTGCCGAATCAACTCCCTGTCGACAAGTCGACAATATTAGAGAACGGTAAGTACTTCAGGATTGTTTTTCATAATCGAATGGTTAAAAAACGCATAAAATCGAAAATTAACAAAAAATCATTCTATATTGTTAATCCTATCCCTAGGCAAAGAAAATGACACGAGCCAAAGGAAAACTGACCCTAGTGGCGGTCATACTAGCCCTGACACTATTTAACTCCGCCGAATCGGAATCCAAAACCTCTGAATTCCGGATCCGACGAATCATGCGGGACACTTCCGGTCGATTCAACCCCCACCGACAAGGAGAACTAGCCCATCGACTCGGACATCTTCAGTCCATTTCCGTCGAAAGTCACAACCATGGTCATGAAGGTGGTGTCAACTCTGTTTCAGCCTCATCGTCATCGTCATCTGATGGACATGGTCATGGTGACGCTTTTCTATCGTCGTCGTCAAATGGAGAGGGTGAAGGTATAGCGGTGTCGTTCAGCCGCGGTGGCTATGGATATCCTCCAGCACCACCCCCACCTGTACCTGTCGTTGAGACCATCCATCCCCATCCATGTCCACCGACACATCCGATCCAACCTAATTGTGTCTGCGTCCAGAGGGGACGATGTGACGTAAGCTTGAGGGACTACACATTAACGTCTGTGAGGACCATCGAGACGATCGTTTGTGGAACTGAATTTGAAAGCTGCTGTTATCCTGACCCTTGGCCTGGTGTTACGGTAATTTTTTAGTTTTTTTTATTCTGTAGTGTATAACATAGGTCAAAGGGCAAGTTAAGTTATTTTAGGTAAGTATCAACCTAGCCTAACATAACATAACGTCATAGCGTCCGAGTTGTCTGTAAATGCAAGCACATACGAAAAGTTACTTTACATAGAAATATTTATAATTAATCAGCATATTTACATACGTTTCCAGGATGCGTTCAAACATCTTGCCCCATGCGTCCCTACCGAACAGTGTGTGCATGGATATGGAACCGCAGCTACTGACGTGGCATATTTTGGAGTCATTGGACCCTGTCCAGGATTGGGAACAGTTCGATGCATGGACTTGATTGCTCCAAACCCATCTGCAATTCCGTTCCCTGTTGAAGAGGTAAATTAGATGAATTCTTAATTAGCATTCAATTATGTTAATAAGTGGGAGATTACCGGCATTAATTCATAATTAGCATAGTTGAGTTTTGGTTTAAGATTCCCTTACTTTGTTTTTACAGGGACCAACACACTTTGTCATCCCTATTCTTCCTAATCTTGAGCCAACCCCGGTTGCTCCGGTCACGCCTGTTGTTGCACCCGTTCCCGGGGGTTATAACCTTCCAGTTGAACCACTAACCAGCTATGTTGCCCCGGCCCCAGCCCCGGTAGTACCACTAACTTCATACGTTGCCCCGGCTCCCGCGCCGGTAGTACCAGAAATCGTCTACGCTGCTCCAGCTCCAGCGCCGGTAGTACCACTGACTTCGTATGCTGCTCCAGCTCCAGCGCCCGTAGTACCCCTAACTTCATACGCTGCTCCAGCTCCAGCGCCCGTAGTTCCACTAACTTCATACGCTGCTCCAGCTCCAGTACCGCTAACAACTTATGAACCACCTGCACCGGCTCCATTGGAGGAACCCGTAGTGACCTACGGAATCCCTGGAACAACGTATGGCGAACCCATAAGCAACTACGTTGCCAACACTGGACAATTCGGATATGGTGGTTTCGGTGGTGGCTGGAGAAACAGAGGATTTGGAGGTCTCTACGGTGGACCTGGACTTGGACTCTACAACTCAGGAGGCTTGGGCTTTGGATTCAGAAAACACATCGGGTTCTCCAAAGGTTTTGGATTCTTCGGATAATTACGCATTTAAAGTTCTGGTCAATGGATAATTACAACCGATTTTAACTTATTTAAACTGACAAGTCATTTCGCATTACCTACATGTTTGCCGATTTTAACCTACAATTTTAACTCGTAATGATAATGCCTTAACTATATTTTTTTACAATGAAATGTCGCAAAATCAAATTGACAACGCTAATCAACACAAAAATAATCAATCTGGTCAATAAAAATAACACAACTACGAAATATTCGCTTCAGTAGTGTGTACTTTTTGATATTCATCTAATTCATCTATGCATAACTTTGATATTCAACTAGTATTATAAACTCGGATGCATAATTCATATCACAATTTTTCTTCAACACGCATTGTTAAGAGATGAATCACTATCATCTAAATTTATATTAAGGATACCAGAATGTGCTGTCCTAAAGAACCATAAATTAAAAACAAAGCCTTAATAAGTTGATTCATAATTTCATAAGAAATGACATTTTATTTGAAAAACATACATAGAATCAGTTTTAAGTCTCTTATAATATTGTACACGTTATTATCCTTCCACTGATGACACGGGGCAATAATCCTCTTCAAGGAGTACAAAAGAGATTAGATTATACACTAAAATTAGGGACTTGATTTTATTTTCATATTAAGATAGAGAAACCATTTGCCCTCTGACCCTAGGTAACAAATCTTTCACGATTCCACTGTTGACGGATGAATTTATGCTAAAATTTGAATATTTTTAAAAACGAATTTAGTGACGATTGATGTCTGAAGAGTGTGAATCGAATGTGAGATTTTGAATATAGTTGTAGGCGTTAGATTAGAAGATGAGTAACTTAATGTCCATACTTCTGGAACTCCCACTCTCGATTATCCAACGGGCAAACCTGACGAGTCTTTAACCATCGGGAGATACAATGGAAGTGGAATGCATGCTGGAATACAAAGAATTAATTTAGTTTATATTTTTATTTAAATCCTCTTCTGTCATCGGTAATTAATTATTGTTTTTAGTCTTATTAAATTCCTTACATTACAAACACCCCAAGCGACGGTGCATTCTTCGGAGGAGGCAGATGCCTGGTTGGCCTGGCACTCGATGCAGAGGTCCATGATGTGGTTCCGGCAAATGGCACAGTTGTCCACGACGATGTCCCACGCCCACAAGGCTACAGCGCTCCACTGAAATTGTCAATAATAATTGTTTTGTAACTACAAAATGCAGTAAAGATAAAAAATATGTGCAATATATATGCAATACAAAACACAAAAAGAAACGCAACGCATTTCATTCCATGCACAAGCAAAAGTGCTAAATATGCGTGAGTGTAATGTCGTAATGTGTAATGAAAATAAAAAAAAAATATGAAATAAATATCAATAATATAAAATCAAAAACAAAAAATAGAAATTTATACAAAATACAGGAATCTTGAACATTGAATAAGTGAATCTGAATAAATCTACGATAATACGTACGATCTAGGCTTAATTTCTACGTAATTATCTGGCGATTCTTGTGAATTTAACTACTTTAACATTACAATTTTTTGGCCCGTTAATTTGTAATTGTCTTGCTTGTCATGTTGTCATTACCTTTTTGACCTCGAACCGTTTGCGAGAGTCTTTTGAAGAAGTGGAAGAAACGGGTCCGGTCTCCTCCTCGTCCACTTCCATCTGCGCTCCGTTGTTCGCCATCTTCACCCAACCAGCTTGGCTCAGAAACTTTAGGAAACTTTCGAAATCCAAATTTATTAAAATTAAACTCTCTTCACTCTTTGTTTTTTTTTGCGGAGCGAGATTCGATGATCTTCCAAAGAGGAATGACTTGTTCCGGATTTGAATTTTGGCGGCTGAACGGAATCTCATTTCGCCCCTAGCATTGCTTGGCAACTTTATTGCAAATTGAATTTTCAATACAAAATATTTGCCACCCTATTTTTACTGAAATTAAACCCGTGGGGAGTTATTCCAAGGCAGGTAAAATCGAATCTCCAAGGAGAAATTTTGAATAGAATTTCTATCGAATTTTATTTTTATCTGCCTTGGAGTTATTCCGGGGGGATTTATTCTATCAAATACGGTATTTCCTATTTATATTTATATTATATTGTATTTAGCTGACGGGTGGCTCGGGATTACCCCTACTTACTATATAACATGGATATGATAGATGAGTGTGTGTGAGAGGAGCGAAGGGTGGCCCGGGATTCCTCCTACTTAATATAACATGGATAGGATAGGATAGATGAGTGTGTGTGAGAGGAGCGAAGAGTGGCCCGGGATTCCCCCTACTTACTATAACATGGATAGGATAAATGAGTGTGTGAGAGGAGCGAAGGGTGGCCCGGGATTCCTCCTATCTATTATAACATGGATAGGATAGATGCGTGTGTGTCAGAGGAGCGAAGGGTGACCAGGGATTCCCCCTACTTACTATAACATGGATAGGATAGATGAGTGTGTGTGAGAGGAGCAACGGGTGGCCCGGGATTCCTCCTAGTTAGTATACGCTACTACGATTACATATGGTTTTGGTCATAGTTTTCAATATCGACATATTATGTATCATTTTATCGCAAATTTTGCGTAGATTCCAAATCTGCAACAAAAACCCGCGAATGTAACAAAAACTTTCGAGATAAAACCCGAAAACCGGGTAAAAATCGGGTTTTTTCGGATTTCATTTATTTTTAGGTGCTTTATGATTTTAAACGTGGGCAAAATGATGTAAATGTTTGTTAACAATTTAATTACGAGTTTGTATCACTCACCAGATTGTCATATCTCCGAAGCGTTCGTGAGATATGCGCCAAATACTAACCCAAAAATCGATTAAAAATCAGATTTGTACGAGCTTTCCTCATTTTTTATCACCGTATTTTACACGTTGATTTTTGTAACATTCGATTGTTGTTATATTGTATTAATTTTCGCTTCGTATACGGAGCAGTATAGCATTGAACGCCCCACTTCCCTGTTCCCTGCTCCCTGCAGGGGCCCCGCCGGCAGGCGCCAAAATGTAAAAAAACCGTTGATTTAGGTTAGGAAGATAGGGTTAGAGTAGGATACCGAGCTATGCGAGGTATGTAGGGGTAGGATACCGAGCCATGCGAGGTAGGTAGGTGTAGGATACCGAGCCATGCGAGGTAGGTAGGGGTAGGATACCGAGCCATGCGAGGTAGGTAGGGGTAGGATACCGAGCTATGCGAGGTAGGTAGGCGTTGGATACCGAGCCATGCGAGGTAGGTAGGGGTAGGATACCGAGGATACCGAGCTATGCAAGGTAGGTAGGGGTAGGGTACCGAGCTATGCGAGGTAAGTAGGGGTAGAATTCTGAGCTATGCGAGGTAAACAGGGGTGGGATACCGTGCTATTTAATGTAGATAATGGTAGATATCTGAACTCATGCATCGAATTGTACCGTTGCTGGGCCTCCGGCAAAACTAAATGGCCCCTGCCTAACTTTTCGTGGCCTCCCCACCTGTCTTGTTAATATAACATGGATAGGATAGGTGTGTGTGTGTGAGGAGCGGACGTGTGACCCGGAATTCCTCTTATCTACTATAACATGGATAGGATAGGTGTGTGAGTGTCATATACGAGTGCATGTGTGTGTGAGAGAGGAATGGACGGATGGCTCGGGATTCCCCATACCTGCCGTAACATGAACCGGAGGGGTAAGGTATCGAACTAGGCGAGGTCGTTCAGGATAACCGGGGCTACCGAGGTAGCATACCAAGGTATGCAGCATATAATACAACTCTTACAACGCCGTACAACACGTGGGAATCTGCCCAACTTTTGAGGTCCCCCCACCCCCTCCAAGTCTTGTTTCATATATAATTGGTAATATTAACGTTATTAAATGATTTTCAAATGAGTCATCATCACATGAGGATGAGACTAGAAAAGTCTAAAAAGCTGTCTTGTAATGTAACCCTTATAGAGCTTTCTTCTTAAATCTGGGACAAGATCCCCAAATCTTTGAAGCTTTGTCCCAGATTTATAATTTAAGACCTTTTTCTAAACTCGTTTCCTGCATTCGTTCCAACTGTTACAGGTTTCAAGCAATTAAAGCATACTCTGAATCTGAATACAGTAAGTTGTTATTTAGTCAATACAACTTTTATTCATCCTCTAAATGTCTATTGCAATTTTTTTGTAAAGGTATTAAAGATCCTTAAACTAACAGAGGTTTACTTCAGTGAATCACGAACTGAAACTAAAAATAAAGCCTTGAATTTGAGTTTAAAAATTTGAAACGAAATATTTAATATTCGGTCAAGTGTTAAGTTCAAATCTAATAAAAAATGTCGTCGTTTTCAAAAATATCACTAATTTCAATTCTATTCTTCGGTTCTGTCGCATTAAAACAGAGTTTGGCGATTAAAATTACTCTGTATGAAAACATGGATAAAAGGGGTTCGTCTGGATTTTAAATTTCTTAATTAATAATTTAATATTCTGATTTTAATAATTGATAATTATTCAGTTAATGCTGACATTAAAATCAACTAAAGGCATTTACCAATCGTAGATTCATTGGGCTAAAGATAGGGAAAAAGAGAGTGTAGACGGGCAAAAATCCCTCAACTAAATCTCAGCCTCAATACCTTCTCACGAATACTGTAAAAATCTGCTCCCAGGATTAAATCTCAATCAAGCCCAGTACCTAAAAAATTAGTATAATTTTTAATTTTTTTTGTTTTTCTGTAATTTTTTCAGGGGAAAGCCTAGAACTAAAAGACATTCAGAACTGCACTAATTTGCCCCCCGAATGGCAGGACCGGACATCGTCACTAAACATTTTCAAAAGCAACTGCATCAAAGTCTTTGAGCATTCGGACTGCAAAGGGAGGTACGTGACCCTCAAGGCCGCAATTCATGGCGACTCCGAATATTTGGACAACTTGAGGGGACTGGGATTCAATGACGTCATCAGTTCCCTTAGCCCTTGTGCTTTGCAAAGTAACTTACCATTTATTTTTTAAATCAATACGAAACAGCATTAAAATTCGAAAATTCAGGATAAAAATTAGTTAACTAAACCTTTACTAACTGGTTGGCTAACCTAACCTAACCACTCCCCCTCAATATATCACAAAACTGTTCCAGGGGAGTTAAACTGTGATTTACGGTAAGGTTTTAGGTGTCAAAAGTTGACTCTTGAAGTTTTATATTGTTTCCCGTGTTGAAGGGGCATTGTAGAAGTTTCAAAAAAATCTGCGAAAAATTCATATAATATTTGGACACAAATTTTTGATAGTCTTAAATCGTAACATTAATTACCACTTTGTTAAGATCTACGATCAAACATTTTTTATTTTGATTCCCTTTTGAAGTTGAAGCTGGCCGATATGTGATTCAAAATCTTGGAGACAATAAGGTAAGGCCTTCTCTGAAAATTTTAGCATCTGCAAATTCTACAATCGGCAAAAATAAACCTTAAAATAATAATGACGATTGGTAATTAACAATTAACTAATTACACTATCAATTCCACTAGATGCTGACTCTCGTAAGCGAAGGGATCTACTCGAAAGTTTACTCCAAGTTCTGGAAGAATCTGCGGACTCAGAACTGGGACATTAGCCAAGTCGCTGTAAGTCTCACTTATTAATTAAAATAGATTGGAATACTGAAATACCAGCCCCAATGTGGGGACTTATTTCGGAGTACTTAATTGTTAATGAGTTAATGACTCATACATGTATCCTTTCCAAATTAAAACTTTTTAGTTAATTAATTTAAAATTAATTTCCGGTGTTTACACATCAACTAATTTGTGTTCATCTGTACTTTAGGGCTCAGCAGTTCTGTACGAGTTGACTCCAGTTGGTGAAAGAACTCATGCCGAAAAACCCGTCGTTTACGATTCGACGGATTTGTCGAAACTCGGGACTTACAAGCTGAACAAACCAGCTTTTCTGATCGAAAGTGTCGACGATTGGAAATACGTCATCAAGGACTCGAGGACCAAGTTCTGTCTTGCTACTACTACAAGGTATGTATTTCGGGGTGGGGACTTATTCCGGTGAAGTATAGTTACCTTTTCCTATGGGATCAGAAAGGAAACACAGGATGTGTCACTTAAAACACCCTATGTATAGAAACTCCTCAGAAACATAAAAATTTATCCATATACATAATTCCGGCCGTTTGTATGTAAGTCATGGGTACATACGTTTTTGACTCGCTTGACTTATCAAAAAACGACGACAGCCAAAAATTAATAAATAATTTTTGAAGGGGCCTGGTGCTTTTGAAATTTCGAAATTCAGTGACCTGTGACCTGGGCTAACGTGACCTATTGAATTTTTTTTCGAAAATTGGTAATGTGAGACACCAATTTACACCGTCGCCATGCGAAAAATACTTTGGCTATGTTGAAATTTCAAAATTGTGACCCCTTGACCTCAAAACGGTCAAAGTTGTCGAAATTTTGAAATTATCGTGTGACATATCTATTCACATCTCCTTCAGATGAGAAACACTTGAAACATGTTGAAATTTCGAAATTTTTATCATTTGGCTTTAAAAATGGGCGAAAAAAAAAATTATGACATTCTCAAAACTCAAATTGTATTCCTGATTGTAATAGTGCGCATTTACGCTCTGAGTCAGCTATATAAACCGAACTAACATCTGCGCTCATCCAAATTATTATTACTGGGAATTTCAAATTCATAAACATTTCAATCCATCCATATACATAATTCGGGCCATTTGTAAGTCATGGGTCTATACGTTTTTGACTCGGTTGACTTATCAAAAAACGACGACAGCCAAAAAATCACAAACAAATTAAAAGGTGTCCTAGGCTATATGACCTTTCGAAATTCCGTGACCTGTGACCTAGGCTTACATGACCTAGCGTAATATTGTACGTAAATGGTCGTGTGATATATCGATTTACACCGCTGAGCTTCGGGAAATACTTTGGCTATGTTGGAATTCTGAAATTTTGAACCCTTGACCTTGAAACGGTCAAAGTCGTTGAAATTTCGAAATTATCGTGTGACATATCGATTGACAACTTCTTTCACCGAGAAATCTTTTGGTTGTGCTGGAATTTCGAAATTTTGGCACCCTGAATATAAAAACGGAGAAACGAAGGAGATAAATTAACTCATAAGGAACGAAAATCTGCGTGAAACAAAAATATGTTTGCTGGGAAATTTCAAAATATTTATTTACATTTCACATTCTCCTGTAGTTTCTGTGAAACTTTCTTTGCTCCATATGATTTCTTTAAATTTCGAAACCTTAAATAGTTCATTTTTAAAACCTAAAATATGAAATACAGCGGGACGATATAAAGCGGTTGTTTAGAAGTGGTTGTGGAGTTATTTTTACAAATATTTGTATTTTAGATTCTTAGTGGGCATTGGCATTTAATACTGTTATCATAAGTATAAAAGACCAGAGATGTAAATGTGAAGCTGGAAATTCACAAAACCCGCATCCTCCACTCTCATGTGAAGCAAGATATTCTCAAAACCTACATCCTCCACTCCACTCTCACTCCAACTCATCCATATTCATAAATTAGACCATTTGTAGCTGATATTCCAGCTATACATTTCTTACTGGGTTGGTTTATTCTAAAACTGAGATTGCCAAAAATTAACAAATAATTTTTAGAGGGAGGTGGCTATTTTGAAATTTAAAATTTCTGTGACCTGTGACCTCGGCTAACCTGACATAATGAATTTTTTTCCGTAGAGCGATAATGTGAGACATCAATTTACACTGCCGTTCTCCAAAAAAATGTTTTAGCTATGTTGGAATTTTAAAATTTTGACCCCTTGAACTTGAAACGGTCAAAGTCGTCAAAATTTTGAAATAATCATGTGACATATCAATTAACAACTTCTTTCGCCGAAAAATTTCCGGTTGGGTTCGAAATCTTGACCTTAAAACAGTCAAAGTCGTCGAAATTTCTAAATCACATTATTGTGATACATCAATTCACATCTACTTCCACCGAGAAAACTTTCGAGTTTAAAATTTAGAAACTTTGTTCTCATGATCTTTAAAGCTGTTTAAATTGTCGAAATCTCTTCAGAAATTCATTTTAAAGGTTTTAAAGCAAGTTTGGATATGTACTTTTAAAAACATTGCACCTCCGGTAGCTTGACTCATTCAAAACTGGAATAGTTTAAAACCGAGAGGAAGGGCTTTAAAATCTTAAAAACTGTGTTTTCAACTGCGGTATGCATAGCGGTTATGAGGCAATATGAATATTGAAGATTAGTTGATTGATGGACACATTGATGAGAAATATACCCAGCGTTTTGAGAGTATGTGGATGTGGTTTAAACGTTATGTGGTAGCAGGGTGTACCGCGGTAGTGGGGGCTATAAAGTTCCCGATTTATGGGAGCTTACGATTGGATTCATTTTTGTCTTGGGTTTATGTCTCAAGTTAAAAAATAATATCGCTTATCGGCTAAGTTCCCCTATGGCCCGTATACGGGCCTGTGGCTGCCTAGTTTTAACATAACTTTAAAACAATTTCATTTCCACGTTTACTGCTCATCTTAGATGTTTCGTGTGAGCAGCTCGCAATTAGTTTAATTGCCTTTAAGTATAAAAATTAATTAACTATGCTGATGCATGGCCTTCATTTCATTTCCAAATATTAAAAAATCGTATCTTATGTTCATTCCTATCTTTATGCAAATATGAATATAATCTAAAAATCCTTGAAAAAAATGCAAAATAGAATGGGAATTTAATTGGGATGATTTGCAGGAAAGGAGACGAGATCAGCCCTGCAGTTTGCAACGTCCAGTCCAAAAACCAGCAGTGGATATTTCGACGAATCGAATAGAGCTTCTTTTTTACATTTATATCCGCCTAATTCCTCCAGGAATGCATTTACATTATTTGTTATTATGTAAACTAAATTAAATTATATTTTCCACTGCTTCAAATGAAATAAATAGAAACGAATATTTATTTTTAAACTACCAAGAAGCAATTCATTTAATAACTTGTGCTGCACGTTGTAATTTATAAGATCAGGATCCGGTGAGGATGGTCAAATAAGTGCAAAGTGAGAGAACAAATATTTTGCACCTTCAAAGAAGGTCAAATGCCAACAAATTCGTAAACTGTCGAAAGTGCAATTTAATGTTATAATAACCTTGAAAATTTATTACAAATTTTTTTAAGCTAAAATCATCATACAGTCCAGACCAGACTATAATTTTTTATGAAAACCAATAAAAAATTATTCTAATAGTCAGGACATTTTCAATTATAAAAAATAGTCAAAGTCAAGTATAGATTGATGTATTTCAGGCTGATACATTTTCCCAAAATATTTTTGACGTCAATTGTCAAGTGTCACAATATAATCTCCATCGTCATTTCCGAACAAATTTGCAATACCAAAAATGATGCGAAATATTGTTATAAAATAGCATTAATTATATCTATCAAAATAAGTCCTTTCCAAATATCTGAATAAAGTGAGGAATTATTCAGGGGTGGGGTCGTTAATTCGAAGTAAAAGAGTTTAGTAAAATTGTTAAATAGTTGCGTTTTATACCGTATTTTGTTCCATATGCAAACGAAGGTGGGGAGTTATAGCGGGGGTCTTCTATTTTTGCTTAATGAAGTCAGGACGAATGTGTGAAATCCTGGATTTGTCAACACAAAACAACATGAAGGTGCAATTTTCACTAGCGAAGTTACGTGCATAAATACAATGGGTGATTATCTCTTGTTATTCCGAATGCAAATCTGAGATGTCATAATTTGACACTCTTTTCCTAACTTGCAAATATTATTGCGAGCAATGATAATCGAGTCTTTGCAATATTTCTTATCTCTCGAATTCAGTTTGATTTTAACTTCGAACAGATATTAATAAAAACACGATTCCCACTCTTAATTAAGTTATTATTGTTATTTTAATCAAATTTTATTAATTATTATTTTAAGATGGGAAGGTGGATTAGAGGCCCTTTGTTAATATTCCTAGGATCATGTACGTTTATAGGCCTGATTTATCTCGTCAAGGGTCAATGTCACAGGTCAGTAGGGCAAGTTAGTCATCATTATTTGAGCAGTAAACGGCCGTATTTTTACAATAGTTCTGCTTCTTATACTTACGTTCCTGAAGGTTAGTTCCGGTCTATTGTGTTTTTAAAACTGACAAGGGCAGTACCCGGGGTGTACCATACAGATTTTTGTGTTGAACACGATAAAAGCATAAGAATTAAGGACCCAAATTAGTGATTACCATGTTTTAAAATCGACGAAATAAAAGAAAATTGACTATTTCAAAAACGTGTATTTTTAAGTGTTCATTTTAGTTGTGTGTTGAAACACAAATAATATAATTAATTATGTATGTTACATCCCAGATACTTCCCTTGTCAGTGTTTTTTTTTCAAATTTTTTAAATTAAAATTGTGAAAATGAGCCTATACAGTTCTACTTAATTGAAGGATGTAGTCCGGTTCGGTTTTGGTATTTTGGACGACACGGGACAAGGAACCCTGGACGTAAGGACACGAATTTCATGCAGGAATATCTCCCTCTCGTTCATGACGAAATCATCCAAGCTCATGAGGAAGGGAAAGGTGTGAAATTGCATTCTTAAAAAAATCCCTAAATAAATCCCCATCTTAAATACAACCCCAACTCGAAAAATCAATGTACCGGAATAACTCTGCATCCGGAGACTAAAAATATCTGACCTGTATCTGAATCGATTTTATTTACTTCTACAATGAATGAATCAAAGAGTGTAATAGTTCACCTGGCAGTTAATGTTTAACTTAATTAGTTAATGATTAATTTAATTATGTTTTATTTTTTAGGACAATTATGTCCAAACGAATTGTCTTTACTTCAGTCGTGGGTGCCTCGGGCAGATCTGGACGTCTCGGAACAATCCCATTTACTGGAACAAGGGAAATGGGAAACATCCTCAATTTCAACTCGATTCCAGACGAGGTTCCCAACCCTGTTCCCCAAAGTGTTTGATAATGACACGTATTACGTAGGCTCAGAACATTTAACTTTAATTTTTAATTGACCCTTATAAATAATTAACTTTCCTTTTAATTAAAAAAACATCAGTTCCGACACACAAATTCTCAAAGAACGGAGGCAAGCGTAAAGTCTTTTGCTGAGGCTATTTTTGGGCCTGAAGGTATCCACGATGTTTGGTTTCCACATCCTGAGGATGCTGACCCGATTCTCAAAGTTCGTTTACCATAGCAGTATTGGTTTATAATTTTTTTTCAAAAAATTTCAAAAATTCAAAATAAATTTCAAAAATTAGTTTTACGATGACTGCCCAAAATGGACCGAGGAAGTAGACGACAATCATCATGCAACTGTGGAGCTGGACAACTTCATAATTTCTGCAGAAATGAACAAAACGATTTCGAAAGTTTCTAACCGACTTGGCCTTTCGAAAAACTTGTCGATTGAAGAGATCTCACTAATTTACACAACTTGTGCCTTCGAAACGGCTTGGGAAAATGGTACCGTTTCCCCATGGTGTGTCATCTTCGACTTGGACGACTTCAAGGTATATGGACATATAGAGGCTCTGATTTTAGTTTGGGACAGAAATATATACGAGACATATAATATAGGAGATTACAGATAGGAGGAAAGTCAATCCACCAGGCGACTTTTTGTCCCAGACTAAAGTCACAGTCTCTATACCTTAAAATGTTTTAAGGGAATCAATTGTAGTCTTAAAAACACATTAATCTATATAAAAATGCAACTAACTTAAAATTGTAAGGTGCAAATATCATAAAGATACCTTCCATGAAGTGACTTTTTGTCCCAGACTAAAGTCACAGCCTATATACAAATTTCCAGAATTTCTTGTACAACAATTTCTAGCTGTAATTACTTAAATTTTTATAACTCAAGGTGATGTCATACCGAGAGGACCTGGAATATTACTGGAAAGATGGCTACGGTCACGAAATCAACTACAAACAAGCCTGCCCACCCTTTAAAGACACTGTCGATTTTTTCGAGTCGGTTAAACTTGTTTTTTTTTTCAGATTTTAAAACCTTTAGAAAACCCTAATGGAAATCTAACGATTTTTTTAAATTAATTAACTAGAAAATACATCGAGGATCCGAGTACAGAAGCCAAGAAAGTACAAGTGTATTTTTCCCATTCGGGTGCAAATCTGAAAATGCTGGCTCGACTGGGCCTCTTTAACAAAACTGCAATTACAAGTCAGGGGTTCGAAAAGGTTAAGGACTCGTATATTTGGAAGACAAGCGAGATGGACTTCATGGCCAGTAACATGGCTTTCGCTTTATACAGGTTTGTCGTACTAAAACACAGTTAAATTAGCATATTTAAAGTTAAATGTATTTCATATTTTTCTATACAAGTTCAAATTCGAAGAACTTAATCTGACGTTTTAGATTTATAACATTTGCCGAAGGTTTAAAAATTGACTGTTTCAGTAAAACATAAAACACGCCAGTTTAAAAAATAAATTGGTTTATTTTAAACTGCCAAAAATGTTTTTAAAAATTGGAAAGAGTTTGTGTACCAAAATTGTTCGTTTCTCCCCTAAAAACGTTACAAAATTCTCAAAAAACCGTAACTTGCTCAAAATTAATTACATTCATTCAATAAATTCAGCGTCCTTTTAAAAGTTTTAATTTTTACTAACAGATTAATTCCACTAATTATTTTAATTTGTAATCAACAGTTGCCCCAAAAGTGCCTCAAAATATCAAGTGGGGTATTTCTTCCAGGAAGTGCCTACAGCCCTCCCAGCCTGTGGAAATCAGCCCTTCTGCCCCTTCAGAATTTTTCGCAACAATTTAGCAGAGATCGTTGACAATTGCGATTTGGATGATATTTGTTCAGCGGAATTTCGGAAAATTAAACTCAAAATTAATAAGGGCTAAAATTGATTAAAGATCACTTAATTAACTTAATTTTCGACTAATTGCCTTGACTTTTATTGTCCCTAATTAATTTCGAACTAATACTACTACACACAAGGCTGACGCTGATACTGACAGTTCCGAGTACGGATTAGCAAATTGCCCAGGGGCAACCTGACACTTTGACAATTAATTAATTACAGATGGAAATCCATTAGCATTCGACCGTACTATTCCACATGCCATTATTTAATTGTTTTAATTTGCAATGCCAAAGAAAACACGGGCCGGGGATCATCGGAAAGGTCATTCGTCATAGTCATGTCGGGATCCTAATCTGTCCAAGAGTTCAGAAACCAGACAGGCTTTAAATGCTTGATTTACCCTTAACATAATCAATTAGCAATTGTACAGATGTCAAGTCTAAAGTGTTTAATGTGATTAATCAGCCGCGAATAAGGATTCGATTAACCAATAAACCGATGTAACGGGTGTAACCAAGTGTTGAAAACGTCAATAAAATTAAACCGAATTTTAATGTCCCCCAAAAGCCCGGGTTTTGCACTCTGGTGTCAGTGGGAGTAGTCCTGTGTACGTCAAAGATGTTCTATTACTCATGGAAATCGTTTAAACCCCATATCTCAATTTCCCCAAAAAGCCCGGGTTTTGCACCCTGGTGTCAGTGGGAGTGGTCCTGTATACGTCAAAGATGTTCTATTACTCATGGGAATTGTTTAAAACCCATATCTCAAATTTCCCCAAAAGTCTGGGTCTTGCACGTCCTGAAATGTAGTTTCAGGGTGTTATCATGTGTAGATGATTGACATAGAGTTTACTATAAACTACCTAAGCGGCAGTTTTAAATTGATTAAGAGCTTTGAACTGTTTTAATGGGCAGGTTTAAAATGAGAGTAAGAGCTTCGAACTGATTCAATGGTTTGTTTTTGGGGTTTAATTGATGGGGGTCAGGGGGTGCGACCGATTTGACCCAAGTTCGAACTTAGCCTGTGTTAGGACCCAAGGAATAAGTGTACAAAATTTGGTGACCGTAGGTCAAGCCGTTCTCCAGTTATCGCTCGGACAGACGGACGGACAGACGGACAGACGGACAGACGGACAGACGGACAGACGGACAGACGGACAGACGGACAGACGGACAGACGGACAGACGGACAGACGGACAGACGGACAGACGGACAGACGGACGGACGGACGGACGGACAGACGGACTTGTCGTTCGCATAAAGTGTTTTCAACACTTAATAAAGAACAAATAAATTAAATGTCCATTAAAACACAGAGGGGTTTAATGTCTTTTATAGTGACTGTGGTTTAGGTCGGAGACAAAAAATAATTCGTAGTACTTCATTTCTTTTAAATAAGTTTTTCTACCGTTTTGTCCCAAAACTAAACCGCGATCGCATTAAAACATGTCACTTTAGGGTAGATTAGGGAATATCTAGATTATTTACGGTCAACCCTTGAAAGAAATATAGTAACTTTTTTTGTAACACGAGAGTTCAAAGTTCAAGGGTTAATTAGGTGTAACCGATCCATCTCAATGATAGAATCGATCTGTCAAGTCCAGTACATTTATGTTTAGTAAGCATAGGGTAATTCATGATCTCAATCTATATGCATATTCCTTCATATCTTCAGGTTCAGACTGCGGGGGCGTTTATAACGGGGATCGATATAAAGTTTTGAGCTAGTTATCTGGCGGTACTGTATATTATTACAGGGTTTCGGGTCGTTGGGGATCAAGTTCGTGTGATTATTCAGATGATTTCTTAGATTGGGTTCTTGAAGGGAGGGGCGTTTATTCAAGTTCAAGTTTGCATGATTAACGAAGTTACCTGAACAATGAAACTCATTAAGAAGACAACCAACTATCATGATTTGGAACATGGGGATTTATTCCGGTGCCTCTGTATTGAAAGCGGGGGCATTTTGAGAAAGGGGGTGTGAAGGTGAAACCTAGCTGTCAACTAACAGTCCAACCATGTATGCGATTTCACTCTTTGGTTGGGGTAACTTGAGATTCTTTAAAAAACGTCTCAACGTGTTAGCAACGACGTTAAATGTGATTCTACGTCTTATTTCGCGTGTTTTTGCCAGTTTTTCATGTCCGTTCTTAACGATTTATTTAGGATGGGCGTTTAAACAGAAGAGAGTAATTCCCTCGTGAGTGGGAGCGGAGTGTGTATTAAACCCCAAAATAAACCACACGAACATCCTGAAATTTCATTACGTTTTTCCTCTCTGCCATTTCACCCGACTCTAAAAGTACGAGAAGATAACCCTCCCGTGTTACCCGGGCATTTAGCAACCTATACATATATTTATTTCATATGCATTTTTTCGGGTAATTCGTTGAGGACTTTTCGAGTTAGCACGTTAAGCCTGTAATGTCAAGGCTCTAATGAGGACTAAATGCTATAAACCCTGTCACATCCATTAATCCCAATGTTAGAATACTCAGAAACTATTTGTTGTGTTGTTTGTTTCTAGTTTGTTTGCAGGGCTAAACCACGTAAAATTCGGGCTTTTAGAGTCCCTGGAATTTATTCACTTTTCCTGACACTTCTGCGATAAATTATCGTTATTTCGCCCTCTGAGATCTGTATATATAATGCTATAATATGGAGAGGAAATGGCTTTCTCCCATTCATAAAAGTCAGTTGCACTACATTATGAGATGATGATAAGGCTAATGTTATAGCTTAACATTATAGGATAGGATAAGGCTGTGTTTTTGATGTATTGAGAGATTAAACCCACACCGGCGATTGTCATACAGTATCATTGAATATCATAACAATATATGATAACCACGCCCAGCGATCATGTGACTAATACCATGTGGTTGCTGATTGTTGATGATTTGATGTGATAAAAATTGCAATGACCCAGTTTGTATTAGATATTTAGCATTATAATTACAATTTTACAGTATCACTGCAAACTTTGTGACGTATTGCTATAATTTATAATGATAAGCCACAGCAAATAATGTAATAATATTTAATCGTCATAATTGATAATCACCGTATTTACAATGATGCAAGGTCACTTTTCGGGACTTCAATGAAGCATAATACAATTCATAGCATCAAAGCACTATGTATAGTAGCAATTAAAGACACGGCAAACCAAAAAATTGGCGGTTGGTAGCTTGTGTTGAAGTTTTTGGCCGTTACATATTTAAATTCCTCTGGAATTCTGAATTCAGTATATTGTTGCTCGGTCTTCTCTTTTGGGAGTCCAAATTTCACTTGGATTTCGAATTGGTAAGTTTCAAAGTTTAAAGTTGAAACAAGCTAGCTTGTTTGTATGTGATTCTAAATTCAGTTGGATAAGTTGATTTACATTGAGCATGTGTTTCATTTAAAAAAGGTCAATCCTAAATGCTGTATAGATTGCCGTACAGACATCACTGTTGAATGGACTGTCACTGTATTATCCACAATCCCTGCATTTCTTATCGGATATACATTCACACTTATATTTCGAATTGGTAAGTTCTAAAATGTGAAATTGAAACAAGCTAGCTTGTTTGTATGTCCATCTAAATTCATTTCGTCCCTTTGATTTGCATTGAGTCCGTGTTTAATTTTTTTTTTAAAATTTAAAATTCAATGTAGATTGCTGTGCAGACTTCACTGTTAAATCAACCGTATTGGCCGTAATCCTCGCTATTCTCATCGGATATACATTCAAATTCAACTTGGATTTCAAGTTGGAACATTCTATCTAGATTGCTGTGCAAAATTCACTGTGGAATGGACTGCATTTGTCGCTATTCTTCCTCGCCTCATCATCTGCTAAGAATTCAAATTCAATTTGGATTTTGAATTGGTAAGTTCCAGAATTTAAAACTAAAACAAGCTAGCTTGCTTGTAGGTGCTTCTGAATTCATTTCGTCCCTTTGATTTGCATTGAGCCCGTGCTTAATTTTAAAAAAGTAAATCCAAAATCTAATGCAGATTGCTGTGCAGACTTCACTGTTAAATCAACCGTATTGGCCGTTATCCTCGCTATTCTCATCGGATATACATTCAAATTCCACTTAGATTTCGAATTGGTAAGTTCTATAATGTGAAACTGAAACAAGCTAGCTTGTTTGTATGTCCATCTTAATTCATTTCGTCCCTTTGATTTGCATTGATCCTGTGTTTAATTTGGAAAAATTAAATCCAAAATCCAATGTAGATTGCTGTGCAGACTTCACTGTTAAATCAACCGTATTCGCCGTAATCCTCGCTATTCTCATCTGTTATACATTCTAATTAAATTTGGATTTTGAAATTGGTAAGTTCTAGAATATGAAACTGAAACAAGCTAGCTTGTTTGTATGACTATCGAAATTCATTTCGTCCCTTTGATTTGCATTGAGCCCGTGTTTAATTTTAAAAAGTTCATACATATCATATCAAACATTCTATCTAGATTGCAGTGCAGACTTTGCAGTTAAATGGACGGTATTTGTCAAAATCCCTCCCTGTCTCATCTGCTACTAGTTTAGAATTCCACTTGCGATTTCGAATTTGTAAGTTACAGAATCTAAAATTGATTCAAGATAGCATGTTTGCATCTACTTCTAAATTCATTTCCTTCATTTGATCTACAATAATCATGTTTAATTTTTAAATATTTGAATCGTAAATGCTGTGTAGATATGCAGAATTCACTGCTAAATGGACCGAATAGGTCGAAATCCCTCTCGGCCTCATCTGGCAGAGATTCAAATTCCACTTGGATTCGAATTTGTGAGTTCCAATATTTCAAATTAAACAATTTTAAATTATTTGGATTTATATTGCTCCCGAGTTCAATTTTTAAATATTTAAATCTTGATTGGTTTACAGACTTCCGTGCTAAATTTCCTGTTAAAAGACTGTCCGTCCCTGTCTCATTCATAAGAGCTTCAAGTTCTTAGATTCTGAGTTTGTACGTTCCAGAAATAAACTAAGCTAGTTCTTTCTAATCAAATTCAAATTCCGTGCTTTTAAATTCATATTACTTTATTTATTTTTAGCACTTGAGTAACCGATTTAGCTGTAGGGGTGTCGTTGCCTGTCCTTGCTGTTAAAAAATTATTTCGTATTTTTTCGATTTAAATTGGTAAGTTACATGTTCTTAGATTAAAACAAGCTAGCTTGCTTGAGTGTTCATTTGAATTCATATTGTTCTTGACAATATAACACATAACTAATGTCAATTTGCAGAATGTTTTGAGTTCAACGTTGACTGGGCCGTATTGAACCAGCTCGACCCTTGCATCATTTTAAAATAGGCCCGTTTAAAATTAGATTGGAATTTTTAATTTGTAAGTTTCGTAATTATTAAATAAAATAGGCTAGCTTGCTTATTGTGCTTTCAATATTTATTGAATGCATATTGAAAAGTCAATTAATTTTGTTTTGTTTATTAGTACAGTTTTGACCAGATACGAACGGACGAAGAAGACAAAAAATTGGACTAGATTGACCGCGGTATCTTCTTTGAGAAGTCACATTTGCATTTCGATTGCATATGGGTACGTAATAAATTTCTGAATTGAAACAAGCTAGCTTGTTTGTGTTTGCCTTCAAATTCATATTATGTTCGAGAATTAATCGATTGATTGTTATTTTATTGTTAGCTGTTGATAAACTATTTTGTGCAGCAGACAATATATTAGCGGGCCTACGTTAGCGGTACTACTTGGCTTCTGTGTGAAATGTAAGTTCAAGAATCTTGTATAAAACAGCTAGATAATTGACCTGTACTACTAAATTAATTACTTGAATTTAGCTACACTACACTAAACAACAGCGAGGGCTCTTAGGGGATCCAGCGGTTGAAGATGATATCGAACCATTCACTACCTTATCTCTTTGACGACCTTTCAGCTTCACGATTTCTACAAAACTCAGCGTGAATGAATTAAGCTTACATGGCAAGTGAAATACATAATCATAATTTAATTTTAAAAAATTTGATGAATTTGAATACAAACTAGTTTGGTTTTTATAGGTTGCGCTTCGAATTTTCTTTTAGGATCGGATGTCACGAAGTGAATCAAGCTACACTGGAAAGAAATCCTGCCTGCCACTACCGAATCGATTTATAATATTATAAAACAGCTATCATAAAACAAAATAATGTGTAATGTTGTGTATGAATTAGTATTTAATAAAAAATGAACAATTCCTACCGAATTCCTATAGTATTCCTTTATAATCCATTTTATCATGCTCCATCATTACACGACGCAAAAATTTTATCATTACTACGCATGACACATATTAGCATGATTCATGATGACAAATCGTTTAAGATAGGCTCATGATTGATAATGTTAATTGTTGCAATGATGCATCACGTAACATGATCATTTATGATACAATTGGTATGATAATGTGTGCCAAATAGTGCCAAAACTGGCATGCTAAATCATACATTTGTATCACTATAATCGATGCGTGATAATGTATGACAATCGCCGGTGTGGGAAACCTCCACACGTTTCGTTTATGAGCTCATTTGGGCCTGGACCTTGGGAGT
This sequence comes from Desoria tigrina, assembly GCA_906901685.1. Taxonomy (NCBI): domain Eukaryota; kingdom Metazoa; phylum Arthropoda; class Collembola; order Entomobryomorpha; family Isotomidae; genus Desoria; species Desoria tigrina. Next base: position 1,350,163 of record CAJQTU010000046.1, read on the forward strand.
TTGGGAGACGGGAGTTAGTTCGGGTTGGGGTTATACTTTTCGGGGAATTTGAGAATTTTGATTGTTTTTCTTAAGATTTTTATTTTAAAGCTCATAAATTCATATAATCCCATCATGAAGGGGAGAGCTATTAATAGAAGTGATTTAGTTTTAATACCCGCATGGATTATACTTCTCGTAAATCATTGTTTTGCGAATCCGGAACCCGTTTCCAAGATTTCGAAACTGACTTTGCAAAAATGCTGTCAGGATGGAGAATTTCTTGGTGACGATGGGATTTGTTCAAATTTTGAAAAAATTTCCAATAATTCTGAACAAATTTCAAGAGAACTGAAAAATTGGAGGCTTCCGAAAGACCTGTTTTATTTTTCCGAAAAGTTTCCTTTGGATGAATTTATTATAATTAACGGGTATTAGATATTTTATCTACATCTTCACAAATCTTTCAAATTTTATTTAATTAAAACAGTAAGTGAATCTCCCATCGGACTTACAATAAAACTTTTGCACCCGCTGAATTAACAGATTCGTCACAAAACGGCCTAACTGCAATGGAAAGGCGAAAATCCGAAAAATCCTAGGTCCAAATCACATTGCCCCAACCATCGAAAATGTGTTTTCATTTTTGGAAACCCCTGATGGAAACGACACGGAGGACCCGACGCAGAATCTTCTTCTTCACAAAGATGATTTCTGCATTGATAAGTAATTTTTGTATTAACAAAATTTATAAAATTAAAAAAATTTGAAAACATGTAACAAGGGAACAATGCATACTGTAAAGTTTTAAAGGGATAGCCTCCTAAAAACAAGCAAGCAAATTCATGTACTACGACAAAGGTGTCAGGGCACAAAATGAATCAGGTGACAAATGTGTCGACTTAAATAAGGATACGGAAATCTAAAAAGTTCCCGAATTTCTGAAAATACAAGCTGGTCAATCTCATCTGATTTCTAGCCGTTTCTGAATTTTTGTAGTAATATAATTTAAACTGGCCTTCTGCAGGTTTCGATTTTCCGCCACAAATTTCTCAACCTTTCGAATATAAAATATGCATTTTCAAAGATTTTTAATTTTTTTCCTAGAACGGAACGAGGTGAATATTTAGCAGAAATGTGCATTGCAAATTGTGAGAATGCAGGAGGTTGCGTAGCCAAATGCTGTTTGCCACACCAAATCCTGGACCTCCATAACTTTGCCTGTGTCGATGTCGAGAATGATAAGTACTGGCATCCCGTCATTAAAATTCAAGCCCCTGTCTCTGACGATAGGGATGAAGGTTAGTTGCAAAGAAATTGTAAATATTTCCTAATATTTATACAAAATATCGTAAATATGGGGTTACAGATATAAATTTTGTAGAAGATTTGAGCTTTGAAGCCTTGAATATCAAAGACATATTAATAATCAATCAATAAACATGGAGATGTAAATATATGAATGATTTTTCCTCTGAATTTCGTATCGAAATATTCAGCTCGTGGATCAGAGGATGGACCCATCGTCTCGATCTCGAAGACGGGATTGCCAAAATGTGAGATGGGATCGTATAATGTGGATTTCAGGGACAGGATTGGCTACAAGAGGTCCGTATTCATCTAAATAAGTCCCCAGGGGAGTTATTTTTTTAAGTTTTCAAAAGGGGGAGTAGTTATTTAGGGGGTGGGAGTTATTATTTTTTTAATATGAATCCAGGCTCAAAATTAGACCAGAGGTCCGTATTCATCAAAATAAGTCCCCAGGGGAGTTATTTTTTTAACTTTTCAAAAGGGGGAGTAGTTATTTTGGGGGGAGTTATTATTTTTGAATATGAATCCAGGCTCAAAACTAGTATAACTGATAAAGCATGGTTTAAAAATCTGTTAATTATCCTACTTAAATTTTTGAGGACGGAAAAGGATATTGGGATTGGAGCTACCATGGGATGTGATATAAAAAATACAATATCCGACGAAAATTATTAGAAATTCAATTATCTATTATTCTATGAGATTAACTTTTACAATCTGTTAATTGTGTTTAAATAACTAAATTTTGTTTAAAATATCCTCACAAAATCCATGTTATTATGTATCGCAGATACATAATGCGAATGGCTCGGTGTCTGTCTGTCCGTCTGTCCGTCTGTCCGTAAACACGATAACTCGAGAACGGCTTAACTTTTTGAAATTTTTCTTTAGGATATCTATATGAGGCATCCAAACGGAGGTTAAGTTCGTTTGGGGGCCCTGGAGGTCAAAGGTCAAGGGGGGAAAGGTCAAAGGTCAACATTTTTTTAAATAGCAACCCCCCATGTGTGATACATCGATGGAAAGCTATGATCAAGGACTTTCGAATGACGTATATGATTTAGGGGTGGGGTCATCCCCTGACGGGTGGGGAGGGGTCAAAGAGGTCAAATTACAGACATATATGTGTGATACGTCATTCGAAAGCTATGATCAAGGGGTTTCGAATGACGTATGTAATTTTGCTCTATGGTTGGGGCATTTTGAGATTAATCATTTGATACGTCATTCGAAAGCTATGATGAAGGGCTTTCGAATGACGTATGTAATTTTGCTCTATGACTGGGGCAAATTGAGATTAATCATTTGATACGTCATTTGAAAGCTATGATGAAGGGCTTTCGAATGACGTATGTAATTTTGCTCTATGACTGGGGCAAATTGAGATTAATCATTTGATACGTCATTTAAAAGCTATGATGAAGGGCTTTCGAATGACGTATGTAATTTTGCTCTATGGCTGGGGCAATTTGTAATTTTTGATATTTTGTGTGTTTTAATCGTTTGATACGTCATTCGAAAGCTATGATCAAGGGCTTTCGAATGACGTATGTAATTTTGCTCTATGGTTGGGGCAAATTGAGATTAATTATTTGATACGTCATTCGAAAGCTATTATCAAGTGCTTTTGAATGACGTATGTAATTTTGCTCTATGGTTGGGGCAATTTGAGATTTTTGAAATTTCATGCATTTTTAATATTTTAAAACACAGTTTTCACTGTGAACATGTTTCGATGTGTATGAAACGTTATAAAAACGTTATATCTACGATACATCAGTACATTCGTTGGACGGTTTATTTCAGTGTGTCCCTCTTATCATCCGGGAATCTAGAATTGGAATCCCTGGAAGGGAAACTCATCCAAATTTCTTCATCTCGATTCTGTGTCGATGGAATTTTGGAGGAAAAAATTCCGAAATTGTCTGAACAAATTGGAAAGATAAATTACGATCAATTCGCCATAGTTTGCTTCGATGAGGAGGAACATGAGTTATATGAGGCAGATGTCTTGGAGGTATTTGCTATATGGATCTATATTGAATTCAGTGATTTTCGATTTTTCTGATGAAAAATCCAATGTAAAGCTCAAACTCGTTGAAAAATCTAAATTAAACCGATAATTTTGGTTACAATGGTCGTGGTTTAAAATCCCTGTGCTAGTTGACTTGCCGGGTAAAACTCGTTTCTATTCACTATAGAAGAGCACGATACGACTTTTACCGGCGAGTCAACGAGAAACTTCGAAAGCGTTTAAAAATGAAAAATTGACCGAAAAATGAAAATCATTCCGGTAAAATTTATATTTTTGAATGAAAAATTAAAAATCGTGTATTTCAGGCATATCGACCAGTTTTATTTCCGATTCTTACGGGAATCTCATCGATGTTCCTTCTCCTCACGTCGATCATTTATCTGATCCTTTGGAAAGAAATGCATCTTCCAGGATGGCTTCAGCTTTCCTATACAACCTCCTTGTTAGTAGCATTTACACTCCTTACCGTAGTTCAGATTTGGACGGAACAGCTTCGGGGATCGTTGCTCTGTCCCATGATTGGCAAGGGATTTTATTTCAATAATTAATTTATTAATTAAAATGCTCTTTAAATGATAATGTTAATTATTTTAGGACATTATTGAATTGAAACAGGTTACACGCTTCATGGGACATTTCTCTCGTGCTTTTTCTGGCTGACTTCAATGAACATTGACCTTTGGTGTTCGTTCAGGTTAGAATTAGCGTCAAAATATATATGTAAATAACGCTTATCGATCATAAGCCAAATGAATGGCATGAACAGAATTATTTCGGAAAAGTTTCCAATCCTACTGGATAGAGAATACATTGGTAAATTAAAAATTAACTCAATAATTAAATTTTTTTAAATTCTGATAGAAATACACCCGTTACAACTGGCTTCGGAAGGAGTAGAGGTAGACGAAGGTATTTTGCTTTTGCAGCCTTCTCGATCTCCATACCCGTTGGGGTCACCCTCGCTGCCGTTCTTATCGACAGTGTCCAGAGGTACTATGATTTTAAAACCTATTTTTGAGTCAAATTTAAAAAAATCATACAGAAATTTTGCCATTTTGGATAACGATAACGATTGATTGTTAAATTTTGTCAAACAATCAAATTCATTTCTGATCTGACTTAAATAAATAATATTTTAGATCGGGAAATGAGTTAATGAGAACGGAAATCGGTGAAAGTTCCTGTGCCCTCAACATCCGAAATAAGAGTGGTCAACTGTACTACTTTTACGGAGTGGTAGGACTCCTCCTCCTCGTCAACCTCATGTTCTTCTTCTGCACCGTCCTGTGTCTCCGAGAGAGGCAACGTGAGACAAAATTCGCACACCGACAATGCACCGCTGCCGACTCCGATATGCAGAGGTACTGACCCACTCATTTTATTCTGGGACAAAATCATGTACTCTTCAGAATATAGGGTAGACTATTGAGTCGATTTTAGGGAAATTGTGGGTCAAAAGTGGGTCAAAAATCAGGGCACTTAGCACCTGAATTGAATCTACCCGTTAATTTTCCCCAACCTCGTCGATTTTGTATTTTCCGTCCCTCATTTTGATTTTTGAAGTTTCAAATAGTTTTGAATTAAAAAATAATTTTCAAATCAAAATATTTTGAAAATTAACTTGATTTTTGGAATATCCAGGTTCCGACTCTTCACAAGACTATTCTTCGTGATGGGAATCCTTTGGATTTTCGAGCTGATTTCCTGGATAACTGCGTATCTGAACTTGGACCGAAATATACAACTGATATTCGTAGTGACGGACTGCCTAAATGCCCTTCAGGGCCTCGGGGTGTTCCTCATTTTTGTATGGAAACGGAACACTTGGAAACAATTGCGGAAGAAATACCGGAAGATTTTGAGACTCGACTCGAGGACGTCCCTTATGGGACCAAGTACCGTTAAATCCAGTGTCAAGTCTAGCACTACCACCAAATCAGGCTCAGTTTCTAGCAAAACTGTTAGCCCAACCTAAAAATTGACTTTAATTAGGTTCTTTAATTCTCAATTTTTTAAACATACTTAAATTAAGTGCATTTCAAGAACAATTATTTGTAGTTAGTTTGTGGAATCTTTAATTTGTAATTATTGTAAACGTTTTAAAGGGGATTTTAAGCAATTTCCGACGATCTCATTCCAGTGGTTGTGAATAACTGTATTTAAAGTTAATAAAACATGGATTTTGAATCATGTTATTTATTGACTGCTAAACCTAGTTAAATGAATATTTAATTAAAAAATTACTGTATAAAATTATAACAATATAAGCTGTAGGTGATTAAATGTGATATTGACAAAGGCAAGTACACTTTTGTAGTTACTGAAATAAGACCCCTAGGGGATTTGAGATGAGGTAGTTATTTCGGGAGGGTCACCGGTTAACCTTTAATGCAAATGGGGACTTATTCAGAGGGGCCTATTGTCTTATTTCAGTAGTTTGGGGACGCTATTTCTTAAATAAGTTGGACTTTGCACCCTCATTTTAATAAATATTAAACTCTCACGTCATTACTAATGCTCTTATACACAAGTATAACCATTTTGATTGATATTTCTTGTGTAATCTTAAACATTCAAAACGTGTATCAAGAAAGTGTTTTAAAAACACCTTTTTGATCCAATTTCCATAAATTTCCCTACCAGATCATGCTATGTCGAAATCCGCGAATGTTTTGAAAGTTAAATTCTTTCATAAATGAACAAGGATATTTTGAACATTATAATCATGTTTTGATGGAATGTAATGTAAATAATGTAAATTCCGGCTTGGTTTAGAGAATTTAATTTGAATTGGAAATACGGCGGATGTTTGGATACTCGGGGTATTTCTACAGACAGACACAATTCTAAAACGATCTAAAAGTGACATCGAAATATTCTAAATCTACGACCTTTGATCCGTATCAAGTTATAAATAAAACAATGAATGAATAATAAATTTAGAATCAATGACAATTTTAATCAAAAATTTAAATCCATTTCTTTCATCCTCTGACCTTTTGTATATTTTTTAGACAATATATACCTTCGGAATAAATCCCCACACCGAAATTAGCCTCTCATTTAATGAAATTATAAACCTCCTGGAATAAAACTCCACCCCAAAATACAAACCAACCATTTGTTTTAAATTGTAAAAAATAGAATTCAAGGGTATCAATTTGTATAAATACGGTACACATCCTACACACGATGGATTTTCAATAAAGATTCTTACAATGTTTTAAAGTTCTTAAGGATTGTCCATGTTAACTTGTTAGCACATCCAGACTTTAAAATGTAAATTCGAAATAATAAATTCCGAATCCAGCTTTTTATCTCAATTCACATCTACAAAACCACATACTGGCTTCAGATATAAAATATACACCAGCACTTCATTTCGAAGAGGATGTTCAGATTTTTTTTGTTTAAAAAAATATAGTTTTAGAGAATGTTATCCTTAAATCAAGGGTGTCGAAAAACGGCTTCTGATCTGATAATTATAAAATATGGTGTCGAAATGTCGATGTCGTAGGGACCTAGGGACATCTTTCCATGATTCCAACAGAAGCAGTACCTCTTTGAAATCCTGTAAACACGGTTTGCTTTAACAAATCTTGTTTCTAGAACCACCTTAAACACCATCAAAATTAATTACCGTAAATCCCGATTTAACCCCCCCCCAAACAACGCTCATGATATTAAGTTTTAATCGCAACTCCCTCGGGGGATTTTGCATTAGGATTTACTGTAGTTCTCAACCCTAATTTTATAAATTCTGGTTTTCCAGTCCAAATCCCCGTTTCAAAGCTTGTTACCGGGGCAAGTCGAAGTGGATTTCGAAAGTCCAATGTAGCAATTAATGGTAATCCAAATCATCCAACTTACGACCAGAAAATGTTACTTTCGTTAGCAATAGTTTTACTGACAGTGTCAACGTCAGTCGTCCCCATCGGTGGGGTCGCAGAGGGTGACGATGAAGTGTCATTGTCACCAGAGGATACTCAGAAACTAAATGCAGTTATGAAGGAAATTATGGACAAGTTCAAGTCTTGGAATGTGATCCCTCTTCAGAAATGCGGCTGGTTCGATGATTCGGAAACCGTAATTCAGGGCTATAAACCCGACGAACAGAATTATGACGACGAAAGCCAAGATGTTTCTGCAAATAATAGGCCTTATCTTTGGAAACCTCCGGCAGGACTACTAGTCAGTGGATCCAACAACAATATCTCGTAATTTATCCTGAAATTTACTATTTTATGGGAACACTCTGTCTGTCTGTCCGTCGGTCGCTGATGCAAAAACCGCCGGAAAGAAACCTTAACCAGAAATAAATGTACCCCGCAATAGCTGCCCCAAAAGTGTTGAAATAAATATAAATATTTTTAACCAGGCTCGGTCCAATTAGTGTCCAAAACTGGTGTCAAAATAAAACCCACCGCTTATTCCCAATCCGCCAACGTCATCCTGAGGACCATGACGATGGTCAACTGTCATCAAATGTCAAATCAGTGGACAATATCACACTATTTTCAAATGGATCTCTGAGATGGAATGATCCCGACGGGAGGCAACATACCAAGGGCCCAATCGACTTTTGCCTCTCTGATTCGTAATCATTTTTACTAACTAATATTTATTCTGAAAAAAAATCCCTGAATTATATTCAAGATCAGTATATCATTTAGGATAGGAACGGATATGGGATTTCAAATCTGTGAAAGTAGCCCGATTTCCGGCTCAAGAACAGTAATTAGCATTGAACCCGATGATCTGACTCGAGAAGTAATTTTTTCAAATTTTTTGAGAATTTTTTTTAGGGTTCCAAATCAGTACAATTAAGAATTTAATAATTAAAATCGCAGGTCAAAACGGTCCCAAAAGTTTCCCACGCCTTTGACCAAGACAGCCCGATCCTTCAGAAATGCGGGTTCTATCTCCTGAACCCTCGTCTCAACGATTCAAATTCAACCGACGACGGTTCGGAAATCAGCCTCAATATTCAAGAACGATCGTCGTCAGTATCGGATCAATGGAACCCTCCAGCCGAACTTATTACAAGAGGATACGACGGGGCTCCCATCAAAGAGATATTGTAACGTTTTTTAACTTCCTACAAAAAATCACCTAAATAATACCCCGAAATAAGCCTACTCCTCTACCCATGGCCCATGGCGTATTGTCCCTAAATAAGCCCCCTCCGAATAAGCTCCCCGTATCATCTTTAATTATTTTTTGTTAGGCTCGGTCCAAGTCGCCCAAATTGGTGCAAGACGAAAAAGTCGTTCCGAATCAGGGACAGTTTGAATTCGGAGAGTCCCTTCACGGAATACGACATGAAGGCCGGCCTTCCTGACACAAGATTCGCACACAATATCACACTCTTTCAGAACGGCACGTTGCACTGGGTCGACATTCAGGGACTCATGCATTTCCGGAACCGCACCGATTTTTGCCTCAGTCACGGGTAAATAAATAAAAAGAATTTGATATTAATCGTATCACGTCGCCCCAATAGTAAGGTATAATCGGGTATGCGAAGAAAAGCGCCCCATCATAAGCGCCCCGTCATAAGCGCGCCTTGTAATAAGCGCCCCAACAATACGCGCCTCGAACAGAAACGAAGCTAAATATACCGTAAATTCTGAAATAAGTCCCTAGTCGAGATAACTTCCACCCTCTACCACTATTCCAGTAACTGTATTCTGCTACCCCTCAACCATATTTCGGGCTTGCGACTTATTCTAAGGTTAAAGTTAGGTTAAATAACTTGGGAAGTTAAATGGGGACTTATTCCGGGGTGGGGACTTATTCCGAGGTGGGGAATTATTGTGAGGGATTAAATGTTTTCATTTTTAAGTTCTGGCAAGGGTGTTGAATTTGAAATCTGTCAGTCGTCTTGTTCCTCCGAAATCCCCTGTGTCCCGAAATGCTGTCCGGAGAACCAAGTGGTGGACGCGGAGAACCGTAAGTGCATTCCGACGGAGACGTACTGGGAGCCCACGTTCTACAGGGACGTGAACAAGAAGGGCTCCAGGCACCCCCACTACTCCCTTCACATCGGACTTCCTTGCACCCGCACTTACCTCATTCAATCCAACAAGGACAAGATGTGAATCGATTTATTTCCTGTCATAAAGTTACAAACAAATATTTAAAATTAAAATATTATTGGGTTTATTCATGAAATATATTGATTCAGATATCCTAACCTCCTTCTCAATGGAACACTCTACCTGGTTAATTCAAATATCCAGAATAAGGTGCTTATTTTTAACCCTTGTATTTTAAATTACAATTTACAAGCTCATGGGATTGGTTATTTAAGGTGGTTACACTAAAGAGTGGTAAGATGGATTGCCGGATGGAGTTTTATTTCGGGGGTTTTCATTTAACCCTTTTAAATCCCAAATTAGAGGCCCGAGTCAAGTTCTTCCTTAAACCTTCAAGAGGGGAGTTATTTCGGGGGTTTTCACTTTTTAGACTCGACATGAAATTTTGCATAAAAGAACAATGAAGTTATAAATATTGGTTTTGTGGTTCTATTTGAGGGTGGGTATTTATTAAGGGGGTTTTATTTTTTAAAGAGCCCGAAACCTATGTCTTTGTCCCTAATATACAATCGAAAACTAGCCGAAACAAGTAAAGGCCATGCCTTAAGTTAAGTAGCACAATTTCTGGTCTATAACTGCTTATAAGGTGTAATTTCGGGGAGTTTGTTCTCAACCCTTATTTACTGTAACAAACTAATTAATAAATAAAAGAGCCCTATTTAATTTCCACATCTTGTAAGGTGACGAGGATCCAGCCAGGAGAGTTCTGCATCGACGGTATAATCTACCACAGCGTCCTGAGCCCAAGGAACGGTACCCCCGTCACTTACAGTGAATCCGAATGGGACCAAGTCATCATCGCCTGTAGTCTCGATGAGTTGGAAATTCCAGTGACTCCCGATTATCATGATTTTTTAAATTTCCTAATTTTCCTTAATTTTCCTAATTTTTATTTGCGACTGCCAAAATTTTTCAGTCCTGGATCCCTCCGCTGTATGCGACGGTAAATCACACGGCGGCTCTGTTTCTGTTCCTCACGGCGTTGGTTTACCTCCTCCTCTGGTCTCATCAAAACATTCACGGATGGCTTCAGTTCTCTTATGCACTTTCACTATTCTTTGCTTTCAATTTCTTGGCAATTGTTCAGATTTGGTCCAAGGAGATTTACACTGCTTCTCCTGATATCTGCACTTATCTGGGTATGTTTTTATGATTCCATACCGAAAGTCATACTCCCAAAAGCCATACGACCATAACCCAGAATGGCATAAGCCATAATGTCAAAATCTATACAGACCAAAAGCCATACCGGTCCAAATGCCATACTACCAGAAGACCGAATGTCAAAAACCATACACGACCAAAAGCCATACTGCACCAAATGCCATACATTTTTAAGTAAAAACTACAAAGTTCACAGACGAAAACTATTTAAGTTTCAAAATATGGCAGTTTTCTACTCATTTAATGGTTTTTGTGGGGGGTTTAATTTATGGGGGACAAGGGTTGTGACCGATTTGACCCAAGTTTGAACTACCAATGAACACTATTTAAGTGACAATCGAGTTAGGGGTTGTAATATATGCAAATAGACTAATTTGACCATGCTGATTACGAAAATCATAATTTTAGCTCTGCGATTTTACTCCTTGGGGGTCAAAAGTAGGTGGGAAGGTCAAAAAACAGGCGTGATGGAGTTTAGACTTTCCTATAGTATTTTCCCGTTCCTTTTTCGTGAAAATGCTAATACCAGCGCTATGTTATTTTCCCGATCCTTCTAATGTTAGCGCCCTATCTTCTGATCGGTTTTGCGATAAAAAGGGAGGAAAAGTGGAAACCTCTTTCTCCTCCTTCCCCCCTTCACACCACTGCTAACTTTTAGCTGAAACTGCGCGGACCCTTACCTTCCTATCCTACCTACTTTGGACCCCCAAGGAGTAAAATCGCAGAGCTAAAATTATGATTTTCGTAATCAGCATGGTCGAATTATTCTATGTACATATATGACAACCCTTAACTCGTTTGTCACTTAAATAGTGTCCATTGTAAGCCAAGGAAGAAGTGAAGATAATTTGGTAACCGTAGGTCAAGCCGTTCGTCAGTTATCGCGCCAACAGACAGGCAAGGAAGAACAGATTTACTTATAAAACTGAACTGGGAAAGACACTTGAATAAAGATAAATCAAATCCAGACGGACGAACGGTCAGCCGGGTCATTCGCAGAAAGTGTTTTCAACACTTAATTAATGATGTATTAAATTAAATTCAATTTGCAACCTTAAAGTTGAATCTGGCAATCATACGTGGCATGGAAAACGTCCTAACCGGCCTATGTCCACGGCAATGACCTACAGACTGGTCAAATCCGTAACCCCTATGAGTTTGTGTATGTTGTATGGCATTTGGTGCAGTATGGCTTTTGGTCGTGTGTGGTTTTTGACATTCGGGATTTTGGTAGTATGGCATTTGGACCGGTATGGCTTTTGGTCTGTATAGATTTTGTCATTATGGCTTATGTCATTCGGGCTTATGGTCGTATGGCTTTTGGGAGTATAGCTTCGTGCTGCACAGGGTTTTTATCCATCTCAATCAATGTACCGTAAATCTTGAATAAATGCCCCTCATGCACTGAAAAACGCTGATTAGCGTTTTAAAACGCTGAAATGTTGTACAAAAAATGTTCTTATTATTTCAGGCTGGTTGATTCACTTGACCTTCCTCTCAGCCTTCTTCTTCCTCACTTCCATGAACTTTGACCTCTGGTGGAGATTTAGGTATTTGACTCACTATTCAGGGATGGTCATATTTAAAAAATCCATAAATTCATACTATATTTTTAATTACTTTTAACAAATTTCAACTAAATCGACCCAAAACCAGCTTAATCATTCATATTTAATTTGTTCTTTCCTAATTGTCTTCCAGTGGTGACCGATATTTGCACATGATCCGCAGCAGACCCTCTCGAGACAGTATCAAACGATTCTGTCTCTTTGCTCTCTTTGCCCTTGGGTTTCCTGTCCTCATTTTAGGATGTGCCATAGCACTTGATTACATTTACAAGTAATGCTAATTAGATTAAGTATTTAATTCGAAATTAGTTTTAAAATTTAAAAAAAATCTAAAATCCTTCTAGGGACAGGCCAGGGGATGCTATTATTAAGCTTCCCAGATTTGGGGCCAAGAAATGCTATTTCGAGGACACACCCTCTCAGTTCCCATTCTTTTATGGCCCTGTTGGGATCCTCCTCTTAATCAACCTGATCTTCTTCACCAGTACGGTTCTGCATTTGAGGAAGATTCGCAGCAACACGGAATTGGCTAGGGCTCATAGCACTTTGGAGGATAAGAAAGGGTACTTTTATTTTAAGTCATCGGATCGAGGAAAAAATTTAGTTCGCATTTCTATGGTGTAATGGGCAAAAGAAAGGAACTAGAGCCATTTTACATTTTTTTGGATTTGACCCAAAAGTATATAGAAAGTTAACATTGGAGTTAGAGGAGGGATAAAATAGTTTAATGATAGATCCAGCTTTTGCTCTTGCTCGCTTACTTATTCCTCTATTTTCGCGACGATTCCGAAACCAGTGGGAGGTTTGATATGAACCAATGAAATCGCAATGAAACGTAAAAAAGATTAGTACTGAAAAATAGATGGGGATTATAATATTTCTAATCGCCTAATATTGAAAGGTATGTGTTTTTATTTAATTTTTTTAATCCAGAATTAGAAGTCATCCGATCAAAAGTACGGATTCAAAAAAATGGTGTATTATATTAGATAGTACTTCCATGCAGCTGAACAGATCCCCGAAATAGAACCCCACCCTTTTGGATGGTTAGCAAGATTAGAGCCACCCCCCAATAAAAAAACCTTAAATTTATTCAATTTCAATCGCTACTTAAAATGATTTAAATTGACGAGACATTATGAAAGATTGTTATTAAACGTATAACAGGAGGAAACTACCATGGATTAGCCAGACAGTTTAATTATGAATTACGATATTTAAAGCAAATATTATTTTCAGTGTCCGATTGATTGCAAAATTGTTTATTGTGATGGGGGTGCTGTGGATCTTTGAATTTATTTCTTGGGCTGCAAACGTCATCTTTCCCAATAAGGAAATCCTCCTCATTTGGGTAACTGGTTTTTTTTTGCAAATTAAGGAATTTAGAAATCAAATCAAAATATTCGATTTAAATTAGGCGTAACATCAAGAACACAAATAAAATCGGATCAAAATAATACAAAATGTGTGTAGGTATTCATGCCGACGGACATCCTGAACTCCCTTCAAGGGATCGCTATTTTCGTCATCTTCATCTGCAAACCCAATATCTTGAGTCAGCTCAAAGCCAAGTACCAATGGACATACCAATGGACCACAAACGAGTACGGAGATATTAACTCGAAAAATGTACCGTAATTCTTTAAATAGAATGCCCCTGGGGATGTATTTTGGGGTGGGGATCTATTTCGGGATTTTGTGAAAGGAAATAGAAATTATAGAAATGTAATTCACGTCCTTTTCTCTAACTTGTTCGAGATGAATTTATTTCTATTTTCGGGGGGCTCTATTTAGAGAATAACAGTACATTAATAGGCATTGGGGAGTTATTCCGGGGGATTCTAAACTAAGATTTATAGTATATTTCTAAACTGTGACAATATTTTTTTCTTCAAACTATTGTCTCAAATCAGATGAAATGAGTAGTTTCTGATGGTTGAGCTTATTTTATGATCGATTTTTCTTTAATTCCTCAGGGAGAAACCTCTAAGTCAGAGTATCAATCCCAGCAAACCGTAATCTTGAGGATCTGCTCTTCGTCAATCGATGTTTAATATTCATCAAGTTACAAGTTCAAATATCATATTTATAATATTATAAATATGATCATATTATTATGATTATGGAAAGACATGGATAAGAAAAGAAATGATATAAGGATCATCATTTATTTTTTAAGTTTCTTATAATACAACATTTTATCAATAGTTACTTTTAAATATCAATAAATTTAACATCAATTTTCTATCTATCTACTTTGCACTATGTAATATTTTTATTTGTAAATACTGAAATAAGTCGTCCAGACATTATTTTTTTCTTAAAATTCGCTTAATTTTACGAACCACACCCAGTTAGAGCTCCTACTAACTTGAAGAAAAAAAATGAGCTGTCCCCACTACCAGCCACCTGGTTTAAATAACGTTAGTTGAAAAATCAGGAAATTTGCGATATTCTCAAAAGCTCATAAAATGACCAACTATGGTCGGATTTCCGTGTTTTAATATCGGTCATAATTAAATTTCAAATGTCATTTGTCCACAGAAACGTGAACGTTTAATGTGGTTGGCTAGCGCAAATGAACAAGATGGTCTGGTTATCCCGATATTCAGGGTTGGAAACCCCGGTGCTAGGCGCCTCCCCGTAATCTCTTACGGAATCCACGCAGTACTCACCCCGCTCGTACACCGAATCAAAGGAACTCCCATTCGAAACCGGATACGTATATATCAGCTTACCGTCCTTCCGAAATCTGAAACTATAGCAAAACACATGTTTTTGATCAACTCATCGATGTATCGGCGAGTTTATTCAAGTGGGACTAGAGTTGGGAACATCTGTAGACGACGGTTTTAAGGATTTTTCTGGATGTGTATTGGAAATTTGGAAATGTATCGGGGAAAAATCGAAAATTGAATTTTGTTTCCGGAATTTTCGGAAATGCCCCTTACTTTAGATGCTTGAAAGGGACTCCTCCCCTTTCGGCAGAATCGGCTGGGGTCAATTTTTCGGCAATTTCTTTGCTAAACGGAAAGGCGAGGGTTATCTTGTTGTAGCAAGTGTCCTGGAAACTGGGTGGAAATTTCTGGACAAAGTGGACCTGGATATTTTTCATTTCTTCGGGGCCGAGGGGCGTGGCCATGTCCTTGTAGAGGGTAGGGCTAAACTTGGGCTCATTTTGCCCCAGGGGCTGACAGCCCCGGTTCCCACTCGACAGGCCGAGGTTGTACACTTCGTCCAGGCCACAGCATTTCTTTAAACAGGGGGTCTCCCACATCGAACAGTCCGGCTTACAGATTAGGACTTCAACTATTCTCGGACTCAGGCTGGGAAATAGTAGAATGGTTTAAAGGGTGGGGATTTATTTAGGTGTGGGGATTTTATTTCGATGGGATATTTATGTTATGAGAAATATAAGAGCATACATTCAAAACGAGGTGTTTCTGTAGTCAAATTAATTTGTTACCTATATCAAGGGGGTTTTTCGGGGGTTCTATTATATTTTACTGTCCCAAAGGGTGGGGATATATTGTGGGGGGATTCTATTTAATGAATTAATAGTAAATTCATACCCATTAACACAGTATTCGGAGGGACTGTAGAATTCGTTGTCGTATTTAAGGAAACCATCCGCCAAAATCCCATGTTTCTTTTCCCCTGGGGAATTGGCACGTTCCTGTTCGAAATTATGAATGAATCCTTGGAACTGGAACTTCCCGTGGCCACAGGTTAAGGGGACCGAGTTTAATCTAAATTTTATTTTGACAATTTATTGATCACAATTAAAAATCCAAAATTTAAGTTAATTTTTGACCAATTATTTACAAACGTACAAGAAGGAACCTCCTTTATCCTTGGTCATAAAATGGACCGGGACATTCCACTTCGGAGCGTAACTTATCCCAGGCCCCGTCCCATTCGTCGACAAGTCCATTCGCCGATTTCGACAGTGATGAGTAAATCCGTCGTTGACGTCAGGGGAGAAGTTGCAACAAGTTGGGATCCCGTGGAGGGTATTTATCAACGAGTCACCATGTCCAGGATGGTCAATTTCTGACCCATGAATATGATTATTATTGTGATTAAACGTGGTTTGAGACAAGGCTGCCACCGGCTTCTTCTTTAGAATTTGGGCCAGGTTGGGCTTCGGCAGGATGGAAACGGCCTGAGGAATTGGGTACAGTGGGTTCGGTAACTTTGGTACCGGCTCTTCTTCGAGTGCCGGGGGTAAATATACATCGGATGGCAAGTTGGGTGCTTGGTCCCCAAAGGATAACTTGGGTTCTTGGGGCAATGAGACACTTGATGGCAACTTGGGTACTTGGGGCAATGGCGCACCAAATGATAACACGGGCACTTGTGGTCGCCCCGTTTCGGTTGGGTACGGCTTGGGTAACTTCGGGTCCAACAATTGACCCAAATGTTGGACAGGATACGATCCTAAACCCGGACTTAGCGACTCATCATAGTAAGGTTTAGGGAGCTTAGGGTCCAATAATTGACCCAAATTATTTCCCGTGTATTCCGGGTCCTGGAAATCCGGAGATGACAACGAAATTTCCGAACTGGCCGATTCGAATTCGATTTCCGGCGATGGTTTTGGAGTCGTCATCTTGGTTATGAATCTCCTTGAAGATGTCGACGTCGAAACTGTCGGTGGCCTCGTCGAAGTTGTTGAAATTGCATTAGAAGGAAAAACCGGTTTAGACTGCTCTGCCTGACTTTTCGTATCAAATGCTAAAATAAATAAAAACACAAAGTGGGTTAATTGACTTGTGTAATTAAATATTTTTATTGGGACTAATAATACTAAAGGTTTAGGATGGATACAGGAGTTGTTCTTATGTATACGGGATATCTCCGTTTATCGGTGACAACGGGGAGAAGATTTGCGTTTATCGGGGGAAATGGTATTATTGTTGTTGTTGCTATTGTTGTAGTTGAAGATGCTGAATCTGTTGTTTTTGTTGGTTGCGGTTCTGATAGTGGGGTGTTTGTACTTGTCGACGAAATGTTCGTCGAATTTCGTCGGACATTCAGTATGCGCTTGTTTAATTTGAAACTTTGTTGTAGTTTACCTTCGTCGACACCCCCAGAGCAGAGGAATAAGACCGTCGAATCTTCGCTATTTCGAAACTCGCCCGATTCTCCGTAATCCTGAACCCCGTCGATGCAGTAGTTTTCGATGTATTTTGCGACCGGGATTTCGGAGCCGTTGTCTTCCTTGTTCGGGTACAGAAGCCAGCCATCCTTTCGAAGTCGAAATCTGTAGAAAATCAGGTTTCAAAAATATTAGCTTGTAAGTTGTAAGTGTAACTAAATAAATCCCCATGCATTTTGCATATTTTTTTTAAATATAAGCTTTAATTTATGGCATATGGGGACTTATTTGGAATAGAAAGAGATTAAAAAAAACTTCAAAGGCATCTATGATTCCCTTGAATTTTTTTGATGAATCTACAACTGATACGAGCGTTAATGCTGAAAAAAATTTAGTGGCCTGATTTTATATTTGCTATTTAAAAATCGAGATTAAAATGTTAGAAATTGTGATTTCTAAATTCTCAGGAAATAAGTAGTTGTATCCGGATATTTTTTGTGATTTTTATTTCGAATAATTGTTTCGCAAGGGAGAGCAATATGAGAAATATGTGTTTTCAACGTTCAAGGGTTTAAAATTCTAAAATTAAAGAAAATATTTATGTTTTGTAAGAAAATGTACATTTCGTCCAAGAACAGTTTAGAACAATTGAAAAAATTAAAATCCGACCAGAATTCCTTGTGAAATTAAATTATAATTAAAATTATAATTTAATTACAGATGATTTTTATGTTTGTCAATTTTTCAAACAGCCAACATAAAATGGAGTTGCAAATTTTTTGTCATTAACCTTCGTTACAGATACCCAACTAATAAGACAGGGGTATATGGGGCGTCCTTCTAAACCCTGAAAGGTGGGGACTTATTTCGGGAATTAATTAGAGATTCAAATCCAGCCCAAACTTACTCAAGATTCCTAAACGGTTTTTGAGTAAATGAGGACAGGAATCCAGCGATTTCCTTCCCATGTGGAAACACGGTCGTTTTGTTGAACCGGCAGTTGAACTTGAAACTAGTTGGGAATTTCTGGATGATATGGGGATTTAATGTGATAAGTTCCTGGGGACCAAGTCGGGTCCCAAGATTGTGGTACAGCGTTGGGGACCACTTGGCCCCACCCGCATCCACACAACCCCGTGGGTGGTCCCCGTATCCGAAGCTGTAGATTTGGTCCCGACCACAACATTTCTGAATGCAGGGGGTCACAGGGTCATTGCAGTTCACTTGGCAGATCTGAACTTCAACTCGCTCTTTGCTTAGCCTATTTAAAAAAGCATTTTTTAAATTTATTAAATTAATTTTTGCGGAGATATGATAGGCTTTTAGGGTCATTAGCTTGTTCTACATTTATGACAGTAGACATGGGCATTATAGTTAAAAAATAAAAATTTCAAATTTAATGTATGTCCACAGAAGCAGGATTTTTTAGTATTTAGTATACGCTAAGTAAATCGAAATAGTTCAGATCAGAGCGATTTTTTCAATCTTAAAATATGATTACCGTGAACCTGAAGATAAAAAACAAAAACCGTGTAGAAATCCGATTATTTTCAAATTTTTCCTAATTTTAAGTGTTTTATACGTTAGGATATCCGTACTCAAGACATACTCCAAAAACAGGACACAACGACAGAAATTATAAATGATCCTTAGGCAGTTTAATGACGATTTTGGAGTTGGTGGTTTGAGTTTGTGGTAAGTGGTTTTGAGTCGATAATATTAGAACCTTTTGGGGTAAATATTTCTTTTCGGGATATTTTGACTCATGAATACTTGTCACAAAATGTCACCAATTTGACCATATTTTCCAGACTTGTTTTTAACAGTCCTATTAGGACTTACCCACTAATGCAGTACTCATCAGGCCGATAGTACTCGTTATCGTGGTTCAGGTATCCGTCGAGTAGGAAGTAACTTCCACGTGGAGTCGAGGAATTAAGCGAGAAGCTCGTTTTGAATCCCTGATGTCGGCATTTTAGGAAACTGTTTTCGAATCTAAATACATTCCATATTATATGCAGAACTTTAGAAAAAATTCACCAAAAATGCTTAAAAACCACGTAGTTTTCAGGAAACTCACCGAAATTTCGTCGACAACTTCGTCGACACCAAATGCTTGGGGGCAATCCAAGTCTTCTGCTTGAACAGCGTTTCTTTAGACGAGGGACTCAGATTATTTTGACATTCGAAGAACATGACGTCGTCCGTTTCCATACTACAGCAAATCGGGAGGATTGAAACAAACGGGGTTTCCTCCTCCGATTGTTGCGACGATCTCTTTGCAAAGGCCCCATTGTTGACCCCGGAATAACTGCCCCAATCCCCGATATAACTACCCCCACCGGGTCGGAACTTTAATGCCTTCCCTACGTACTCTTCGTTAAAGGTTACTATGCTTGGGAATTGGTTACCCAATGCTATTGGACTAGAATTCAGGGTTATTAATAGTAATAAGAATATATTTCTCGGAAACGGAAACATTTTGATGTTTAAAATAAAAATTTCGAAAATCTTGACACTGTTTATGGAGATTTACGGAAATGAGCCTTCCATTTCATAAGAGATGTCAAATTCAACTACTTAAATTTTGGGCTTTGAGCAGATCATCTTAAATTATTCGAGTTTTAAATTTAATTCTGGTTTTGAGAACAAGATGAGTTAGTTGAGGGAGAATTAAGTAAACAGTAGCTTGACAAGGTAGATATAATTACTGGGTCAATATGCATAATCTAGACAATAACTTTATAAAAGCAGTTTAAAGTTTACAGCATGTCTCTAAATAAACGCCCAGGGGGTTAAATTTAAAATGTATAAACTTCTGAATAAACCCGACATCAAAGTAAAACACCGAAATAAGAGCTTCCATCGCCATCGTGTTACGCCTTTCCATATACCAATGAATAAGAATACCCCTGGGGACTTATTTAGAGATTTAGGGTAATTAGTTTGTTTACGAATAGCCCCCTGGGGTTTTGTTGATTAAACCTCAGCCGAATATTGATAATATGTTGTGAGGGACTTAAACTGTAACAATAATGAAGAGAGTGATTAAATATGCTGTAACACATTGACACGTTTTTTATTTTCGTTATTTAATCTAGTCCGTTCACTGATAAATCAAGTGCGGAAAAGTAGAGCGGATTTGTTGCCAAACCTTGTTTTTCTGGTTTGAGGAGCTGAGCTAATTATTTTGCATTTTACTAATATTATTTAAAAATCAACCGTAAATCATCAAAATTAGTCCCCCGGGAGGTTGTAAAGGTTGGGGACTTATTTCGGGGTCATTTAATCGTCTACAAAAAATTAATCCCCTATTTGAATTGAGACTTTCCAAAATACGGGTTTAAATGTGTTTGTGCTTCGATTTATCTAATGAATGGAACATATAATGACAACTTTAATTGGTGCAGATTGCAGGGAAGAAATGAATCATCGGGAATAGGCCAAACCTTTTTGTCTTGGTTTAATTCTTATTGGTGTAGAATATCAATAATCGATTAGTGGGGACATTCTGAGATTAATTTATTGTATCGCACTCTGATTCATTCATTACAAATAATTATATTTCAATTCCCACTGAATAAATTAAGGAATTGGTTGACATTTGACAAGCCCTTTTGGATTACAGTTATGTGATATAGGATTAATAGGATATAGACATATACACAATAAATATTTTAAGTTTACATTTTCAGTTCTTTTCAATAAATACACTGCCTGCTTTAAACAGTATTTCAAGTCATTATCGTAGACGTATTAGATGCTGATTTGACTTTCCTCAGGATAGTCTGCTCCTCTCTATTCATTACAAAATACGTCTATTAATTCACTAATGGTAGTTAACACATATACTTAGATTTATAACATCATTATCAATGATGAATTGATGGTGTTGAGCATTTATGACCTACAACCCTACCTGCGAGATCCATCGATAGGAAGGCAACTCGTGCTCTTAAACGAAGTGTAAGGTGTACTCTATGGTTGGGGAAGCGTGAGATTCTCTAATAAAACTACTCGAACGTGTCAATGATGAATTGATGGTGTTGAGCATTTATGACCTACAACCCTACCTGCGAGATCCATCGATAGGAAGGCAACTCGTGCTCTTAAACGAAGTGTAAGGTGTACTCTATGGTTGGGGAAGCGTGAGATTCTCTAATAAAACTACTCGAACGTGTCAGTCAAGGACGTTAAACGGTATTTTACGTCTTTCTCCTGTCATTTCAGTCTTTTCGATGTGCGTTTGCAACGATTTGTGAAATTAGTAAAATTATCCCATTAAGCGATCCGAAATGAAAATTCGGGATTATTGATATCCGGTCTTAAGGCGATTATTGTCGTCTCGGATGAATAAAAGATGTTCTTCTTGAGCCGAGAAGCCGAGGCGCAGAATAATCTCCTTCCGTTTCTCCACCTCGTTATCCGTGTCATTCTCATTATACCAATGGTGGATTCCGGCTCCGGCCAAGTATACTTCATCTATAGTCCTACTTTCAAACCTCTCCATCCTCTCCAAAACTTCGGAATTGACCCCCACGTCTCGATAACATCCAACGGAAGCAAGGGACAGTGTCTGCAGTATCGGCAACAGATCTGAACTCAAAAGCAGCAAAATGTCTCTCGACAAAATATCCAAACGTTCAACGAAGAGGCGGCGGATAGTGCCTGGAAGCCATTCTAAATTGATAAGTTCAGGACGAAGGGAAGGTACGGCTCTTGCAATGCCTATGTTCCTCGCCAACCTTAGTTCCTTGAATCTGCATCTCTTGAAAAGGGCGAGGTCGAGGGCGTAGTCCCCACTTACCATCAGGTTATCAACATGGAGAATAGCAATTCTCTCAAAACCGTTAAAAGGCACGTATCTCGATAAATCCGTACTCTCCATCTTCATTCGTAGAACAAGTAGCGTCATTTGTTTCTGTTGTCCGATTAGGTCATTAAACAATCGGTGGTGGCTCTGAATAGTCGCGAATTGAAGGTTCCTGACCGCTTTCAGAGCCTCCAGTTCCTCGGTTGAGAGTGAAAGTTGTTCGGGAGAAAGGCTGAGATTGTCATGATCCCTCTCATAGTGATTCATACGGAATTTGACTTGCAGTTGTTTGAGCCCATCCGGATTTTTGATAATTAGTTTGACAATGTCCTGAAGGGTCTTCGACACCGGGGTCACAACCGGGCCCAATTTGTTTAAAATAATATTAAGTTTCTGAAGTTTTGGAAGGCTCGAATTCACAAACTGCGACCAGAGGACAGTATCCCATAATGTAGAACATAGGCGAATAACGCATGTTTTCAAGTCCGGAAGATTGAAAGGAAGAACTTCTCTTGGTGGTGGAAAGGTGATATTTGGATCACGACCAAGAGGCGGTCGAGGTGAATTATCATGTTCGAAGCAGGTCAGCTTCTTTTCACAGACTTTAATTAAATCTTGGAGACATTGTGGGGTAACCGCTAAGCTGGAGCTTATGATCTTTCGAATAAGGTCGGGGTGTTTAAAGGTTAGTTTGCCTGGAGCTGGATGCTCCGAATTCAGAGAGATTTGAATCCGTTCCCCCACTACTTTTCGGAGGATTAGTTTGACGATCCGAAGTTGCAGGATGAACTCCAAGCCGGAGGAATCCTCGTTCAGAAATATCCTGTAGTTGTAGTAGTCCAGAGCATCTTTGGCCCATTGCTTACAGACAAGTCGGACATTGGAAACCTCCTCCTTCTCCAGCTTGTTCAAAATCATCACCCAGACCTAGAATGGAATTAAGGGAGTGCAAAATACTTTAACGATTTTAAATTTAATTTTAATTGTAAATTGCGATTAATAAGAATAATACAATATATATATGATAAGATAGACCCGATTCCAGTTATTAATTAAAATTAAATAATAGTTGAACCTCGATGGGGAGAAGCTGTATTGGGACCTTAGGTTCATTTCCTGTATTTAGATTCATCTCGACGAGCTGCTAAATTTCTTCTGGCTGTAATGGCAAATTCAAAACATTAAATTACCTACATTCCTACATATATTCCTGATCTGATTAGTTACCAGTAATTTACAAGTTAACAATATATTTAACGATAATTGACATCATTGAACAATCAATAAAATCCTTAGAGTACATAATATAACTAGAGGCGACAATCTTGAATTTTCTTGTGATTATGGGATTTATTAGTATGGTTTCCGAGGTCCCCTGGAAACCAAAAAAATACCTACATTTTTAATTCGAGTACTACTAAAAAGCAAGATATGTTGACAACCAATCCCAAATTGAGCCTGTTGTCAAGCAATCTTGACTAAAAAGTAAAATTTTTCAAAAGATTTAAAAAATATGACACTCGACTCGCCTTCTAAAAGGGTAGATACTCGAATTATTTTTGGTTTCCAGGGCGCCCCGGAAACCATACTAAAAATCCTATAATCACAAGAAAATCTGCAGTTTTATATGGGATTGTCGCCTCTAGTTATATTATATACTCTAAGATAAAATCAATCTTCCTTCACAATAAACCACAAACACACAATAAATCTACAATCACAACTTTCTACATCCTAGCTTCCTATTCACTATTCCTACAGCCTACTACCTTCAACCTTCTTATTTAATTAAACTACAATAATTAATATTATGTTCTATACCCTATTTACTTACCTTAATTTAAATCGAGTCAATTCGTGAGTAATCTAATAACATTAGTGTTAAATATTTAAAATAATGTATTGTATTTGGATAGACTTGATTGAGAGTTTGCGAGGCGAGGAAGGAAGAACAGCAGCCTTGGTTTTGGTTGTGGGAGTCGGATATGTAGAATTCCGATCCGAACTTCCTCCGAACCCCAAACTCAACCTTTCTTAAAATGCTTCCTGTTTAATTAATTAAATAAATTTTAAAATAATCAAATGCAGTCATGGGATTGATGAATTGATGGGATCTAAGCCAAATTTAGCCGCAATCGGACTGAATTTGGCTGCAGCTTTATTCCGCTGCATTAAGGCTGAATTTAGCTCCAACAGCAAACAGCCATATGTCCCCTTTTTCGGCTGAAATCAGCCTGTAAATAAAGCTTTATTTGGCCAAAATAAGGCCGAGTGTGGCTTGTTCAACTTTAACATTTTCTATTGCCAAAGCCTTGGACCGACGGGGAAAATGAAGCCCACGGCTGAATTCAGCGTTGTTTTTACTATAAAATCGAATTTTTAGCCCGAGTCAGGGCTTATGGAATCATGCTGTCCGTCCGTCCGTCCGTCCGTCTGTCCGTGACACGCTAGCGGCCAAACAGCTGGACCGATCGACTTGAAATTTTGGACACTTGTGTATTTTGCAAATGCGAAGGCTAAGTTCGAAGGTGGGAAAAATCGGTCGATCGGTTGGCCCGTGGGGGCCATGCAAAGTAGTGTTGCCAAGGGAATAGGTTTAAAATACAGACAAATTGAAGCATCCTGAATCGGGCTATATAAGACTGCACACTGTAGGTTTTTAAGTTAAAGACGGAGGTGGCGACAATACATTTATATCCATTATGCTAAGGCATGTTTTAAGTTTTCTATAAAATCGTTCAGGGGCGGCCCCGGTCTATTAATGCCTTCAACTCATCACATAAGCTCATTTTAAATAAATTTTTTAATTAAATGCCAAATCACATCAAATATCAATTAAATCTTTGAAATCACAGTATCGAGGGATAATATCAAAACTTAATTGATATTTGATGTGATTTGGCATTTAATTAAAAAATTTATTTAAAATGAGCTGATGTGATGAGTTGAAGGCATTAATAGACCGGGGCCGCCCCTGAACGATTTTATAGAAAACTTAAAACATGCCTTAGCATAATGGATGATTCTAGGCTATCTCGTCCCGCACGTTTCGTCCCGTCCAATCTCGTCCCTGCCAATCTCATCCCCGTCCACTTTCGCCCCTGACCAATCTCGTCCCCATCCAATCTCGTCCCCAATTTTTTTTTTTTAAATTTAACATAACAATGAATTGAGAGGTTATTCCTAATGATGTCCACTATTTACGTTTGATGATGACCTTTTGATAAGTGACCTCCAATATTCTTTAGGGGTCGGACTCGGCTTATATTGAGACCCAAAAAATAGTTCCAAAAATAGTTCCAAAAAAATGTGAAGTCACAAGGAGTGGATTCAGAGAAACTTTTTTTTAGTATTTAAGATTTTTTTTTTTAAACTTGGAAATATATTTGTGGTCTACGCAAGCAGAGTCCGACCCCCAAAGAATATTGGAGGTTACTTATCAAAAGGTCATCATCAAACGTAAATAGAGGACATCATTAGGAATAACCTCTCAATTCATTGTTATGATGCTAAATAAATAAAAAATTGGGGACGAGATTGGATGGGGACGAAATTAGTCGGGACGAAATGGTTTGGGGACGAGATTGGTCAGGGACGAAAGTGGACGGGGACGAGATTGGACGGGACGAAACGTGCGGGACGAGATAGCCGGACACCGATTGCAAACACATTTAATAGTATTTTCGTAACAGGAATTTTAAATACGTTTGAAAATGTTTTAAATAGTGCATAATATTTCTAATACATTGACAAATACTTTAGATACATCGGAAGTGCTTAAGATGCCCATGCCCATACATCATGTATTTCCATATATTTCGAATACATTTTTAAAGATTTCAGATATCTTTTTAAAGATTTCGGATACATCTTGAAATGCTTTAAATACAGTTTAAAAAATTTCAAACACGTTTAAAATATTTTTAAATTAAAAATTTAATCAATTGTAAAATATTTCACTTAGATTTTTTAAATATTTCAAATGCAATTAATAATATTTCAGACAAATTTTACTGATTTTGCGAATATTTCAAACAGAATTAAATACATTACAAACACAATTGAAAATCTTTCAAATGCATTTAACAATATTTTAGATAAGCCTACAATTTTTTACGTAAGCTTAAAAAATATTTCCGAAAAGCCTAAAATTTTCTTTTAAAGATTTCATACGAGCTTTACAAATATTTCAGGCAAGCTAAAAATACAGTAAAATATTTCAGATGAGATTAAAAACTATTGTAATTTATTCCAGAGCTCAAAAAATATTGTAAACTATTTCAAATAAACTTAAAAAAATTTGTTCAATATTTCAGAAATTTCAAAAATAAAAAAATATTTTAGATCTTAAAAGTTATAAGATAATTGAGATAGTTAAAGTTTTCAAAATAATTCAGAAACTTTCAGAATTTTAAGATAATTCAGAAACTTGCAAAAAAATTTAAAATGTTTCAAATACATTGTAAGACCTTATAATGTATTTTAAATACTTCTCAATACGTTTTATGAAGGTATTTATTTTTAATTGTTTTGTAAAGGAATTTGAAATATTTTTAATTGTTTTGTAAAGGTATTTGAAATATTTTAAAATGTTTTATCAATATATTTGAAGTATTTAAAAATGTTTTATAACGGTATTTGAAATATTTAAAAATGTTTTATAAAGGCATTTGAAACATTTTGAAATGTTTTATAAATGTATTTGAAATAATCTGAAATGTTTTATAAATGTATTTTGTAACCTGATCTGATCTCCCTCTGACTGAATACAGGAATCCATCAGGTTGCGATAACATTTCCCTATCCGAAGCATTAATATTTCACGTATAGGCTCTGGTTTACTCCGAAGATCGAGATAAACGAACTCTCTATAACACAAGACAGGAATTATCGATACCAATCAATTAATATACCATCTTGGCCAGTGGGCAAGTGCTTGAAACTAGGATTAGAGAGACTTGGGTTCTATCCCCGGTTGGTTATATTTTTGGCTAATCTATGAAATTCCCTTACTTGTTACATGGCTCCCCGACAGGGAATCGAACCCTGGTCTCCCGCGTGACAGGCGGGGATACTCACCACTTGGTACACCACACCCTTACTTGTTACAATTTGAAATAATCTGAAATGTTTTATAAATGTATTTGAAATAATCTGAAATGTTTTATAAATGTATTTTAAATATTTAAAAAAATGTTTTATAAATGTATTTTAAATATTTAAAAAAAATGTTTTATAAAGGCATTTGAAATATTTTAAAATGTTTTATCAATATATTTGAAATATTTAAAAATCTTTTATAAAGGTATTTGAAACATTTAAAAATGTTTTATAAAGGCATTTGAAATATTTTGAAATGTTTTATAAATGTATTTGAAATAATCTGAAATGTTTTATAAATGTATTTTAAATATTTAAAAAAATGTTTTATAAAGGCATTTGAAATATTTTGAAATGTTTTATAAATGTATTTGAAATAATTTGTAATGTTTTTATTATGAATTAAAAATGTTTAAATGTCATTTAACTGTTTTACTCTTCCTTGTAAGAAAAATGCTTTGAAATGCCTTTGAAACATTTTCAAATATATCTGAAATATTTTTCACTGCTTTTTATATTTTGTTTAAATGCATCTGAAGTATTTCACTTTTCTATTGAAGTATTTAAATATTTATTTAAAATCAAGATACAATAATATTTGTAAGTTTTTGAAATAGTGTAAAAAACGTATCGGAAGTATTTAGCAATGCATCTGAATCCGAAGTGTTAGTTTATTTGGAGTATTTTAAAAGATCAAGGATTTCTTTTCCTTTGCCATTTGTTTGGATGGATGGACGGACGGAGGACTAATTTTAATAGATCAGTGAACTGTATCCGACACTGTTTTTTACAGCTTAATTTAGCCTGGCTTAATTAAGCTGTGTGAGGGAACATTTGGCTGTTAGAGCTAAATCCAGCCTTAAACCGGCTGAAATGAGCTCGGCCAAATTGTGTCCAATTGCGGCTAAATTTGGCTTAGATCCTATGACATGGTGCATTTTAAATGTATGCACAACAGGACAACAGAATGATTTATGATTTATTCAGTGTTTTATTTTATGCCATTCTCATCTCATACTTTAAGCATACATCATCCTGCAGAGTCAACTATTTCTCAAAATTCATGAATTTTATTATTCTTTAAAAGTTGGTCATATTATTCATTATTATCATGTCATTTCGGAGGTTCAATAACTTACCATCGGAGCTTCTTAAATCTCTTAATCAATAATCAACAAGTAAATGCATTAAGATAATGCACGTATAATTAATATAATAATATGCAACAATAAAAACAGTTTAAAATAGGTAAAATTTAAAGAAAACAAGACTTAGTCAAAATATAATCAGCTTTTATGAGGGGGATTCATGGCACAGACGAATAGGACCGTACTGTTCTCCCTGAATTGGTAAGGTGCGTCGGGATCAGGTTCTCCATAATTTCGTATCCCGTCCACGCAGTACTCCACGTTGTTAAATACTGACTCTGTTAACTGACCGGAAGTGTCCTTAATCAGGGGATGTCGGTACATCACCTTACCGTCCTTTCGCAATTTAAACCTAAAAAATAAAACACTTGTTAACACATGAACTACAAAATGTTAGTCGTCAATTCTCGCTTAGGTATATTGTCATTGTCATTGTTGTAATGTCAATTCAAACTGCTCATAAATTAAACCGTTACAAGTATAAGGGTACATATATAGCAAAAGCGTGAACGGTGAAACCACGCGAGAAAGACGTAAAATAGCATTTAACGTCGTTTCGCATATTTCCCCAACCATAGAGTAAAGTCCTGAACCTGGTCCAACAGCACGTGACCACACCTTTTCTTTTCACCAAGACGTATCCCCCATGACGGATTGCGATAGAAATTGTGCCTTTTGACCGTTCACCTCTTGACCTTTCAGCTACACCGCCTCAAACGGACTTAATCCCTGCTGAAAGGTCATTAATGGTTTTACGGGAAAAATTCAAAATATTGAACCGTTTAAGAGATTCAACGGATGGACGGACAGACAGAGACTTCCCATAAAGGGGTTTCGCTTTCACCCCTGAATAAGTACAAATAAAATCTAGTTACTCACTCTAAATTAATCTTGGCCAAAGGGCTCATGAGAGGGACGACTTCCCTCATGTAAGGGAACACGAGGGTCACGTTCTTGAAGCAACTGTACTGGAACTTGGGTGGGAACTTCTGGACCAAATGGGGGCGCATGCCCTCCATCTCGGTTCGGCTGAGGGGCGTGCCCATGTTCCTGTACAGAGGGGGGCTCCAAGGAGCGTCGTCGGGCCCAATGGGTATGCAACCCCGCCGCGCGCCCCCGGACCCCAAACTGTAGATTTCATTCGGCCCACAGCACTTGTTGATACAGGGCGTGTCTGGAGATGAGCAGTTCGTTTTACACATCAGCACTTCCACGATGCTCGAGAATATCCTGAGAAATTTAAATTAACTTTTAAGTTACAGATCGGGTCGGCGTTGTAGCCTAGCCGGGTTAAGGTTTTCGAAATTTTGAATATTTAGAATTTGTTTTGAAAAAAAAAAACTGGAGAGATTAGTAGCCCTTGATAAAATCCCACTTATCCTTGTAAAGGGATTGCAAAATAAATAACTCCCCCTTGGGCATTTATTTCGGTATTTATTTCAGCAATTGCTTAAAATTAAGCTAAAATTAAAAAATAACTAACCCATTAACACAGTACTCTCCGGGACGGAAGAACTCGTTTTGAAACTTGAGAAGTCCATTTGGCATGAGACTTGGGCTGCCCCCACCGGGTAGGTTATCGTAGTTCAGGATAAATGCCTTCGTCCAATTATTGTCCCGGCATTTCAAGGGTTCTGTTTCTAACCTGAAACGTTCCCATTTTGTATAAAAATGCATCATATCATAATTCCAATTGCTATATTTACTGCAGTAAATCCCCGGAATAACTGCTCCGGGGGGCTTAATTGAGTATTTTTTTTAAATAATCGTACTTGAATTTTTGAATGGTATTTGTGCTCATGAATTTTGGGGCAGCCATCCACTCGGATGTCTTCTTAATTGACTTTGACAATTCGGATTTATCGGCTGTAGAGACGCAGTAATGATTGAGCTTGTCTCCTGGGGATGCTTTAGGGTCCAGGTTACAGCAAGTTGGCAGTTTTGGAACAATTATCGGTCTGGGGGTTGTTGTTGTTGTTGTTGTCGTAGTTGTTGTAGTTGGGATTGTTGTTGTTGTTGTTGTAGTAGTTATTGTTGTTGTTGTCGATGAAGGGGGTGAATTGGTCGTAGTTGGAACGGTAGGATTTGACACAGAAGAAGTAACGGACATGGAGGAAGAGACAACCATCTTCTCGTAAGCCGAACTACTATCCACTGATTTCGGAGTTATTTCCTCTGTCATTTTTCAGTCAGTTTTTAGCATTTAAAATGTTATTGTTATTTAATTAAATTTACTAAAATATGAACCATCTCACCATCTTCAGGAACGGCACAAACGAACAAAACGGTCTGCGTCTCCTTATTCGAAAACGCTTCATCCTCCCCATAATTCTGAACCCCATCGATGCAGTATCGAGTAGTTTTCGACGACTTGGAAATCGCTATATCCTTCCACGTCGATGAGTTGGGATGAATGAGCCAACCATCCTTTCTTAGTTCAAATCTGAAAAATGATTATTTTTTACCAAATATCCAAGAAAAAGATATATTTTTAGAAGATATTAAAAAATCTGACTTTAAATGCGGCAAAGGTCTCCTTAGGACACGGCTGAGGAAATCCGCAACCCGTTCCCCATAAGGATAGACGGTCGTTGTGGTTTTGAGGCAGTCGGGTTTGAAACTTGTGGGGTTTTTGTGGATGAAATGTGGCCTTAATTTTGTGGCTTCCTCTGCCCCCAATTTAACATTTAATTGTGAATAGAACGTGGGTGTCCAGTGGGTGTGGTTCCGGAGGGGCTGGCAACCCCCGCTTTTCCCGTGCATTCCAAGGCTGTAGACTTCGTCCAAAGCGCAGCACTTCTGGACGCAGGGCGTCTCGGGGTCAGAACAGTTCACTCGACACATTTCCACCTCCAGCTCCTCCCCCTTCAATCTGATCCAAATTGGGACAATCATTAAATAATAAACCGTATTAAATAAACTGACGCAAACGCAGATTAAGAAAGGGTGAAACCACGCAAAACTAGAGGGTTAGAGTACGAACGGACGGACGGACAGACCGAATAAAACCATTAAGGATTTCACTTTTAAATTTAAATCCACGTTTTAATCGATAATCTTAATTCTATAACACTGATTTTTAAGCAGTA
The DNA here is from genome assembly GCA_906901685.1 of Desoria tigrina. NCBI lineage: Eukaryota > Metazoa > Arthropoda > Collembola > Entomobryomorpha > Isotomidae > Desoria > Desoria tigrina. The sequence continues at coordinate 1,381,569 of CAJQTU010000046.1, forward strand.
ACGCCAGTAACGGTCCCAGGGGGTTGGACTTGGAAGGTGTTAATTTGACTTAAAATGGATGGGGATGTTTTTCCGGGGTGGGGATTTATTCCGGATGAAAATCGATTAGAGGGTCCAAGAAACTTTCATCGTTAGATTGATGAAAGCTTTTAGAATTTATTTTAAAAATAATGCTTTTAAAAATACGGTCCCTCGGCTTATTATTAGCTAGCGATTCTTGTTATGGTTTGGGCAAAGATATCTTTATAATGTTGTGAAATGACAACTATAAACTAATAGTAACCTTGAGTGTTCAAATGTTATAGTCATTTATTAGTGAGGAACGCCGGTCAGCAATTTTAACACCTCAAAATCTTCAGAGGTTGAAGGTTCCTTGTAAATAACATACGACTTGTTTTTCGTCTTAAAAAATCACAATCACAAAAGTCTAATTGAAACAGATTTCTAGAAATCAATGTCAGTCGACATTAAGTTTGATTAAATTGGCTACAGGAGTAACATCTCATTAACTGTCAAGTTTTGCTTAAACGTTTTTCGATCCTCTGAATTGAAACAAGCCCCTAATCAAATCTCCGAAGTGACCAAAAACCATGTCCGTAATGATTTTAATTTCGGAAAAATTTGATAAAGCATTAATCCACCGAAAAAACCCTCCCCTTAATAATAAATATTTCACCCTTGAAGCGTTTTTAAATCACGTTCAAGAAAACGGCTAACCTAAAATCCCTAAATTTTGATTCAAAAATCAGTCATTGACGAGCATAAAAACCCCTCTAACTTGGTACAAGTCCAATTCGAATCAAACCCACTTAACTCCCTTTAATTTGTATTTATCAAATGCCAAATTAGTAAAAGTAAGAGGAACCTCTTCCCTTTAATCATAATTAAGTAACTTAATAGTTCTTAGCCTTACCCTCTGAGACAGTACTGATTGGGCCGGTAGTACTCGTTTTGGAATTTGAGAAATCCATTCCACAAAAACTGGTCCGCGTTTTTTGTTGAAATCGACGACGTTGTCGAAAGGGGCAATTTCGCCGTAAACTTGTTCCCCTCTCCGCAGTTCACCTCCCTCTTTTCCAGCCTTAATTACAACAGAATTTTAAACATTAGAGTTGTAATTAGTGACAAGTTAATTGCATATCTAGATATTTAAAAAAAAAAAAAAAAAACTTGCAAAATCCAAAATGTAAATAAAATGCCAGAAATCAGAGACAAATATTTGTTTTAGTAATTAGTATGGGCTAATTGTAATTTTGCAAGGAATTTAATTTTTAATTTTTTTTAGGGAAATTAATGAAACTTAAAATGCATATTAGTTATTCCGGTTTAGCATCAATTGTTTCTTATTTGAAATTCCTAATTTGTAATTCCTAACTGTTGTTACTTGTCTATCAATCAAATGTGCATTAGGAAGGTCAATAAATTACTCTTCGCTTTTTAGATTTTTAGAAGTCTGCAAATCGAGTTTTGAACTCTACAGTCAACTCCCGATATAATTTGTTAATTGTACGAAATAACATATTTTTACGCAACTTTTAATAGTAAAATAAATATTAATGATAAATTCAGAGTTACATTATGAAGCATAAATCAATTAAAACGGTCTACAAATTATATTCGTGAAAATGCTACATGCAACAAGAACATCATATTTGTGGGACAATTTCGGTAAGGATTTTGCCATTTTAGAACAATGGAGCATATTTGAATTAAACAGTTTTTAAAGGTCCGGTGTTTGTGTTATCAACACTAAAAACATTTCTAAATATGGGTTAATTTTTGTTTTATTTTATCCGAAAATCGTCATAATTTTTATATTTCATTGATTTTTGTCAAAGTTCATAGTAAATTTCACGATTAATAACCCTTCTCATCACCACCATAAAATCACGAAAAATTGAATTAAAACCAAGAAACTATGAATACTCGATTATAATTTTAAGTTCCAAATCTTTTAAAACAAACTACATCTTTTAAAGAGTTAAACAAATAGAACCCCATGGGCTTCTAAATCGGAAACTACTGTAGTTCGTTATATACATAACAGACTGTAAAAATACTGCAAGAATATTCGATTTTTTAGCAAAAAAAATCGAGAAATCCTAATAACCCTTGTCATTCATTCAGTAACTTGTTATCAAGTCCTAATGTACAGCGTTAAACTGCAATTAATGCTCCTCTAAATGCGATAGTAATCGTGACAATGAATTGCTCGTCCCCGTCAGTATTTGCTTAAATGATCCACTGACGATATGTAAATTTATGATTTCACATTCAGCATTCAAAATTATACGACCATAACTTGTAATCGGAGATCATCGAAGACATTGAAAAACTGCCAAAGACAGTTAGTGAAAGCTGTTACTGTCGATAATTCTATATTTGATTAGCAAGTATGGAAATCTGGATATTAAAATGCGAAAAATGCCTATAATTTTTAATAATTTTAGATTTTTTTAGGAGTAATCTGAAATTACGTTGAAAACGTGTCTGGAATTAATTATGGACGTTTTTGAGCTAATGTTCATTTGACAGAGAGTTAGACAAGTAAATTGGATTAACATTTTAAGCGGAAGTTAACGATGTACAGCAGTTCTAGCTTGTCGAGTCGAGTCAACATTCTTTTTCTTTGTAACAACTTTTTGTCCCCTAAAAAAACTGACAGTGAGATTAATGACAGGAGTTATAGGTTATGAAGAGGTTAACAATGTCTTCGGTTACATTTTTCATACAACATTAGTGAAATTTAATGGGGATATTTTAGTTCGGACTAAAAGATGCTTTTAATCTGGTTGACTCATTTCGAGCAATGTATCAGCTCTATTTTTTGGAATTTTTTGGAATTTTGACTAAAATCATAGTATGTATCAATCAAAAATCTCAAAAAAAATTTGATTTCCAGGTTACTCGGATCACTAAACTGCTCTTATGAACACTTGGCAATGATTATTTATGTGACTTTGCCTTGGTACATTTCCCTCCCGGGTGCATGAGCTACCGGGAAATCGCCGGACGCTTATCAAATATAGAACCGAATCCTCTGTTTTAGGGTAATACCCAACCTCTCGTAATTACTACTATAGATTATTACATCGAGATGAAAAAAGGCGAGAACTAAATATCAGCATCTATAAGTTCGAAAATGTTTTCTATCATGAAACTGAGCGTTATTTCTGTCGAATAGCAATCGAAAGTCCGCAAATTCTTACAACAAATACTAGGCTTCATCTTAACTTTAGAGACGCTTTATTAATCGTTTAAAAACTGATTAATGGACCACAGGGAATGTATCTATCACGATGAGCATGACATTATAGGAAAGTAGCTGCGATTTCAAACACTTATTCGAATTTGAGTCTATAAGCCGATAGCATGGGAACCCGTTCTGGTCTCATCTTTGCAAATATTATTTTAATGCTGACACTGACACTGACATACTGTATCTTCCAAACAACTTCTCAGGTAGGATCTGCTCTGATGACTATAAGGAATTATTATGGATTATTATCAATCCCTAATGATAATTATCTTCGCCAAGTCATATCACACTAAACTACCATATTCTTCATAGTTCATGACAATTCCAATTCGAATGATGAAGTCATGTGAGCTACGGTGGTCGTGAGTTTGTTCTGAGGTTTCTTAGCGATTTCTGCATTTTCTTGTATGAGAATCCAGATTCGTAATTTATTATTAATTTATGGCACGCACAACTCAAGCAGAAGCCGCATTTTATTATACGAACGATTGTGGTTCTGATGGATTTTAGAGAGAAACTTTGTATCAACAACAAAGTTCAAATGTCAAGTCTTTTTGACTCGTTGGAAAGTGTGGAAAAATGGGGAATCGAATTCGTAAATTTACAATTCGATTCGAATTTTTTAGGAAATTTAAATTACCATACCATTCAAACGAATCTGTCCATTTCTGATCAAAATATTTCTATTACGATTTAAACTAGTAGCGTTAAGGTACTTGTTAATTGAGCTTTTAAACGCCTTTGTCTGTGTATCGAATTTCCTGAAAATAATTTAATGATGCTTAAAAAATGAGTATATATTTGTTGACAGTGCCCGTTTGTTGATCGATTAGATCGATTGATTGATTTGTTGATCGATTAGAATGGTGAATATTTTGGCTAAAAGTTATAAAATACTGAACGTATTATTTAGTCGAGGGACAATCATTTATATTTATATACCTTCCATATATACTTAATTATTGATGTAATAGCCAGGTTCATTAACTAAATATCTTTAACAGTTCATTTGGACCACAGTTGTCGATTTTGGCATTCGACTCAGATTCGATTCGATTTAATGACATCAGAAACGTCGACAATTTAATCCGATAAATTAGTAAGACGTCTCAAAATATGCAGAGATAATTAAACTTTAAACCTTTAAATATAGCTCATTTAGCCAACTCCAACAAGCATAGAACAAAAACAAAAACAAAAGAGTTACCTAAATTGTTTCGCCGCCTTCTCCCGGAACAACAAACTAGCCGGAACGTTCCAAAGCACTTCTTGTCCATCTCCATTACTATAATCACAATGACTTAACCTCTCCGGTCCCCCCTCATCTCTACTAACTTTAATATGACAACACATAGGAAGCACCTGCAAATCTAAACCAGGACTCACAGACTTCTTAAATACCGAGGAAATCTTAATATCAATAATATAATTACTATTATCCTCGCTCACATTCCCTAAACTAGAACTAGAACTGTTACTGGTAAAATTACTCGAACTAGAATTAGAATCCAAATCCCCACCGAGGTAGTTAAAGGTGAGGAAGATCGCTGCCGGAATCAGCGTCATTATAAACGCTGCTCCAGTGTTGACTGGCATTTTAAACGCTAACCCTATAGTAGGGCCAATTTAATTGTAATTAAATATTAAATTATTGTTTGCACATGTAATAACAATAATAATCAAAAGTAAGTTCTTCTTCTTCGTCAGTTAGCTTATTTTTGTTTAGAAAAGTGACTCTCTCTTTCATTGAACTTTTGTAATGTGATTTAAAGAGGATTGGAGATGCTCTTGTCTCGATCCTTGACTTCTAAATGCTCTAACAATGTTAACTTCCCTGACATGGGATTATTATTATGGTGAGATTATTATTTTGGTGGTGGTGGTGGTGGCAGTGGTGGACAGATTTCTATTAGACATTTCCCAAAAATCTTTTTATTATACAAGACCTTTTTCATTCATAAGAGGACCCGTAGGGATGCAGATTGAATTTGTAATAGTTTCCTATGAAATCAAAAGTGATCATCATTATCAACGATTTTCCTATTAGAAAAAACAGGGATTTCAAGATCGAGAAACAAAGTCAACCCCCACTGATTTCCTATATGTATTGGATATATGGGTTTATATATTCGAAGATTCGAAGGTATAGGATTATAATTGGTAAAGGTTAAGATGTTAAGACGTATGAATATTGGCAATATAGCATTCAGATTAAGGGATATATAAAGCATATCTATAGGGGATTTGTTATTGGGAGAAAAGAGCTTTAATTTTTAAAACATGTTAAATTGTCAGATATTTATGGGGAGGGGTTGGAGGTAGCTCGTATATAGTTGTTGGATTACCTATTTTATATTGCCATTTTTTAGAGACGGAACTGTCAAGTTGGTTTGTTAGTTGGGGTTACTTACTGTGGTTTGTGCCGAGCCGAGTGCAGTGGGTTAGTAATACCTGTTTTTAAAGGTTAAAGTTGGGGCTGTTCATAAACCGTATTTTTAAAGGCAATGGAATGATAATAGAGGATAAAGTTTTAGGACCGGAAATACGTAAAATACCCCCGGAATAAGTCCCCACTCCAGCTCATATAGATGATTTGGTTTGACTTTGAGTTATTTTTAATAACATCTCTACCGCACAGCTGTGTAACTTATTTCAGTGTTTATGGTAGTTTTAATGTGCCAAATGTGCTTAAATCATGTGATTGTGATAGTTTGCACAAGTGTCTTTTAGCACATTTTGTGAAGTAATACAATTCTATGTTTTAGACACCTAGGAGTGTATTTTAGACGTTGCGATTTTTGATTAATGAAGATTAGATAGATCTCTTGTTTTTTTTGTATTATATTTGTTATTGTTCAAGTTGTTAATAGCTTTTTTTTGTTCATGGTTAATTAATACGGTTTGTTTTATTCGGGCATTTAATGATGAAGATCGAGGTTTATGAACAACTCTGTCGAAAAATACGTAGCAAGCAAAAACGCCAAATGCATATGAAAATGGTAAGGAAATTGGTAAGTGACTGTTTTCATGTGGTCATCTGGCTTGTGCCGTAGTGTCGTTGCCTCTTCAGTATTTTTTAAGTCTCATAAGCTGATGTTCCTAACTGGTAAATGTAGTACCTTGATCTATTCATCTTGTAATTCGACTAAAAATTCCATACAAATGACAACTTGTGACATGTTGTGAGATGACTATAAATTATCCATCTGAAGAATAGCAGAGATGTAAAAAATTGTTACCAATTGAACAGAGTAAAAAAGATTTAACTAATTTCTAAAGACGAATTTTTTGAAAACATAGTTTTTTAATTTGCGAAACCTGACAAGATAATTTTGTTAGATAAAAGTGTTGTTAAAAAAGATAACTCTGACTATTAGGACCGGAAACGTTAATTCAAACAAAATTAATGCTTCAGTTTGTAAGGTAACACATGCAAAGATATGCCACTGTACTGAAAAAAAATATCCTGGTTATTATAGGTACATTAATTGGCTTCAATTAAAAATTAAAATCAGAACTCAAATCTTAACTAGTCGGAAGATTATGATTTTTAGTAGAACAAGACTAGTGGGGAGGCCACAAAAAGGTAGGCAGGGGCAGGGGCCATTTAGTTTTGCTGGAGGCTAAGGAACGATACAATCCGATGCATGAGTTCAGTCAGATCCCGACCCCTTCCTACCTCGCATTATTCGGTATCTTATACATACCCATATATGAGTGTGCCATCACTCATATAAGATCCATACCTACCTCTTCTAGCTCGGTATCCTACCCCTACCTCGGTATCCTACCCCTACATACTTCGCATAGCTCGGTATCCTACTCCTGTCTACCTCGCATAGCTCGGTATCCTGCCCCTATCTACCTCTCATAGCTCGGTATCCTACTCCTGTCTACCTCGCATAGCTCGGTATCCTACTTCTATCTACCTCGCATAGTTCGGTACCCTACCCCTACCTACCTCGCATAGCTCGATGTCCTACCCTAACCTTATCTTCCTAACCTGAATCAACTGCTTTTTTGACATTTTGGCCGGGGGCAGAAAAGTTGGGCGTTCAATGCTATACTGCCCAGTATATAAGTCGAAAATTAAGACAATAGAACAACAATCGTCGAATGTTACAAAAATCAACGTGTAAAATACCTTAAAATGAGGAAAACTCGTACAAAACTGATTTTTAACCGGTTTTTGGGTTCGTATTTGGCACATATCTCACCAACCAACCCAACGCTTCGGAGATATGAAAATCTGGTTAGTGATTTAAACTCGTAATAAAGTCTTAAATAACATTTTGTATCTTGTTTTCTACATCTAGAATCTTAGCCCTAGTACAGCCAATTAATGTACTACACTTGTATAATTTGTCTGTATAAACCGTTGTATTTCAAAAACGGTTGCTTGAAATGTTTTGAAACTTCTGGTATACCTCGACCAACTATCTGGCTAACTTATCGGAGAGTTTGGTAACCGCAAGCTCAATAGCCTTAGCAGGAAAATTCAAAGTTCATCAAGAAACATAAAAAATCACGACTTTTTGTGGAAAAACCATGACAGAGACTGCCAATGTACTACAATTGTAGCAAGCAACAGCCAATGTACTACAAATGTAGGGTACACTACATAGTGAAGGGAGCACACATTTCGAGGGTGTGGAACGTATTTCGAGAATTTGTTTATGTAAATAGGTTTGGAGGCGTATTTCAGGATTTTCATTTTGGGTCTAAGCATGGGGACTAATTTCAGGAATTCAATTTCGGGTTCAGGTGTAGGGACTAATTTCACTAATTTCAGGCAGTTAGTTTTGGGTCTAGGTTTGATAACTTATTTCACTAATTTCAGGAAGTTAGTTTCGGGTCTAGGTATGGGGACTTATTTGAGGAATTTAGTTTTGGGTATATGTATGGGGACTTATTTTAGGAATTTAATGTTGGGTATAGGTATGGGGACTTATTTCAGGACATTAGATTTGGGTATAGGTAAGGGGACTTATTCGAGGAATTTAGTTTTGTGTCTAGATATATGGGGACTTATTTGAGGAATTTAGTTTTGGGTCTATGTATGGGGACTTATTTGAGGACATTAGACTTGGGTATAGGTAAGGGGACTTATTTGGGTTAGTTAGATTTGGGTATAGCTATGGGGACTTATTTGAGGAATTTAGTTTTGGATCTAGCCATGAGAAATTATTTCAGGACATTAGATTTGGGTATAGGTATGGGGACTTAATTGAGGAAGTTAGATTTGAGTATAGCTATGGGGACTTATTTCAGAAAGTTAGATTTGGGTATAGGTATGGGGACTTATTTCGGGACTCTGTATTGGTACTTATTTCGGTAGTATTTCAATTTCAATCATAAACAGTGAAAATATTCCAGTTCAGGGTTATCGAAAATGAAACTCTGAATTTCGATACACCCTGAAAGAAAATCTACAAATGTAGTACATTGGCTGTTAAAAATAAAAAGAATCTAAAAAACTCCGATTTTTACCCGGTTTTCGGGGTTTATCTCAAAAACGCTTCTATGATTAACGTCGTTGTATTACAGATTCGGAATCTACGCAAAATTTGCGATAAAATGGTGTATAATATGTCCGGATTGAAAAAATTGACCCGAATATATGTCATTTTAGTAGTGGTATACTAACAAAATTTTACATACGAGACCTTATGTCGAAGGATGTGTGATTTATACTTAATTAAGTTATGTATACCGGACCCTTAATTCGTTTTAAATAGTTGCGTTTTTATTTTCGTTTACATAAATAATTTTATTAAACATCTCGATTACTTATATTTACCTAAAACTACCAATATTTTTCGTATTACCAAGCGTTTTTCGAGTTCTTTAATTCTCTTGTTCACATGCAGTCTTGCTTTAACTTTATCAGTTTTTGTTTTCATTGTATCATATATACAATACTGTAAAAATTGAACCTATATTAAGAAGAGACCTCTATTCCATCACGAACCCTCATAAACAACCTCTCCATTACCTCTATAATTCTCACTAATAAAACAATTATTGTTTCGAATTCGATCAGTTCTGATAAACCCAGTTTGCAAAGTATCATTCCACCCAAACCCATATTCTCGACAAGGCAAATTCGAGTCAGAAACAATTTTACAATTCGACGTAATAGAAATTTCGTCGACATCTGGTACCCGATATATCATTTCTCGTAGATAAGTCACTTTCACCTTCACCCGTTTCACCTTGGCTTTTGCAATTCTACAAACGCTTTGATTGGAAAACATAATCCTTAAATTCAAGCTCTTCAAATTTTGAAACTCTGCAAAATGTATCAACGTCAGTTCTTGTACCGTGTCATTTAATCTTACAACAATATCTATATGTTTGAGACTCTCTCTAGAATTCCTAAGGTACTTGACATAGTCCTTTCCAAGTGGAATATTGGATTTCAAATACCTCAAATTTGCAGTCGATTTTAGTATATTTTGAAAAAGTTCAATCGCTTTTAAAGCAGAAGGATTCTCAACGTCAATTTCTAAGTTTTTGAAACGGGACCAATTCTTAATCGTTTTAAACGGTTGGCATTCGTCACACAAGGAGCCTTTGAAATACAAGGATTCGATTCCCCTATTCTTCGATATCCCATCAATGAGTTTCTGATTTCTTACGTTTACAAAAACATTGTCAAACACAACTTTTTTAACGTTCGACAAACTGACGAACCGACGGACAAATCTATAGATTTCGCGACATTCGTGGCCATTTTCGAATTTTAAATGGGACAAATGTGGCATAGGAATACTATTTTGTGTACCTTTGTCTTCCATCTCTTCACACCTTTCATTTCCAAAAAATGACAAAAATTCCAAGTTTGGAAACAGTCCTAGTATATGAGCATGCTGAGTTGTGTTCAAAGGCCCTCCTAAGCCTAAACCCTTGACCTTCTCTGAGCATTTTATATCAAAACCTGTTAAGTCAACTCCTCTTAGCAAAGAGATATTAAGGATTGTATAACCTCCTTGGCAGATTCTTGCTTGGCAATTTTGTACACTTTCTAATTCTGTGACGTGACAAACAAACCCGTTGGGGTCTTTGAAAATACCCGAAAATGTGTACGGCTCATCGTTGTGACGGCGTGATGGAGTAGATGACTGTATATCGTCAATGGTTTCATGTTGATTAGGAACAGTTACATCGGGCTTCTCAGTTGTTCCATTGCTAAGAGTTATTGCTATTATTATTAGTCTGCACTATTATTATATTTTCAATTGTTTCGATACCTCATAGTGGTTCAAATCTCATCTGAATTTTATCAAATTAAACCACTAAAACTAAGGTAGACAACAACGTTCGAAAATAATCTACAAATTGACTCATTAGTCTGTGATTTCGAAATTAAATAAATAATCCAAACTGAATTCTTTGACTCAGTTTCTCAGAGAACTTTAATCTCATGCTAATTAGAGATAACATAGGAGCGTAGACAGGGGAGAAGTTATTCACCTGCGTCGAAAGTTTGCCCTGGCTTAGGTTAGTCCTCTACCCGGCAATCTGAGCGGAGAGTATTCTAAACCTCACTACGGTACTGTGTCTTCCCTCTTCTTTTATCTACCATACATCATAAGCAGCATCATTGAAACCATCCTCTACTCCAACTCATGCAAAAAATGACCGAATGACGACCTTTACCCTACTAAAACTACTACCTTGACATGATGGATGACCTAGGGTGGCATCCAGCCTTAAATGGATGACTGCACATAAGAGCTTAGAGTGAAGCTCTATAAATATTACACTCCCGTTCAGGCAAGAGATGTTCCAATTATCTTTCCTCCTTTCAATTTTTTAATTCCTCTCTTAACTATGGACTTGCAGAATGGACTTTCTCGAATCCTCTGCAACAGATGTCTTCTACCAATTGACGTAAAAAAGCATTTCCTTGCCTGCCAGATCTGTAAACAACATTATCACAGAGTGGACTGTATTGATCGGATCTCTGGCAATAAAGTCTACTGGGAATTCCGAAAATCGGGCTGGACATGTCCACTTTGCTGCCAGAAAACCGACCATGATGATCTCCTTCCCTTCCAAAATACAACTCTAAACGATTCGACACATCAACACACCATATCCACACAAGATCCCACATCATCAAGCAACACGAATACACTACCCGTTGATGATGTTTTAAGTTCAATTTTTACGCCCGAATTTGTACAGTCAAAGGGCCTAATATTTTGTCACATGAACTTTCGTAGCGTAAGAAACAAATTTGAAGAACTTAAAATGTTACTATTAATTAAAAACCTTGCCGTTTTAGCATGCACAGAGTCATGGCTAGACGCTACTAGAGATACGGTTAATCAGTATTCAGTGCCAAATTACAACCAGGTTAGAATAGACAGAGCTTCTGACACGTTCGGGGGCGGCACTATACTATTCATTAGGGAAGAATTTGAATTTGAAACTGTTGAATGGAATCCAGTTAATAAGATTGACCTAGTTGAAATTACTTTAATTAAACTTATGAGAAAAGGTATTAAGCCGATTTTGTTGACGACCGTGTATAGACACCCCAACTCATCCCTTGTCAAATTTCTTGAATTGTTTAAAGAACTTAATATCTATTTAACTACCTTTGACTATCTCCATGTTATGTACGGAGACTTTAATATAGATTTACTAGTTCATGATTTACCATCCAGTTACGACTTGAACATTCACAAGTTTCGTCTTATTTACAAGGAATTTGGCTGGTGGCAGCTTATGATAGGACCCACATACTTAAATAAGTCCTTGTTAGATCATTTTTATGTGAAAGATAGCACCAAGTTTGTTAAGTCAGGGCATTTTTCTTATACGTCATCTGACCACAACTTGTGTTATGCTATATTCAAATCTGAAAAATGCTCTTTTCCATCTAAAACTATTTCCTGCCGAGATTATAGTGAAGTAGATTGGAAGACAGTTGATGAAGACTTGCTCAAATATAAAGACTGTAATTTCACCCAGATATCGAGTGATAAAAGTCTAATAGATTTAAGTTTTATGAATTTTAATAATTTTGTGCTAAGTGTTTTGGAGGAACACGCACCGTTAAAGAACCGCAGGGTTTCAGGCAAAATAAGCCCATGGCTCACTAGAGAAGTGATTGACTCTATTAAGGCTAGAAATTTAGCTAGGAAAAACGCCATAAAATCAAACATTAAGAAGGACTGGCAACTGTACAGAAGAGCCAGAAACTCGACAAACATAGAATTAACTAAATCCAAAAAACGGTACTTTAAGGAACAATTTGAGAGTACTACTGACTCTAGTAATTTATGGGACACAGTTAACAAGCTAACTAAATTTAGATCTGTGGAAGCAGCCAATTGAAGTACTTGATATTGATGGTGAGGCTGTAAATTGTAAGACTGTAATTAATAATACGCTTGCGAAACAGTTTGTGATCCCGCCTCAGCATGTTGTTGATAAGGTAGTCTTTGATGCAGAAATTGCAAATTACTGTTCTAATTTTAATTACGATAAGAGCGAGGACTGGGACAAGGGTGTAATTACTGTATATGACACAGAACTTATTGATATACTCAAGGGAATGAAAAATCAAAAATCCAATAGAGGAATTTTTGTATCAATGTATGTACTTAAAAAGTGCACTAGCTCTATTGCAGTTTTACTTGCAACTCTTTTCTCTTGTATAATTAGTGAGTGTTGCATTCCCAGCAGCTTTAAGTCTGCTTATATTATACCTCTTTTTAAAGGAAAAGGTTCTAGAAGGATAGCTAAGAACTATAGACCTATTTCAATACTAAATAGTTATTGTAAAATTTTTGAAAAGTTTTTACATAATAGATTATCCAGGAGGGTTGAGCTGTTGCTTAACGACAAGCAGCATGCTTATCGGAAGAAAAGGTCTTGTCACACAGCGCTTACCTTATTTGCGCAATATATTTATGCAAACATTGATAAACCGAAACATAAAGTTGTTGCATGTTTCTTCGATTTGAAATCTGCTTTTGATTCTGTGAATCATAACTTACTAACTCGTAAACTCATGACTGAATTTTTTCTTGAGCCTTGGTTTGTTAAAACCATAAATGAGGGGCTTACAAACAGAGTGTTTTCTATTGAGGGAAATGACAAACTGTATGACCTCCCTTGTGGTATCCCTCAAGGATCGGCACTGGGACCACTTTTATTTAGTTTGTTCATTAATGATATAGGTGCTAGTATAGACTGGGATTATTTATTATATGCCGATGATCTAGTCATCTATTTTTCAGGTACCAATAGTGACAAAATTGTCGAAAAAATTTGTGAATAGTGTAAAATTAACGGGCTAGCCATTAACTTTGACAAAACTAAATACATGGTATTCCACAAAGAAAGCGACCTTTCAATCAGAAAAGAAATTAATAATGGTATAATTGATGACAATCATAAGATTGAACGTGTGTATGAGTTCAGATATCTTGGACTAATCTTCGAACCAGGAATGAATTTTGGTAAACATTTTCTTTCAGTTCAGAATAAAGTGTCTAATCGTCTAAAATACTTACAGGGTATAAAAAGATACTTGTCCTCGAATGTTATGATTATTATGATGAATGCGTATGTTCATTCGATTATGGACTATGGAATTGATATTTGGGCGGTACATACGCCTAATACGCTAAGCCAAATTCAAGACAAAGTTGATCGATTTTTAGTTTGTTTTTACCTGCCCGTACTAATTAGAAGATCAAAACTAGGATATGATAAGGTTAAGAGAAATGTAAACATCTACGAGTTATGGAAAAAATGTAACTTCCTATCAATTTCGGAACGAATCGATTTCGTTATCTTAAAGAACATGTACAAAAAGTTTATACATAAAAAGATTAAGTTTACGGCTCACACGGCTTCAAAGCCAATGCCAATGGTTCCGGTAGACTCCTTCAGCAGTCAGACCTTCAAAAAATCGGTCTTATTTAAAGAATGTCAACTCTGGAACAGTCTTCCAAAAGATTGGGAGATTAACTCTATAGGCTATGATAAATTTAAGGAAGCTGTGAGAGAATGGATAATTGCTAAGAGAAACAATGTATTTATTTAGTGATGTATACTGACCACAATTGGATATGTTTTTGACCTGTCTAACGTTATTATATTGATTATTGTTAAATCGGCCCCGTGTCACGGGTGGGAGACCAGAAAATGTAAATTATCTGAACCAATTTGACACGTTAATAAAGTTTTCAATTCAATTCAAAGAGGTACTAATGACGGGTTCCAAGTATCGGGAATTAAATACGGGTCATCGGAATGACTAGATGATGGGGTCGATGATCGTGGTTCGTCGACAGGTTTCTGTCCATAAGTAACATTTACAACAGGCTTCTCTACTCTACTTCTACTGGTAGAAGGTATATATGGTTTGGTTTCGGCCAAACTGTTCTGTTTTAGTTGTAATACGATAAACACGACAATTACGAAAATTGCAAACACATAAAAGGTTTCACGGACGTAGTTTTTACTTCCGGTGGCGCCACTTTGGTTTGGTCTTGAGGTAGAGTCCGAAGGATTCGGTGGGCTAAATGTTAATGAAATTTATTGAAATCATTACTTATTTTTTCTTGAATGATTGGTTAGTAACGAGTATTAAGTTTTCATTTTTACCTTGGAGTCTCAGCAGGATCAGAGGTTGATCGTGTCAGTGGATTACCATGTTCCGTAGTAATTAAAGGCGTTGTTGATTCTGTTGTATCCGAATCCGGTTCACGTTCAACTGTTTCATTACAATCTAGTGGATGCTCACTTACAGTTTCACCAGTTTCAATCAATATGCATATGCCAGAATCGACGGAGTCCTTCTTGGATTCTGTTGTATCATGAGCAGCTTGACATTCGAGATTTTTCTTTTGTCTATAAAAGTTAATTTCTCATAAAATGTGATGCAATTTAGGATTCTGTTAAAACCTACAAATTGTTTTTCACCTTTGAGTTTTTTTATAAGACGATTAAAGGTCAGTTTTTTAAATTATTAATGTAAAACATAAGATATACTTTTTAATCATAACTCTTTTACTTTTTGAACAAATTGTTGGTTAGTTGCGATAGCCATAAGTTACATATATATGTTGTATTCAAATGTATTGGACAAAAGATGGTAGGTAATGTGAAAGTGATTTTACAGATTACAATATTCCAAAGTCAGTATAAATTATAATATGTTGCCATCTTACATTGTGTAATTGTGTATCACGAAATGTGAAATTCAGACTTTGATTTGATTTACCTGGTTTCTACAGCCTCATTAACGACCTCAGCAGTGGCGTCCTGTCCTTCAGGAAGACGGGAAATTGTGGAGGACGTGGATGGCTAATTTGGTGAATTAACAC
The DNA here is from genome assembly GCA_906901685.1 of Desoria tigrina. Classification (NCBI taxonomy): domain Eukaryota; kingdom Metazoa; phylum Arthropoda; class Collembola; order Entomobryomorpha; family Isotomidae; genus Desoria; species Desoria tigrina. The sequence continues at coordinate 1,397,184 of CAJQTU010000046.1, forward strand.
ATAAATAAAGCAATTTATTTATATATATAGCCAATTAAAAACAAATATATGTATAAATACGTTATTTAATACTGATATTGCACAAAATTTTAATTTCCTGTCAAGCTAAAACATTGGCGATCGCGCGAATATACAGGGTGTCCCAGTCCCAACCATATATGTCCACCACTTTCGAGTGATTAAGATATAAAGTTGTGGACATTGAAGTGGGACACCCTGTATATTAGCCCGAATAAAATGATTTTACTACCGATAAATAAATTGTATAACATAATATTTAGATTACCTTTGCGACCACAACTGGCACGTCCAGTCGGTGTAAACTAATAGATTCTTCCAGTTGTGTTCCAATCGTTTGTTTAAACGCTTCCAGTGTTGAAAGATACTCCAAAAACTTGCAAATTGACTCGGGTCTGTTAGAATTAAATCAAATATGCGCAATTTTAATGCTAGATACACCAAGGTTATAGGAAAATTGAAAAAAGGAAAGAAAGTTAATCTTGAGCCCATCAAAACCATATTTAACGAGATAACTACAACTACAACAAACCTTGGAATCCCTGTAATAATCTTTACCCGGAATAAATCACATCTGAATTTGAATGAATTTTAAAAAATTGATTGCTATATGCATATATTCTACGAATCTGTTGACCTGTCCAATTTTAGCTTTACAAATAACTTTCCTACAGGGTTGTCCCGCTGGTTACAGGGTGTCCAGCATAGAAGTCACCTCTTGTGTTACTTCATATCTCAGAAACGGCTCAACGAAATTCATGAATTTTCACCAAGTCAAACTTAAAATTATGTTTCCCGTTCAAATACGATTCTACATTTTAGACGTCCAAAACGCTACGGAATTTTGTTTCAAGGTAGCCATAAATAAAAATCCTAAAGATACGACTGCTGAGTTAACAAACTCACTGCTCTTTAGTTTGGAATCGAAAAACCCAGTTCCATATCAGTTTTACGAACTGAAAATCGAACCAGTCCTCCAAAGAAACGGCTTTAAAATAGAGGACTTTAAAGCTGGACACCCTTTCAAAAAATTAACGGCTAACCTTGTCAAGATAGTGAGTACTAGCTCAGTAATATCCTTGGTACGTTCTTGTTCTTTACTAGAAATTACTCCAAGAGTGAACATTTCCACAGTGATGCTACCGAATGTATGTGTGTTGGTTTTTCTGGAGATATACGAAGTCATGGATCGTAGAACGCTAATTTGCTCTTCCTCAGACATCTTTTGAAGTTTTTTTAGGTTTTCCTTGACGGAATTTTCCATGATTAGTAAATTAGTCGGCTACTCGAGAAATAATTAAAAAATCAACCTAAAAACTGATGTAGCCTGTTCAAAATGCAATGACTGGTTCGTGTAATCGATACAGAATCCGATTTAAGAGATGTGTGAAAATACTTGAATAGTAGGGCTGGCTCTCATGCTAATGAGAAAGAGCGATTCTCCAACTAATGTAATGTAAACACAAATATAATGGGCCTCTGATATATTGATGCAAATAAAAATCATTTTATTATCAGTGCCTTGCCAAGTGACAAATGTATACCGAATTCCGATACAAAACCTACGTTTACAAATAAATGGCCTCGAACTAGTCTGTCTTCATAACTTGAATAACAAAACGATGTTATTCAAGCCTCGAACCATAATTAGGTTGCAGGATAATCTCAACGACCTGTTGTAGACCAGAAATATTATGTACAAATGGTAAACTGAATTCGGAACAGACATTAAAGGCACAAATCAAATCAAATCCGAAAAATACAAAAACAGCATCTCTTTGCATTGCTTCTACCAGACTTGATTATACCTAACCAGTGGCGAAACATCAACTCGTAATGTTTTAAAATTTGAAGTGATTGATTGGAAAAGTAAGGATACAAAGCCACTATTGAAGGCTTTTTCTAAGTAACTTAAACTTTGAATTAAATTAAATTATTAAATTGAAATGATGGTTTGAAAATAAATTATTACTGCAGTCTATTATTAACATTTTGTATAGAGTTAGCTTATTTAATAGTTTCACAAGCGAAGACCATATTTAAAGAAAAAATTCCAAAATCAGAGGGTCTGGCAGAATTTCTTTCAGTGCCTGATATTTATAGCTGTTCAATCCACTTCACTTTTGATTATTAGTTGGTGGTACCGGACAAATTTTAGGATTATCTTGAGCAAGATTGAAATTAAACAAACATCAAACTGCAACTGCCATGCAAACTCTGAAAATACTCATACTGTACATTTACTTTACTTTTTTATACGATTTCGTTGATGATGCATGGGTGGTTAAATGTTGACTTACTTCAGAATCCCATAAAATCTAGTTTCTTTATTATTAGTTTGTTAAGCCATTATTTCCGGGTTGCTTAAAACATACTCGTATTTCAATTGTTACATGCATGATTGTTGAATTCAGGCCATCCTAATGCTTTGAAAAAAAAAAAAAAAAAATAGGAAAGTGACAGGTAGAATCAGCCCTTGGTTTACTAAAGAGGTAGTGGTTGCAATTAAAGCCCGAAACGCAGCGAGAAGGGTTGCAATTCTGTCAAATGATAAAAAAGACTGGAAATTGTATAGACGAGCTCGAAACGATACAAATGTTGAAATTTCGAGTTCAAAGAAGAGGTACTTTCGGGATAAATTTAAGGACTCTACAGACACAGTTAATCTCTGGAACACTGTAAATAATTTAACTAATTTTAGAAATGTACAGAAAACGCCAATTGAAGTATTGGATATAAATGGGAATCCTGAAAGTTGTAAGATAAATATTAATAATGAATTAGCTAAACAATTTACAATTATACCTCTCCATACGGAAGATGAGTCAGATTATAATAATGTTATTCTTAACTATAGCAAAAACTATGATTATGTGAAAAGTCAAGAATCTGATAAACTTCCTATTACGGTAGAGGATTTTGAGATCGAAGTAGCACTTAAGGATTTAAAAAACCAAAAATCTAACAAAGGGATATTCATTCCAATGTATGTGCTAAAAAAGTGCAACAAAGCAATCTCAATTCTACTGGCTACATTTTTTACGTGTGTTATAAAACATTACTGTTTACCAACCTCTTTCAAAACAGCACATATTATTCCTCTATATAAAGGCAAGGGGAGTAAAAGAATAGCTAAAAATTATAGGCCAATATCTATCCTTATCAGTTACTGTAAAGTTTTTGAAAATTTTTTTACAATAGACTATCTAGTAGAGTTGATCTTTTACTTAATGACAAACAGCATACGTATAGAAAACGTAGATCTTGTCACACAGCTCTGCCTATTTTTACGCAATACATTTATGATAAAATTGACAAACCCAAATTCAAAGTGGCAGCTTGCTTCTTCGATTTGAAATCTGCCTTTGATTCTGTTAACCATAACTTGTTAATTAGGAAATTAATGGATAAATATGAGCTCGAGCCATGGCATGTTAATATTGTTAAGGAAGGGTTAACTAATCGATTATTTAAGATTGAGGGTAATGATGAGATTGAGTACAATCTTCCCTGCGGGATTCCTCAAGGTTCCGCACTTGGGCCATTACTTTTTAGTTTATTTATTTATAAATGACATCGGTGAATGTATTGAGTTTGATTATTTTGATTACCTACTATATGCGGATGATCTAGTGATCTACGCCTCTGGTGACAACAGTGACATAATGGTTGAACAACTAACAAGTCAAGTTAATAAGTTAAATAAATGGTGCGAGGAAAATGGATTAACCATTAATTTTGATAAGACAAAATATATGATCTTTCATAAAGATAAGGACCTTTCTGTTAAGAATGAAACTAATAATTGTATTCTCATTGACAATCAAAGAATTGATAGAGTGTTCGAATTTAAATACCTGGGATTAACATTTGACCCAACAATGTCATTCTCCAAACACTATGCAATAGTTCAAAACAAAATCTCTAATAGACTTAAGTATATTCAGGGATTTAAACGTTATCTGTCTACAAATGTTATGATAATTATGATTAATGCCTATGTTCACTCCACTATTGACTTTGGTTTAGAACTATGGGCAGTTCAAACTGCTCAAACGTTAGCTCAAATGCAAGACAAAATTGACAGATTTTTAGTCAGCTTCTTCCTCCCAACTTTCATTAGAAGATCAAAGAAAAGCTATGATCAAATTAAGAGGAGCATAAATATCTATGATATATGGAAAAAATGTTATTTTTTATCTATATATGAACGGATTGATTTTGTAATCCTAAAAAACATGCACAAAAAGTTCATACATAAGAAACTAACCTTCTCCAACCGATCGCTCTCTAAACCAATGCCCCTTGTCGAAACTGTTACTTTTAAAAGCCAAATCTTTAGGAACTCTTTATCTTTTAAAGAGGGTCAACTACGGAATACTCTTCCAAAAGATTGGAAACTCAATGACATTGGGTATAATAGATTTAAGGAACTAGTTAGAGAATGGATAATAGCCAAGAGAAATGATGTATATATATAGTTTATTATTCGGGATATAACTGGACTTTGTAATGGCATACCTATTTTCACTGAATGTAATTGTTTTAACTGAGACCTGTGTCACAGTTGGGAGAACAGAGCTGTAAAGCCCTGAAACTTTTGACACATTAATAAAGTTTATCAAATCAAATCAAATCCCTAACCATTGAATTATTATGGTATCAAAAGATCAACTTTCAGGTTCGGGATTTCCTGATTTCCTCAACGTGTTTTCCCTAAATATTTGTTGGCCGGATAACAAAATCATTCTTGATTTATGATAATGTCGAAGTGGAAATGGTTATCTAGGTTAGAATTGAACACTTCAGATAATCATATGTTTCTGTATTTGCTACACATCTTGTAGCAAACAATTGAAGATTTTATGAAATGTGCACATTATAGAAATAAATGGTTAAAGAACGGTAGCATACTCAGAGTAAAACATTCAAATTTTTGTATTTATTTTATTCTAATCCAGGTTTCAGTAGTATTATTCATAGATTGGATCTGTAGGATCTATTATTTATTTCAAATCTATAGCATGTATTATAAACAAAGTAATATTATGCAAATAATGAGTTTCATAGACTAGAGATTGATATTGTATAAGTTGTAGTAGATTATTTAAAAATTGTACTTTCAACAGAACTAGAATTAGTTAACTATCCTGTACCAGAAGTACAATTAATCTCTCGAACAGCTTTAATAAATCTCATCTCTAAGGCCTCATTCCTCCCGTACTCGAATTCTCTACACGGAAGCCTCCAGTCCGAAAATATATCACAATTCGAAGTCAACGAAATCTCATCGATATTGGGCAAACGTTCGACCAGTTCCCTCAGATGGGTCAATGTCACTCTAATTCCATTAACCCGACAAACACTCCGATTGGAGGAAATAAGTGTTAAATGCAACTGCCTCAGATTTACAAACCTTCCAAAATGTCTCAGTGTAAATTGGACTCTAGAATCATTTAATTTAACAGCTACATCGACATAAACCAGACTTAATCTCGAATTTTTAAACAACTCAACATGCTCCTCTTGAAGCTTAATATTCGACTTCAAATACAGCAAATTCGTTGTCGAATTCAAAGCGACCTTGTAAAATTCAATTGCTTTGGAACCCGACGGGTTCGTAACCTCAATTTCCAAGTATTTTAAACGAGGCCAACTTCTGACCTTCTTAAACGGTTGACACTCCTCACATAAGGACCCCTTAAAAGACAAAGATTCAATTCGTTCATTTTTCGTCACGATATTTTCGATCAGTTCTTGATTTACTGAGTTGACAAAAACATTAGCAAATACGAGTTTCGTTAAATTCGGAGAACTGACCGTTTGCCAAATAAATTTATAGAGTTCGGGACATTCTGAGACATTTTCGAATTTTAAATGAGTTAATTTAACCATCGGAATGACCCCTTGGATTACAATAATTTCTGACGAATTGTCTTCCATCTCTTCGCAGATCTGGTTTCCGGAAAATGATAAGAATTCTATGTTTGGAAACCGTTGCATTAGGACAATTAGCTCGTTTGTCGAAACGGGACCTGCTATATCGAGACCTTTGACCTTTTCTGAGCAATTTGGGTGAAAGTTCATAATGTCAACTCTCCTGGTTAATGAGATATTAAGAGTGGTGTGAATTTTATCTCGGCAGATCATGGCTTGTGAGTATCGGACGCTTTCTAAGTCGGTGATCAGGGACACGAACCCTACGGGGTTATCGAAGATATTCGTAAAGTTGTAAGTCAGGTTGGCAGTGTTGGGGTTAATAATGGTAGTGGTTCTAGACATCGGGATGATGGTTCCGGTCCCATTTGAGGTTGCATTTACATTGTCGTCAATTAGGACTGTCCCTTGTGACGATGGACTGTCCACGTTGACATCGTCGGATGGTCCGGACCCCGCTATGAGGACTGTCCCATTAGCTTCCGCCCCTTTTGTACTGACTACTATAACGACGCTAAGAAACCCAAGGAGTACCACCACGATTCCCATGATGATGCAGGTTCTTGAAGATAATATGGTTTTATGGTTTAAGGCAGTTGGAGTTGGAGAATCAGTTGAACTATACAATTAAAAAATAGTTTGATTAAAATTGGAAATTAAAGAAATAAATTAGGTTATTTTACAATAAATCCATTTGCTATCGAGCGAAAATCAGGACTATCAGGGATGGCTATTTTTTGCAAAATTACTAATTTTTTTATAAAAAATGAAATATCTTATCATTGGAAAAATTATAATAAATCTTATCTTTTTCAACGCTTTGAAATTTTAATTGATTTCATTTACAATTCATCAAATCTTCATCACATGAGCAAACAAACAGTAAAATTACCGAAAACCAATTATATTTAACTAAAAATAATTTTTTTTTCTAAACTTGAAATGCATTGATTTAAAAGCTAACGATGAAAAGTACTGCTAATTGGGGCACAAATAATGGGGCACAAATAATGGGGCGTAAATATCCCCAAATTAAAAAAAAATACTAACCTTGGCTCAGGACTTTCAATTAGCAAACGCTCTTCAATTCCCGAACTACGACGAGGAATTTCTTGGATTTGGCAATTTCTGGAGAAAACGCTTCCGAAAATGAATTCAGAATTATTGTTTAATTCAGGATTAGTGTGTAATTCAGTCTTAACACCTTCTTCAATCAAATCCTTCAATTCCTTCGTAACAGCGAGAGAGAGTACGTTTTCAAAGCAGAGGTACTTTAGGAAATCCGATATCAATTTTTCTCTTGATTCTGGAACTCTGGAATTAAATTTATAGTTTAACAAACCACACAAATGAGTTTAATGAGTATACATTTTAAATAATAATTTATTCTAATTAACCCCTATTTCCTTATAGCAATTAAAATTAACTTTAGTTGTAAGTAAACAATTCCATAGAATTTCCCTGCTAGAAGATAAGAGAAGAATTAACCAATAGGAAAGGGTGTGACGTAAAAGGGGTCAAAGGTCAAAACATGTTAACCTCATCAGAAGATGCTTGGTGTGGCGGATTCTTGAGATCTGAATCATTCATTGACTGCCAAATTTGCATTAACATCATGAGAGAAATTAACCTAATGTTAAGAAACAGACGCTTGAAGATTAAGTTTATCTCAAATCTCATGTTTTCATCTGTTCTTGGGATCATAAACCCTGGAACATGTATATTACCGTAAATGTTAAAATAAGTCCCCACCGTGAAAGATTTATGTATTGAGGTTGGAACATATTATAATAATAAATAGCATATGCTGTGGGTACGTGGAATCAGACCGTTTTGGTCCATTTAAAAAACAATCCCCCGAAATATAACCCCACCCCACCCATTTATATTTAGAGTTGGAGATGGGGAGTTATTTTAGAGAGTTTATGTTACTGAGCCACGATGGTCTGCCAATTCAGAATTTCATCCACATTCCAAAGCAATATTCATGTGGAGTACAAATATAAAACTATGTATATTGGACTGGCAGATTTGCAGACGTTATATTCGCAAATACCAATGTAAATAAAAGACTTGAGTGTTAATACAATCAGCTTAATTAATTTGTTTTTATATATGTCGAGTTGTTAAAACTTCCATGTTAAATCACTTTTGAAGAGGTTAGGTTAGAAGCTCGAATTTCTTGCTCATATATTAGCGTATCGAATTGAACACATTTACATGTATTTAAAGATTTACATGTTTTAAAGAACGTTAAAATATCAAAATTGAAAATTTGCAATTTCTCCAACTTTTCGAAGCTAATTTCAGAGTTAGAACCGGGACAAACATGCTTAGATTTGTATTAAAATTCGGACTATCCGAAAAAATGCTGATAAATCTTACAACTTACAATAGTCTAGTAGTGAAGCAGTTCAATACGTCGGAACTTGTGTTCAACTGTCGGAGTTCCTGTTCCTTAACCACACCTTTTCGACACAAGAACCGTTTAAAACTGTCGAGTACGGAATCGGACAATTCACACTGACTGTGCAAAAATTCATAAACATGAATTCTAAAAACTTTGGTTGGAGAGGCTCCGAGAAGATCAAAGTATTGATCGATTGTTTTAATCCTTACTACTGGCATTTTGACATTGTAAATAATTTACTTAATTGATTCGAATTTTGCATTCCAAGTTTAAATCCTATTTAAATCGTCGCAAACTGTGATTAACTTAAAATTCTGGAAATTTTCTTTGATAATGCTCGCCGCATTCTCTAAACTCAACTGTGCACTTCTTACCTCTGTTTAATTATTACTTAGCATTGAAAATAGGTCACAGCGAACGTCACTGTCGGCAGTGTCGGCCTATACTGTAATTGGCATAAAAAATTAATAAACCATGGCTGAGTAATTGATAAGGCTTCTCGTACGTTTTTGCATAGTCGAGATCAGAGCATGCATCGGCTCGCCAATGGAAATGAGTTGAGGTGATGTAAGCAATTAAATAAACAATAATTTATGGTATGATACAGGTAAAATATCGGGGGATTTTTTATTAACATGATAAGTTGTGAATTACATTATATTTAACACGGAGAGCATTACTATGAAACTCAGGCTATATTCTTATGACTTTTAACATGTTTATAACCTAAAAATAACGCTTGGTTTTATAGTCTTTGGTTGGGATTGCATCAGAAATATTCCACAATTCCAAATCCTTCCATGCAAATTTAGGTTATCGCCTATCGGATCGAATTTGAGAGAACACTAATCATGTAAATCCATATAATAATAGCTTGTCGATATACAAAATATATTCTCGGTTCAGAGTTTATATCGACCTTTGTTCAAGGATTTCAAACGTCAGTTTGTCATCATGGTTGACCCCGATTTTTGACAAAAAAACTGGACCTTCGACGTAATTTCCCCCGATCCCTTGTATTTCGGTCCTTATTCCTGATTTTATTTGTTTTTCGAAATCGACGGCAACACGAGGGGGTAGGAGGTCTCCGAAAATAAAACTAAGTACTTCTTCCAGTTCATCCGGCCTAAAGAATATAGGATTTAAAATTCTCAAATTCCAAATTATGTCAATGGCTCAGTATCCCAAAAGGAGTAGGAAGGGTGGGGACTTATTTAGGGGCATCGTATTCCAGAAGCCAATTCGGTTTCTACTGATACTAAATTACGTTTGTTTTGAGACCCAAGGAGTTGAGCCTGGACAGCTTTTAAGGGGTGGGGACTTATTTAATTTAAGGGTGTTTTATTTTAAAGATAATAGCTTACACTCTGCTAAGAACAATTGTAAGGATTTTCTCAACGTCTGTAATCCCGTGTTCTTGAGACATGATGATTTCCCTGGAGTACAAATGCACCTTAAGACGGTTGAATATGGCAGTGGAGTAGCACAGGTCTACCAAATAAGGGTACAGATATCGACGGAAAATACTTTCCGCCGACGTCCCTTGAAGATCCACCGAATATCTCATCTCTTAAAATGCTTTAATTAATTATTAATTAATAAAATTTAGACATTTTCCGATACAAACTTGAGATTCAGTGAGATTCTGATTTTACCTGTTATGAGGTGAGAGTTGACACAGTAATAACTCACTCATCAGTCATCAATATCTTGGTCTAAAATTTGCATTGATTTTTATTTTAAGTCAACAGTGAATATTTGATGAAATGTTTCCAAAGAATATCAGCTCATTTGCGTTTTTTTTGGACAGGATGCGAAGATTATAAAGTTTTATTCTTATCTTTTCATGCAAATATCTGGGACAAACAAACAGATGTTAAGGTATTCAATCATACACAATTTACGTTATGAGTCATTTTTGATCAAAATGCTGGAAAACAAGTAAAAAAACCAAGAGTCTGAGGAAATTATGATAATATTGGACAGAGCATGAAATGATGTTTGTAATCCAAATACATGGTTAAGATGGAGAGAGGCAGTTCCAGGAACTTTGGAAATAAATTCCCGGAATAACTTCCCCAGTCATGTTCTTCCGATCCGGGGACAATTATTTCTGTAAATTAATGCTTGGTTCTGTGCTGTCATAGCTGAACTAAGGCGTATGCAAACAAATGAACTGGATACATGGAAATTATTGGCTTTTATTAATAATGATAATAATAATAATAGATAATATAATTTTATTAATTAAAATTATTAATAATAATAGTTATCTCACATGTTAAAATCTGTGAATACTTTAAGCTTGGTGATTCAAGTGGATTGCGTAGAAAACCTAAAGAAATTAATTGTGCAAAGTGTAACTATTTAATACTTATTTTTAATTAACCCCAGGCCCCCTTAACTATCAGTTAATTAAATTATATAGGACGGCCTGTTATGATCAGAGTCATGATCTTGTACATCTTCATCTTCCAGACCTTGGGGAGGAGTTGGACGAGGTTGAGGAATAACTGCCACCACCGGTCTCGGAGGAACAGGGCTCACCACAAGTCTCAATTCCTGGGCTTATTGAAATAATTATATTTTTGAAGTATGAATAATATTTATAAAAATACATACTTACTAGACTTGTCATAATAATATGTATATACCATAACTATACCTCCGCTTGATTCGGATTAATATATTCCTCCAGTTTTGCTCCAATCGTCCGTTTAAAAGCTTCTAGGGTTGAAAGGTACTTAAAAAACTCGTAAATCGACTCGGGTCTGTTAACAGTAAAATACAATGCTTATATCGTAAGACAGACTTCAGTTTATCTTTTTATTGCTTTTATTTCGGGCTTCTCTTAATTAAAAAAAATAAAATCAAGTGAGCAATTTGAATTGGTTAATTAACGATTTATCTTTTAATTCAAGGGAATTATTGAATTTCTATTTATTTTTCTAAAAAAATTCAATGATAAAATAAAGTAAAAAAAATGACATTTTTTAGTAAAAAACATATATATTATGCCAAAGAAATGTATAGATTGTAATCCGGATTAGAAGTCAAATTGTCAAACTGTAGTTAAATTACAGTAAATCCCAATATAAATATTCCCCGGAATAAATCCCCAGTGTCTATTCTGACGTAAACCTGGCCAATTTATTGTGGATTTTTGACTTTGAAAAAATTAACTAAATAAATGCCCGGGGGCTTTATATAGAAATTTATGGTACTAACCTTGCAAAGATAATCATTACGAGTGCCGTAATATTCATCGTATTTTCTTGTTCTTTTTTCGAAATGAATCCAAGAGAAAACATTTGGATCCGAATACTTCTGAGCGTCTCATCGTTCGTTTTGTCATCAAAATATGATGCCATGGATCGCAAAACATCCTGTTTTCTTTCTTCAGTTAATCCTTGCAGTCGCCCCAGGCTTTCCTCAATCGAATTCACCATAATTATCAAAGTTTAAAAATTAGTCCGAAAATCGAGGAAAAATTAAAGAAATAGTGGCCTAAAACGTGTGCAGAATTAATTGTTAAGGAATTAGTTCTGGTTTTCAGACAAATCTCGACTCATGAAACTTTCTGCAACCACAGCACAGTTTCTAATACACCACAGTCTAGCACTGATTAATAAAATGCAAATAGTTTATTGGGAGACTGATAATAGTGGTTACAACAAATAACACTGTTTGCTGCTAATATAATATTGCATGAATTTAGACCAGTATCGGTTAAGCTTAACTGTCACAGACACACAAAAAGGTAATGAAGATAAGGGGTTGAATTTCGATGCAAAATATAACCTGATCATCTCTGAATTCATGGTTATCAAGAGCCTAGAGTGGGGTCAAATTGAGATACAGATTCAAGCCATTTCATGGAACATATTTCTAATGGTCAACATGATCATATTTTTAATGCGAGATAAATTATACTACACTATTGGTAAGCTGTTATTTTGTCTACAAATCTGAAACCGTAAAAGCTGAAATAAGGCCTCTCCTAAACATTCTAAATTTTTTCTCCTTCCTTAATACATGTAAATGGTTAATTTATGTTTATAAAACGTGTCCGTACTGGTCCAATTTCAGTACTGGTTGAAATCAGTTGGGGTAGCAATTGACTGGTTTTAGTGGCCTATATTGTATCCATATATTATTCATTGTTCAGCACAATAATAAACTCCAGTTCTACTAGTATATATAAGCATATACATTTGTATCGAATTTATATATGGTATAATAAGTTTAGCCCTTGAATTCCATCCAACCTCTTTGGTTTCCTTTGTAAAAGTAATTGAATTTTTCCAGGTAAACGACTTTAAATCCCTATACAACCTCACAAACTGCATATTTCTCAACCGACGAATCCCTAGGTCTATCTTTGCCTATAACCTTACTAATTATAGATATAGTTCATGTCACTATCTATATTAAATGGAATAAAATATATTTAAATATTCGAATAAATAAAATTTCCAGTTAGTGGGCATTATATTGAAGGTATTATTACTCCGTAGAATAGTTGAGGGTGAGACAGCCCCAATACATTGCGAGTAACTCAGGCACTACACACAGACGATCTCGTCGTCTAGTACAATAGAAAGTTTATGCAGGATCGTTTCAACTAATTAAATTGAATCAATTAGTTGGTATTAATTGCCTAAACCATAACAAGTAGAAACATTTGCATCACCTTAACATTCACCAAATCATCTTATCTGTAATCAGCTATTCGAATCGAGATGAATTTGAAGGAGGGAAATGGACCTCACCCTATCCAGCTTCTTCCCACCGAGGTTCAGAACTCAATTATTATTTTAAAATTTATTATTTACATTTTTACAGCAAAAGTTGGTCTTTAGTAGTTGTAATTTACGATTGTCGGATCATGACAATTAAAGGATATGAATTACGATAGTTTAGTTATTAAGGAGTGAAGCTCCTTTATGGGAACACCTTGTCCGTCTGTCCGTCCTTCTACGATCTACCTTCCTAACGCAGAAGGTTTTCAAAAACGGGTTTCAAAGCTTATATACCTGACGCCAAAAAAGCTTCATAATTCCAATACCAATGATATCTCGTGTCAGTAACGACATATAATGTGTTTAAATATTCGAAAACTCGTCATTTCGGTTCCACCCCATTTCGTTTGTAAATTGTAACAGTTTATTTCAATCGAATTTTTCTAGCTCCGTGGTGAGATCTTCAACAAACTGGAACAGAATGAGATTCCAAACGTCCGCCTTGTGTCCAAACAATGGGCCAAAGAAATCGAGGACTTATACAACTATGAAATATACCTGAATGAGGAATCCCCTGGCTTGGAGTACATACTACAACTTCGGATTGTCACCCTAAACATCGAGGAATTAGTCGGGGATCGGATTCAAATACTACCGGATCCGGATCAAGAATCGGATCAAATCCCAAAACTAACGTTCAAGTACCCAACGCTGATTCGACGGATTCAAATCAGCTCATCCGTTCCGACACATTGTCTCCACGAACTAATTCTACTCTGTCAAAAAACCCTGGTCCACCTCGATATTGTGAACGGAGACAGTCATACTACGACGGCCAGATATCAGATTCCGACACCAGTCCCTCTCTACGAATTGACAAGCTTAAAAAGTTTAAATCTCAGTTTAAATCTTGAAGTAAAAGGGTTAACGGCTGGTAGGTTCTTTTGGCATCAGCTTGTTTGTTCAAATCTTAGTAAACTGGAGCATCTAGGGGTTAATATATGCGGGACAAGTATGTTGGCTAAAGGGGTTTGGGATGACCTTCGGGACCTTGTAAAACTGATAACTAAAAACCCGGAGGGATTGCAAATCCTTAACCTTATAGCCAGCTTACTTCCAAAGAAATTGTCAGGTCCGCCTCCCTCACCCCCATTTCTCTTGACCCCTGACCTATTGGCGTTGGACCGTGTCAGGAACCTTAAGCATATCCGGTTGCACGGTAGAATCGATTCCGAATACGAGAATATCTTAAACAACTTGTTCGTACGACAAGAGAAGCTAGAGACACTTGATCTGAATCTTATGCCAATCGATGGGAATGTATTGAGATCCACGGTTTTGAACAATTGTGAGACAATTGCACTTGTCCAACTCCGTCATGCACTGGTTGTAAGTGCGGACAGACCCCTTGACCTCTCGGGTTTTAGGAACTGTTCAAAATTGAAGATATTAATGATTTCGAGGCGGTTCAGTTTCTCAAGATCGGATCCTCCTATTCTGCCTGAACTCATTAATTTAGATGAGCTCCCAGACAGTCTGGTGAACCTCTATCTTGGTAGAATGGATATTTTGTCAAGGGATATTCTGGAGCTGTTGGATTCGGATTCGGGTTTGTTACCGAAACTGGAGAAACTGGGACTTGAACTTGTTGGACCTTCTGGGGATTCTGGGGTCAATTCTGCGGTTCTGGAAAGAATCGAGGGGTTGGAAATGAGGAATTTGCAGAAGCTCCGGGTGGACGGAAAATACGGGTCGAATTGCCCGGAAGAAGTGTCGAAACGTACGGCGCTCATTAAACGCCTCGGCTTCTGGCCTGAAGAGTTGATGCTAGAATTATTTAGGGACGAAAGCAATCGTTTACGACCCGACCCATTTCGGGAATTTTTTTCAGAACCATTGGGTGCAATGGTATACACAAACGATTGACTTATAAATTAGGATAGATCACTTGGTTTTCGATTCACATTCCGAGTTCCGACCGGAAGTGACCTATATAATTGTTTTATAACAAAGTAATATTATGCAAATATTGAGTTTCATAGACTAGAGATTGATAATTTATAAGTTGTAGTAGATTATCCAAAAATTGTACTTGCAATATACTGAGAATTAGTTAACTATCATGTTCCAGAAGTACAATTAATCTGTCGAACAGCTTTAATAAATCTCATCTCTAAGGCCTCATTCCTCCCGTACTCGAATTCTCTACATGGAAGCCTCCACTCCGAAACTGAAACTATATCACAATTCGAGGTCAACGAAATCTCGAAATGCATATTAGTTATTCCGGTTTAGCATCAATTGTTTCTGAATTTGAAATTCCTAATTTGTAATTCCTAACTGTTGTTACTTGTCTATCAATCAAATGTGCATTAGGAAGGTTGATAAATTACTCTTCGCTTTTTAGATTTTTTGAAGTTAGAAGTCTGCAAATCGAGTTTTGAACTGTACAGTCAACTCCCGATATAAGTTTTGCAATAATATATTTTTAGGCAACTTTTAATAGTAAAATAAATATTGATAATAAATTCAAAGTTACTTTATGAAGCATAAATCAATTAAAATTGTCTACAAATTATATTGTATATCAAAGTATATCAAAGAATCGTGAAATGTTACATGCAACAAGAACATATATGTGGGACAATTTTGGTAAGGATTTTGCCATTTTAGAACAATGGAGCTTATTTTAATTTAATTTAATTTATTTTAATTTAACACTAATTAAAGATGTATTTCAGTGTTTAGCAGTATTAACATATAAAATTTGAAAATATTGGTTGATTTTGCGTTTATTTTATCCAAAAATTGTTATAATTTTCATATTTCATTAATTTTTACTATGAATACTCGATTATTATTTTAAGTTCACAATCTTTTAACTAACAAACTACATCTTTTAAGAGTTAAACAAATAGAACCCCATGGGCTTCTAAATTGAAAACTACTTTAGTTCGTTATATACGTACCAGACTGTAAAAATACTACAAGAACGTTTGATTTTTTACCCAAAAAATCTAGAAATCCTAATAACCCTTGTCATTCATTCAGTGACTTGTTATCAAGTCCTAATGTACAGCGTTAAACTGCAATTAATGCTCCTCTAAACGTATAGTAAAGATTCGGCTAATCGTGACAATGAATTACTCGTAGCTATCGTCAGTATTTACATATGAACCACTGACGATATGGAAATTTATGATTTCACATTCAGCATCCAAAATTATACGACCACAAACTTGTAATCGGAGATCATCGAGACATTGAAAAACTGCCAAAGACAGTTAGTGAAAGCTGTTACTGTCGATAATTCTATATTTGATTAGCAAGTATGCAAATCTGGATATTAAGATGCGAAAAATGCCTACAATTTTTATTAATTTTAGATTTTTTAACTGAGTAATCTGAAATTATGTTGAATATCTTGATTAAGAATCAAAACGTGTCTGAAATTAATTACGAACTTTTTTGAGCTAATGTTCTTTTGACAGAGAAGAGAGGCAAGTAAATTGGATTAACATTTTAAACGGAAGTTAACGATGTACAGCAGTTCTAGCTTGTCGAGTCGAGTCAACATTCTGTTTCTTTGTAACAACTTTTTGTCGTCTTAAAAAACTGACAGTGAGATTAACGACAGGAGTTATAGTGTATAGGTTTAGGTTATGAAGAGGTTAACAATATGTCTTCGGTTGGATCCTTTTGTTCCTGTTACATTTTTCATACAACATTAGTGAAATTTAATGGGGATATTGTAGTTCGGGCTAAAAGATGCTTTTAATCTGGTTGACTCATTTCGAAAAATTTTAGCTCAGCACTAATTTTTTGAAATTTTTCACAATTTTGACTAAAATCATAGTATCAATCAAAAACCTAGAAAATTGTAGATCTCGAGGTTACTCGGATCACTAAACTGCGCTTATGTACACTTGGCAATGATTATTTATGTGACTTTGCCTTGGTACATTCCCCTCCCGGGTACATGAGCTAGCGGGAAATCGCCGGACGCTTATCAAATATAGAACCAAACCCTCTGTTTTAGGGTAATATCCAACATCTCGTAATTACTACTATAGATTATTACATCGAGATGAAAAAAGGCGAGAACTAAATATCAGCATCTATAAGTTCGAAAATGTTTTCTATCATGAAACTAAGCGTTATTTCTGTCGAATAGCAATCGAAAGTCCGCAAATTCTTTGAGTACAAATACTAGGCTTCATCTTAACTTTAGAGACGCTTAATTAATCGTTTAAAAATGATTAATGGACCACAGGGAATGTATCTATCGCGATGGGCATGACATTATAGATAGGTAGCTACGATTTCAAACATTTATTCGAATTTGACTCTATGAGCCGATAGTATGGGAACCCGTTCTGGTCTCATCTTTGTAAATATTATTATATAATGCTGACACTGACACTGACATACTGTGTCTTCCAAACAACTTCTCAGGTAGGAACTGCTCTGATGACTATAAGGAATTATTATGGATTATTATCAATCCCTAATGATAATTATCTTCGCCAAGTCATATCACACTAAACTACCATATTCTTCATAGTTCATGACAATTCCAATTTCAATGATCAAATCGTGTGAGCTACGGTGGTCGTGAGTTTGTTCTGAGGTTTCTTTGCGATTTCTGCATTTTCTTGTATGAGAATCCAGATTCGTAATTTATTATTAATTTATGGCACGCACAACTCAAGCAGAAGCCGCATTTTATTATACGAACGATTGTGGTTCTGATGGATTTTAGAGAGAAAGTTTGTATCAACAACAAAGTTCAAATGTCAAGTCCTTTTGACTCCTTGGAAAGTGTGGAAAAATGGGGAATCGAATTCGTAAATTTACAATTCGATCCAAATTTCTTTGTTACGAAATTGAATTATACGCCAATTCAAACAAATCTGCCCATTTCAGATCAAAAATATTTCTCTTACGATTTTAATTAGAAGCGTTTAAATACATGTTAATTGAGCTTTTAAACGCTTTTGTCTGTGTATCTGTATCCGCGAGCACAACAAAGTGACATTTAGTGAAGTGTATTATAGTATTTAGTACGAAGTTCATAGTTTATGAATTGGAAACGCATAATGCAAGTCGTATGTGTTATGGAATAGGAAATATAGAATTAGTATGAAACAACAACAAAATTGTGATTCATTTATGAATTAAGTGATTTAAATTAATTATAAATGTCAAATTGTTGTCAAATTGATTATTGATAGAAGAAGTGCATAATTTTAAGTCTAAATTTAAAGTTGTCAATTGGAAGAGGAAGTAGAACGCAATGTTGCGATTGTGAATTGTGAGTTTGTTGTCTCTCATATACGTAGTATGTATTTAGGATGTTGTCATTTGTTGTGATCGTTTTGCTGATTTTTCGTATAATCAGTATACAGGCTATTGCTGACTTTTTTCTAGTATAGGCAATACGTAGTATGTTTACTGCGCCTTTCTCGTATATGCAATATATATGTTATTGCTGCCTTTTTCAATTTGTTGTCTTTGTAATGTTCACTGTAGTTCAAAGTAGTACTAAATACTGCGACTTAACTAATGTTATTATTTTCAAGTTGCAGAGGTGGATTTGAAACCTGCAATATCATTGTACACGTCTACAGTCTTTTCACACTTAACAATTCATAGTCAATAGTATGTTGTCGTCTTGTCATATTCAATATTCGATTGATTGTAATCATGTCCTAAACAGAAGTTGTACTGTTCATATGTTGGAATTCGGAATTTTGTATTTTTAAGGGAAATTATCGGGAATTTTGGGAGTTTAGTAATTAAATATTCGACATTTAATTAGAAATTTTCCATCTCTCGAGTCTACTCATTTCACCGCACACACTCAGGTGTAGGGAAGTTATCTTGGCTAGTTATTTGAATTAGTTAGTGATTTGAGTTAAGGATTAAGAGTCTAGGGCCACGCCTTCCATATTGTGTTTTACAGTCCACACAATCATTATCGAAAGGAATATAAATAAAGCCGACCTAAGTTAGCGGTCAGTAGTTTCACCGCTACAGTACCGAATTTCCTGAAAATAATTT
Organism: Desoria tigrina; assembly: GCA_906901685.1. NCBI lineage: Eukaryota > Metazoa > Arthropoda > Collembola > Entomobryomorpha > Isotomidae > Desoria > Desoria tigrina. The sequence goes on from CAJQTU010000046.1 coordinate 1,416,354, forward strand.
AATGATGCTTAAAAGATGAGTATATATTTGATGACAGACCCGTTTGTTGATATTAACTAATGGTGAATATTTTGTTTAAAAGCTATAAAATACTGAGCTTATTATTCAGTCGAGGGACAATCTACTGTCCATATATATAGCACTTTTACATATACCTAATTTTTGACTCATTCATGTCCAGATTCATTAACTAAAATATCTTTAGCAGTTCATTTCGACCACAGCTGTCGATTTTGACATTCGACTCTAAAATTTAATGACATCAGAAACGTAGACAATTTAATCCGATTAATTAGTAAGACGTCTCAAAATATGCAGAGATAATTAAAATCACCTCTTTAAACCTTTAAATATAGCTCATTTAGCCAACTCCAACATGTACTGAACAAAAACAAAAACAAAACAGTTACCTAAATTGTTTCGCCGCCTTCTCCCGGAACAACAAACTAGCCGGAACGTTCCAAAGCACCTCTTGTCCATCTCCATTACTATACTCACAATGACTTAACCTCTCCGGTCCCCCCTCATCTCTACTAACTTTAATATGACAACACATAGGAAACACCTGCAAATCCAAACCAGGACTCACCGACTTCTTAAAAACTGAAGAGGTCTTAATATCAATAATATAATTACTATTATCCTCGCTCACATTCCCTAAACTAGAACTAGAACTGTTACTGGTTAAATTACTCGAACTAGAATTCGCACCCGAATCCCCACCGAGGTAGTTAAAGGTAAGGAAGATCGCTGCCGGAATCAGCGTCATTATAAACGCTGCTCCAGTGTTGACTGGCATTTTAAACGCTTACCCTATAGTAGGACCAATTTAATTGTAATTAAAATTTAAATATAAAATTATTGTTTGCACATGTAATAACAATAATAATGCACTTGGGCAGTTAGCTTATTTTTGTTTAGAAAAGTGACTCTCTCTTTCATTGAACTTTTGTGACGTGATTTAAAGAGGATTACTGCCGTGAAGTTCTAGCACAGATCCAGCACAGATCCAGCACACATTAACTGTGCTAGAATTAGATACTTAGTTCTCCCGTTTAATTCTCGAACTAGGTACTTAGTTCTCGCGTTTAATTCTCGAACTAGGTACTTAGATCTCGCGTTTAATTCTCGAACTCGGTACTGAGTTCTCGCGTATAATTCTCGGACTCGGTACTGAGATCTCGCGTTTAATTCTCGAACTCGGTACTGAGTTCTCGCGTTTAATTTTCGAACTAGGTACTTAGTTCTCGCGTTTAATTCTCGAACTAGATACTTAGTTCTCGCGTTTAATTCTCGAACTCGGTACTGAGATCTCGCGTTTAATTCTCGAACTAGGTACGTAGTTCTCGCTTTTAATTCTCGAGCTCGGTACTGAGATCTCGCGTTTAATTCTCGAACTAGGTACTTAGTTCTCGCTTTTAATTCTCGATCTAGGTACTTAGTTCTCGCTTTCAATTCTCGAACTAGGTACTTAGTTCTCGCGTTTAATTCTCGAACTAGGTACTTAGTTCTCGCGTTTAATTCTCGAACTCGGTACTGAGATCTCGCGTTTAATTCTCGAACTCGGTACTGAGTTCTCGCGTTTAATTCTCGAACTAGGTACTGAGTTCTTGCGTTTAATTCTCGAACTAGGTACTTAGTTCTCGCTTTTAATTCTCGAACTAGGTACTTAGTTCTCGCGTTTAATTCTCGAACTCGGTACTGAGATCTCGCGTTTAATTCTCGAACTAGGTACTTAGTTCTCGCGTTTAATTCTCGAACTCGGTACTGAGATCTCGCGTTTAATTCTCGAACTCGGTACTGAGTTCTCGCGTTTAATTCTCGAACTAGGTACTGAGTTCTTGCGTTTAATTCTCGAACTAGGTACTTAGTTCTCGCTTTTAATTCTCGAACTAGGTACTTAGTTCTCGCGTTTAATTCTCGAACTCGGTACTGAGATCTCGCGTTTAATTCTCGAACTAGGTACATAGTTCTCGCGTTTAATTCTCGAACTAGGTACTTACTTCTCGCGTTTAATTCTCGAACTCGATACTGAGTTCTCGCGTTTAATTCTCGGACTCGGTACTGAGATCTCGCGTTTAATTCTCGAACTCGGTACTGAGTTCTTGCGTTTAATTCTCGAACTCGGTACTTAGTTCTCGCTTTTAATTCTCGAACTAGGTACTTAGTTCTCGCGTTTAATTCTCGAACTAGGTACTTAGTTCTCGCGTTTAATTCTCGAACTCGGTACTTAGTTCTCGCGTTTAATTCTCGAACTAGGTACTTAGTTCTCGCTTTTAATTCTCGATCTAGGTACTTAGTTCTCGCTTTTAATTCTCGAACTAGGTAATTAGTTCTCGCGTTTAATTCTCGAACTAGGTACTTAGTTCTCGCGTTTAATTCTCGAACTAGGTACTTGGTTCTCGCGTTTAATTCTCGAACTAGGTACTTAGTTCTCGCGTTTAATTCTCGAACTAGGTACTTAGATCTCGCGTTTAATTCTCGAACTCGGTACTGAGTTCTCGCGTTTAATTCTCGAACTAGGTACTGAGTTCTTGCGTTTAATTCTCGAACTAGGTACTTAGTTCTCGCTTTTAATTCTCGAACTAGGTACTTAGTTCTCGCTTTTAATTCTCGAACTAGGTACTTAGTTCTCGCGTTTAATTTTCGAACTCGGTACTGAGATCTCGCGTTTAATTCTCGAACTAGGTACATAGTTCTCGCGTTTAATTCTCGAACTAGGTACTTACTTCTCGCGTTTAATTCTCGAACTCGATACTGAGATCTCGCGTTTAATTCTCGAACTCGGTACTGAGTTCTTGCGTTTAATCCTCGAACCCGGTACTTAGTTCTCGCTTTTAATTCTCGAACTAGGTACTTAGTTCTCGCGTTTAATTCTCGAACTAGGTACTTAGTTCTCGCGTTTAATTCTCGAACTAGGTACTTAGTTCTCGCGTTTAATTCTCGAACTCGGTACTGAGATCTCGCGTTTAATTCTCGAACTCGGTACTGAGTTCTCGCGTTTAATTCTCGAACTAGGTACTGAGTTCTTGCGTTTAATTCTCGAACTAGGTACTTAGTTCTCGCTTTTAATTCTCGAACTAGGTACCTAGTTCTCGCGTTTAATTCTCGAACTCGGTACTGAGATCTCGCGTTTAATTCTCGAACTAGGTACTTAGTTCTCGCGTTTAATTCTCGAACTCGGTACTGAGATCTCGCGTTTAATTCTCGAACTCGGTACTGAGTTCTCGCGTTTAATTCTCGAACTAGGTACTGAGTTCTTGCGTTTAATTCTCGAACTAGGTACTTAGTTCTCGCTTTTAATTCTCGAACTAGGTACTTAGTTCTCGCGTTTAATTCTCGAACTCGGTACTGAGATCTCGCGTTTAATTCTCGAACTAGGTACATAGTTCTCGCGTTTAATTCTCGAACTAGGTACTTACTTCTCGCGTTTAATTCTCGAACTCGATACTGAGTTCTCGCGTTTAATTCTCGGACTCGGTACTGAGATCTCGCGTTTAATTCTCGAACTCGGTACTGAGTTCTTGCGTTTAATTCTCGAACTCGGTACTTAGTTCTCGCTTTTAATTCTCGAACTAGGTACTTAGTTCTCGCGTTTAATTCTCGAACTAGGTACTTAGTTCTCGCGTTTAATTCTCGAACTCGGTACTTAGTTCTCGCGTTTAATTCTCGAACTAGGTACTTAGTTCTCGCTTTTAATTCTCGATCTAGGTACTTAGTTCTCGCTTTTAATTCTCGAACTAGGTACTTAGTTCTCGCGTTTAATTCTCGAACTAGGTACTTAGTTCTCGCGTTTAATTCTCGAACTAGGTACTTGGTTCTCGCGTTTAATTCTCGAACTAGGTACTTAGTTCTCGCGTTTAATTCTCGAACTAGGTACTTAGATCTCGCGTTTAATTCTCGAACTCGGTACTGAGTTCTCGCGTTTAATTCTCGAACTAGGTACTGAGTTCTTGCGTTTAATTCTCGAACTAGGTACTTAGTTCTCGCTTTTAATTCTCGAACTAGGTACTTAGTTCTCGCTTTTAATTCTCGAACTAGGTACTTAGTTCTCGCGTTTAATTTTCGAACTCGGTACTGAGATCTCGCGTTTAATTCTCGAACTAGGTACATAGTTCTCGCGTTTAATTCTCGAACTAGGTACTTACTTCTCGCGTTTAATTCTCGAACTCGATACTGAGATCTCGCGTTTAATTCTCGAACTCGGTACTGAGTTCTTGCGTTTAATCCTCGAACTCGGTACTTAGTTCTCGCTTTTAATTCTCGAACTAGGTACTTAGTTCTCGCGTTTAATTCTCGAACTAGGTACTTAGTTCTCGCGTTTAATTCTCGAACTCGGTACTTAGTTCTCGCGTTTAATTCTCGAACTAGGTACTTAGTTCTCGCTTTTAATTCTCGATCTAGGTACTTAGTTCTCGCTTTTAATTCTCGAACTAGGTACTTAGTTCTCGCGTTTAATTCTCGAACTAGGTACTTAGTTCTCGCGTTTAATTCTCGAACTAGGTACTTAGTTCTCGCTTTTAATTCTCGAACTAGGTACTTAGTTCTCGCGTTTAATTCTCGAACTAGGTACTTAGTTCTCGCGTTTAATTCTCGAACTAGGTACTTAGATCTCGCGTTTAATTCTCGAACTCGGTACTGAGTTCTCGCGTTTAATTCTCGAACTCGGTACTGAGATCTCGCGTTTAATTCTCGAACTAGGTACATAGTTCTCGCGTTTAATTCTCGAACTAGGTACTTACTTCTCGCGTTTAATTCTCGAACTCGATACTGAGTTCTCGCGTTTAATTCTCGTACTCGGTACTGAGTTCTTGCGTTTAATTCTCGAACTCGGTACTTAGTTCTCGCTTTTAATTCTCGAACTAGGTACTTAGTTCTTGCGTTTAATTCTCGAACTAGGTACTTAGTTCTCGCGTTTAATTCTTGAACTAGGTACTTAGTTCTCGCGTTTAATTCTCGAACTAGGTACTTAGATCTCGCGTTTAATTCTCGAACTCGGTACTGAGTTCTCGCGTTTAATTCTCGAACTCGGTACTGAGATCTCGCGTTTAATTCTCGAACTAGGTACATAGTTCTCGCGTTTAATTCTCGAACTAGGTACTTACTTCTCGCGTTTAATTCTCGAACTCGATACTGAGTTCTCGCGTTTAATTCTCGAACTCGGTACTGAGTTCTTGCGTTTAATTCTCGAACTCGGTACTTAGTTCTCGCTTTTAATTCTCGAACTCGATACTGAGTTCTCGCGTTTAATTCTCGGACTCGGTACTGAGATCTCGCGTTTAATTCTCGAACTCATTACTGAGTTCTTGCGTTTAATTCTCGAACTCGGTACTTAGTTCTCGCTTTTAATTCTCGAACTAGGTACTTAGTTCTCGCGTTTAATTCTCGAACTAGGTACTTAGTTCTCGCGTTTAATTCTCGAACTCGGTACTTAGTTCTCGCGTTTAATTCTCGAACTAGGTACTTAGTTCTCGCTTTTAATTCTCGATCTAGGTACTTAGTTCTCGCTTTTAATTCTCGAACTAGGTACTTAGTTCTCGCGTTTAATTCTCAAACTAGGTTCTTAGTTCTCGCGTTTAATTCTCGAACTAGGTACTTAGTTCTCGCTTTTAATTCTCGAACTAGGTACTTAGTTCTCGCGTTTAATTCTCGAACTCGGTACTGAGATCTCGCGTTTAATTCTCGAACTAGGTACATAGTTCTCGCGTTTAATTCTCGAACTAGGTACTTACTTCTCGCGTTTAATTCTCGAACTAGGTACTTAGTTCTCGCGTTTAATTCTCGAACTAGGTACTTAGATCTCACGTTTAATTCTCGAACTCGGTACTGAGTTCTCGCGTTTAATTCTCGAACTCGGTACTGAGATCTCGCGTTTAATTCTCGAACTAGGTACTTAGTTCTCGCTTTGAATTCTCGAACTAGGTACTTAGTTCTCGCGTTTAATTCTCGAACTCGGTACTGAGATCTCGCGTTTAATTCTCGAACTAGGTACATAGTTCTCGCGTTTAATTCTCGAACTAGGTACTTAGTTCTCGCGTTTAATTCTCGAACTAGGTACTTACTTCTCGCGTTTAATTCTCGAACTCGATACTGAGTTCTCGCGTTTAATTCTCGGACTCGGTAATGAGATCTCGCGTTTAATTCTCGAACTCGGTACTTAGTTCTGGCTTTTAATTCTCGAACTAGGTACTTAGTTCTCGCGTTTAATTCTCTAACTCGGTACTGAGATCTCGCGTTTAATTCTCGAACTAGGTACATAGTTCTCGCGTTTAATTCTCGAACTAGGTACTTACTTCTCGCATTTAATTCTCGAACTCGATACTGAGTTCTCGCGTTTAATTCTCGGACTCGGTACTGAGATCTCGCGTTTAATTCTCGAACTCGGTACTGAGTTCTTGCGTTTAATTCTCGAACTCGGTACTTAGTTCTCGCTTTTAATTCTCGAACTAGGTACTTAGTTCTCGCGTTTAATTCTTGAACTAGGTACTTAGTTCTCGCGTTTAATTCTCGAACTCGGTACTTAGTTCTCGCGTTTAATTCTCGAACTAGGTACTTAGTTCTCGCTTTTAATTCTCGATCTAGGTACTTAGTTCTCGCTTTTAATTCTCGAACTAGGTACTTAGTTCTCGCGTTTAATTCTCGAACTAGGTACTTAGTTCTCGCATTTAATTCTCGAACTAGGTACTTAGTTCTCGCTTTTAATTCTCGAACTAGGTACTTAGTTCTCGCGTTTAATTCTCGAAGTAGGTACTTAGTTCTCGCGTTTAATTCTCGAACTAGGTACTTAGATCTCGCGTTTAATTCTCGAACTCGGTACTGAGTTCTTGCATTTAATTCTCGAACTAGGTACTGAGTTCTTGCGTTTAATTCTCGAACTAGGTACTTAGTTCTCGCTTTTAATTCTCTAACTAGGTACTGAGTTCTTGCGTTTAATTCTCGAACTAGGTACTTAGTTCTCGCTTTTAATTCTCGAACTAGGTACTTAGTTCTCGCGTTTAATTCTCGAACTCGGTACTGAGATCTCGCGTTTAATTCTCGAACTAGGTACATAGTTCTCGCGTTTAATTCTCGAACTAGGTACTTACTTCTCGCGTTTAATTCTCGAACTCGATACTGAGTTCTCGCGTTTAATTCTCGGACTCGGTACTGAGATCTCGCGTTTAATTCTCGAACTCGGTACTGAGTTCTTGCGTTTAATTCTCGAACTCGGTACTTAGTTCTCGCTTTTAATTCTCGAACTAGGTACTTAGTTCTCGCGTTTAATTCTCGAACTAGGTACTTAGTTCTCGCGTTTAATTCTCGAACTCGGTACTTAGTTCTCGCGTTTAATTCTCGAACTAGGTACTTAGTTCTCGCTTTTAATTCTCGATCTAGGTACTTAGTTCTCGCTTTTAATGCTCGAACTAGGTACTTAGTTCTCGCGTTTAATTCTCGAACTCGGTACTGAGATCTCGCTTTTAATTCTCGAACTAGGTACTTAGTTCTCGCGTTTAATTCTCGAACTGGGTACTGAGATCTCGCGTTTAATTCTCGAACTAGGTACATAGTTCTCGCGTTTAATTCTCGAACTAGGTACTTAGTTCTCGCGTTTAATTCTCGAACTCGGTACTTAGTTCTCGCGTTTAATTCTCGAACTAGGTACTTAGTTCTCGCTTTTAATTCTCGATCTAGGTACTTAGTTCTCGCTTTTAATTCTCGAACTAGGTACTTAGTTCTCGCGTTTAATTCTCGAACTAGGTACTTAGTTCTCGCGTTTAATTCTCGAACTAGGTACTTAGTTCTCGCTTTTAATTCTCGAACTAGGTACTTAGTTCTCGCGTTTAATTCTCGAACTCGGTACTGAGATCTCGCGTTTAATTCTCGAACTAGGTACATAGTTCTCGCGTTTAATTCTCGAACTAGGTACTTACTTCTCGCGTTTAATTCTCGAACTCGATACTGAGTTCTCGCGTTTAATTCTCGGACCCGGTACTGAGATCTCGCGTTTAATTCTCGAACTCGGTACTGAGTTCTTGCGTTTAATTCTCGAACTCGGTACTTAGTTCTCGCTTTTAATTCTCGAACTAGGTACTTAGTTCTCGCGTTTAATTCTCGAACTAGGTACTTAGTTCTTGCGTTTAATTCTCGAACTCGGTACTTAGTTCTCGCGTTTAATTCTCGAACTAGGTACTTAGTTCTCGCTTTTAATTCTCGATCTAGGTACTTAGTTCTCGCGTTTAGTTCTCGAACTAGGTACTTAGTTCTCGCTTTTAATTCTCGAACTCGGTACTGAGTTCTCGCGTTTAATTCTCGGACTCGGTACTGAGATCTCGCGTTTAATTCTCGAACTCGGTACTGAGTTCTCGCGTTTAATTTTCGAACTAGGTACTTAGTTCTCGCGTTTAATTCTCGAACTAGATACTTAGTTCTCCCGTTTAAATCTCGAACTCGGTACTGAGATCTCGCGTTTAATTCTCGAACTAGGTACGTAGTTCTCGCTTTTAATTCTCGAGCTCGGTACTGAGATCTCGCGTTTAATTCTCGAACTAGGTACATAGTTCTCGCGTTTAATTCTCGAACTAGGTACTTAGTTCTCGCGTTTAATTCTCGAACTCGGTACTTAGTTCTCGCGTTTAATTCTCGAACTAGGTACTTAGTTCTCGCTTTTAATTCTCGATCTAGGTACTTAGTTCTCGCTTTTAATTCTCGAACTAGGTACTTAGTTCTCGCGTTTAATTCTCGAACTAGGTACTTAGTTCTCGCGTTTAATTCTCGAACTAGGTACTTAGTTCTCGCTTTTAATTCTCGAACTAGGTACTTAGTTCTCGCGTTTAATTCTCGAACTAGGTACTTAGTTCTCGCGTTTAATTCTCGAACTAGGTACTTAGATCTCGCGTTTAATTCTCGAACTCGGTACTGAGTGCTCGCATTTAATTCTCGAACTAGGTACTGAGTTCTTGCGTTTAATTCTCGAACTGGGTACTTAGTTCTCGCTTTTAATTCTCGAACTAGGTACTTAGTTCTCGCGTTTAATTCTCGAACTCGGTACTGAGATCTCGCGTTTAATTCTCGAACTAGGTACATAGTTCTCGCGTTTAATTCTCGAACTAGGTACTTACTTCTCGCGTTTAATTCTCGAACTCGATACTGAGTTCTCGCGTTTAATTCTCGGACCCGGTACTGAGATCTCGCGTTTAATTCTCGAACTCGGTACTGAGTGCTCGCATTTAATTCTCGAACTAGGTACTGAGTTCTTGCGTTTAATTCTCGAACTAGGTACTTAGTTCTCGCTTTTAATTCTCGAACTAGGTACTTAGTTCTCGCGTTTAATTCTCGAACTCGGTACTGAGATCTCGCGTTTATTTCTCGAACTAGGTACATAGTTCTCGCGTTTAATTCTCGAACTAGGTACTTACTTCTCGCGTTTAATTCTCGAACTCGATACTGAGTTCTCGCGTTTAATTCTCGGACCCGGTACTGAGATCTCGCGTTTAATTCTCGAACTCGGTACTGAGTTCTTGCGTTTAATTCTCGAACTCGGTACTTAGTTCTCGCTTTTAATTCTCGAACTAGGTACTTAGTTCTCGCGTTTAATTCTCGAACTAGGTACTTAGTTCTTGCGTTTAATTCTCGAACTCGGTACTTAGTTCTCGCGTTTAATTCTCGAACTAGGTACTTAGTTCTCGCTTTTAATTCTCGATCTAGGTACTTAGTTCTCGCGTTTAGTTCTCGAACTAGGTACTTAGTTCTCGCTTTTAATTCTCGAACTCGGTACTGAGTTCTCGCGTTTAATTCTCGGACTCGGTACTGAGATCTCGCGTTTAATTCTCGAACTCGGTACTGAGTTCTCGCGTTTAATTTTCGAACTAGGTACTTAGTTCTCGCGTTTAATTCTCGAACTAGATACTTAGTTCTCGCGTTTAAATCTCGAACTCGGTACTGAGATCTCGCGTTTAATTCTCGAACTAGGTACGTAGTTCTCGCTTTTAATTCTCGAGCTCGGTACTGAGATCTCGCGTTTAATTCTCGAACTAGGTACATAGTTCTCGCGTTTAATTCTCGAACTAGGTACTTAGTTCTCGCGTTTAATTCTCGAACTCGGTACTTAGTTCTCGCGTTTAATTCTCGAACTAGGTACTTAGTTCTCGCTTTTAATTCTCGATCTAGGTACTTAGTTCTCGCTTTTAATTCTCGAACTAGGTACTTAGTTCTCGCGTTTAATTCTCGAACTAGGTACTTAGTTCTCGCGTTTAATTCTCGAACTAGGTACTTAGTTCTCGCTTTTAATTCTCGATCTAGGTACTTAGTTCTCGCTTTTAATGCTCGAACTAGGTACTTAGTTCTCGCGTTTAATTCTCGAACTCGGTACTGAGATCTCGCTTTTAATTCTCGAACTAGGTACTTAGTTCTCGCGTTTAATTCTCGAACTGGGTACTGAGATCTCGCGTTTAATTCTCGAACTAGGTACATAGTTCTCGCGTTTAATTCTCGAACTAGGTACTTAGTTCTCGCGTTTAATTCTCGAACTCGGTACTTAGTTCTCGCGTTTAATTCTCGAACTAGGTACTTAGTTCTCGCTTTTAATTCTCGATCTAGGTACTTAGTTCTCGCTTTTAATTCTCGAACTAGGTACTTAGTTCTCGCGTTTAATTCTCGAACTAGGTACTTAGTTCTCGCGTTTAATTCTCGAACTCGGTACTGAGTTCTTGCGTTTAATTCTCGAACTCGGTACTTAGTTCTCGCTTTTAATTCTCGAACTAGGTACTTAGTTCTCGCTTTTAATGCTCGAACTAGGTACTTAGTTCTCGCGTTTAATTCTCGAACTCGGTACTGAGATCTCGCTTTTAATTCTCGAACTAGGTACTTAGTTCTCGCGTTTAATTCTCGAACTGGGTACTGAGATCTCGCGTTTAATTCTCGAACTAGGTACATAGTTCTCGCGTTTAATTCTCGAACTAGGTACTTAGTTCTCGCGTTTAATTCTCGAACTCGGTACTTAGTTCTCGCGTTTAATTCTGGAACTCGGTACTGAGATCTCGCGTTTAATTCTCGAACTAGGTACATAGTTCTCGCGTTTAATTCTCGAACTAGGTACTTACTTCTCGCGTTTAATTCTCGAACTCGATACTGAGTTCTCGCGTTTAATTCTCGGACCCGGTACTGAGATCTCGCGTTTAATTCTCGAACTCGGTACTGAGTTCTTGCGTTTAATTCTCGAACTCGGTACTTAGTTCTCGCTTTTAATTCTCGAACTAGGTACTTAGTTCTCGCGTTTAATTCTCGAACTAGGTACTTAGTTCTTGCGTTTAATTCTCGAACTCGGTACTTAGTTCTCGCGTTTAATTCTCGAACTAGGTACTTAGTTCTCGCTTTTAATTCTCGATCTAGGTACTTAGTTCTCGCGTTTAGTTCTCGAACTAGGTACTTAGTTCTCGCTTTTAATTCTCGAACTCGGTACTGAGTTCTCGCGTTTAATTCTCGGACTCGGTACTGAGATCTCGCGTTTAATTCTCGAACTCGGTACTGAGTTCTCGCGTTTAATTTTCGAACTAGGTACTTAGTTCTCGCGTTTAATTCTCGAACTAGATACTTAGTTCTCGCGTTTAAATCTCGAACTCGGTACTGAGATCTCGCGTTTAATTCTCGAACTAGGTACGTAGTTCTCGCTTTTAATTCTCGAGCTCGGTACTGAGATCTCGCGTTTAATTCTCGAACTAGGTACATAGTTCTCGCGTTTAATTCTCGAACTAGGTACTTAGTTCTCGCGTTTAATTCTCGAACTCGGTACTTAGTTCTCGCGTTTAATTCTCGAACTAGGTACTTAGTTCTCGCTTTTAATTCTCGATCTAGGTACTTAGTTCTCGCTTTTAATTCTCGAACTAGGTACTTAGTTCTCGCGTTTAATTCTCGAACTAGGTACTTAGTTCTCGCGTTTAATTCTCGAACTAGGTACTTAGTTCTCGCTTTTAATTCTCGAACTAGGTACTTAGTTCTCGCGTTTAATTCTCGAACTAGGTACTTAGTTCTCGCGTTTAATTCTCGAACTAGGTACTTAGATCTCGCGTTTAATTCTCGAACTCGGTACTGAGTGCTCGCATTTAATTCTCGAACTAGGTACTGAGTTCTTGCGTTTAATTCTCGAACTGGGTACTTAGTTCTCGCTTTTAATTCTCGAACTAGGTACTTAGTTCTCGCGTTTAATTCTCGAACTCGGTACTGAGATCTCGCGTTTAATTCTCGAACTAGGTACATAGTTCTCGCGTTTAATTCTCGAACTAGGTACTTACTTCTCGCGTTTAATTCTCGAACTCGATACTGAGTTCTCGCGTTTAATTCTCGGACCCGGTACTGAGATCTCGCGTTTAATTCTCGAACTCGGTACTGAGTGCTCGCATTTAATTCTCGAACTAGGTACTTAGTTCTCGCTTTTAATTCTCGAACTAGGTACTTAGTTCTCGCGTTTAATTCTCGAACTCGGTACTGAGATCTCGCGTTTAATTCTCGAACTAGGTACATAGTTCTCGCGTTTAATTCTCGAACTAGGTACTTACTTCTCGCGTTTAATTCTCGAACTCGATACTGAGTTCTCGCGTTTAATTCTCGGACCCGGTACTGAGATCTCGCGTTTAATTCTCGAACTCGGTACTGAGTTCTTGCGTTTAATTCTCGAACTCGGTACTTAGTTCTCGCTTTTAATTCTCGAACTAGGTACTTAATTCTCGCGTTTAATTCTCGAACTAGGTACTTAGTTCTTGCGTTTAATTCTCGAACTCGGTACTTAGTTCTCGCGTTTAATTCTCGAACTAGGTACTTAGTTCTCGCTTTTAATTCTCGATCTAGGTACTTAGTTCTCGCGTTTAGTTCTCGAACTAGGTACTTAGTTCTCGCTTTTAATTCTCGAACTCGGTACTGAGTTCTCGCGTTTAATTCTCGGACTCGGTACTGAGATCTCGCGTTTAATTCTCGAACTCGGTACTGAGTTCTCGCGTTTAATTTTCGAACTAGGTACTTAGTTCTCGCGTTTAATTCTCGAACTAGATACTTAGTTCTCGCGTTTAAATCTCGAACTCGGTACTGAGATCTCGCGTTTAATTCTCGAACTAGGTACGTAGTTCTCGCTTTTAATTCTCGAGCTCGGTACTGAGATCTCGCGTTTAATTCTCGAACTAGGTACATAGTTCTCGCGTTTAATTCTCGAACTAGGTACTTAGTTCTCGCGTTTAATTCTCGAACTCGGTACTTAGTTCTCGCGTTTAATTCTCGAACTAGGTACTTAGTTCTCGCTTTTAATTCTCGATCTAGGTACTTAGTTCTCGCTTTTAATTCTCGAACTAGGTACTTAGTTCTCGCGTTTAATTCTCGAACTAGGTACTTAGTTCTCGCGTTTAATTCTCGAACTAGGTACTTAGTTCTCGCTTTTAATTCTCGAACTAGGTACTTAGTTCTCGCGTTTAATTCTCGAACTAGGTACTTAGTTCTCGCGTTTAATTCTCGAACTAGGTACTTAGATCTCGCGTTTAATTCTCGAACTCGGTACTGAGTGCTCGCATTTAATTCTCGAACTAGGTACTGAGTTCTTGCGTTTAATTCTCGAACTGGGTACTTAGTTCTCGCTTTTAATTCTCGAACTAGGTACTTAGTTCTCGCGTTTAATTCTCGAACTCGGTACTGAGATCTCGCGTTTAATTCTCGAACTAGGTACATAGTTCTCGCGTTTAATTCTCGAACTAGGTATTTACTTCTCGCGTTTAATTCTCGAACTCGATACTGAGTTCTCGCGTTTAATTCTCGGACCCGGTACTGAGATCTCGCGTTTAATTCTCGAACTCGGTACTGAGTTCTTGCGTTTAATTCTCGAACTCGGTACTTAGTTCTCGCTTTTAATTCTCGAACTAGGTACTTAGTTCTCGCGTTTAATTCTCGAACTAGGTACTTAGTTCTTGCGTTTAATTCTCGAACTCGGTACTTAGTTCTCGCGTTTAATTCTCGAACTAGGTACTTAGTTCTCGCTTTTAATTCTCGAACTAGGTACTTAGTTCTCGCTTTTAATTCTCGATCTAGGTACTTAGTTCTCGCTTTTAATTCTCGAACTAGGTACTTAGTTCTCGCGTTTAATTCTCGAACTAGGTACTTAGTTCTCGCGTTTAATTCTCGAACTCGGTACTGAGATCTCGCGTTTAATTCTCGAACTCGGTACTGAGTTCTCGCGTTTAATTCTCGAACTAGGTACTGAGTTCTTGCGTTTAATTCTCGAACTAGGTACTTAGTTCTCGCTTTTAATTCTCGAACTAGGTACTTAGTTCTCGCGTTTAATTCTCGAACTCGGTACTGAGATCTCGCGTTTAATTCTCGAACTAGGTACATAGTTCTCGCGTTTAATTCTCGAACTAGGTACTTACTTCTCGCGTTTAATTCTCGAACTCGATACTGAGTTCTCGAGTCTAATTCTCGGACTCGGTACTTAGTTCTCGCTTTTAATGCTCGAACTCGATACTGAGTTCTCGCGTTTAATTCTCGGACTCGGTACTGAGATCTCGCGTTTAATTCTCGAACTCGGTACTGAGTTCTTGCGTTTAATTCTCGAACTCGGTACTTAGTTCTCGCTTTTAATTCTCGAACTAGGTACTTAGTTCTCGCGTTTAATTCTTGAACTAGGTACTTAGTTCTCGCGTTTAATTCTCGAACTCGGTACTTAGTTCTCGCGTTTAATTCTCGAACTAGGTACTTAGTTCTCGCTTTTAATTCTCGATCTAGGTACTTAGTTCTCGCTTTTAATTCTCGAACTAGGTACTTAGTTCTCGCGTTTAATTCTCGAACTAGGTACTTAGTTCTCGCATTTAATTCTCGAACTAGGTACTTAGTTCTCGCTTTTAATTCTCGAACTAGGTACTTAGTTCTCGCGTTTAATTCTCGAAGTAGGTACTTAGTTCTCGCGTTTAATTCTCGAACTAGGTACTTAGATCTCGCGTTTAATTCTCGAACTCGGTACTGAGTGCTCGCATTTAATTCTCGAACTAGGTACTGAGTTCTTGCGTTTAATTCTCGAACTAGGTACTTAGTTCTCGCTTTTAATTCTCTAACTAGGTACTGAGTTCTTGCGTTTAATTCTCGAACTAGGTACTTAGTTCTCGCTTTTAATTCTCGAACTAGGTACTTAGTTCTCGCGTTTAATTCTCGAACTCGGTACTGAGATCTCGCGTTTAATTCTCGAACTAGGTACATAGTTCTCGCGTTTAATTCTCGAACTAGGTACTTACTTCTCGCGTTTAATTCTCGAACTCGATACTGAGTTCTCGCGTTTAATTCTCGGACTCGGTACTGAGATCTCGCGTTTAATTCTCGAACTCGGTACTGAGTTCTTGCGTTTAATTCTCGAACTCGGTACTTAGTTCTCGCTTTTAATTCTCGAACTAGGTACTTAGTTCTCGCGTTTAATTCTCGAACTAGGTACTTAGTTCTCGCGTTTAATTCTCGAACTCGGTACTTAGTTCTCGCGTTTAATTCTCGAACTAGGTACTTAGTTCTCGCTTTTAATTCTCGATCTAGGTACTTAGTTCTCGCTTTTAATGCTCGAACTAGGTACTTAGTTCTCGCGTTTAATTCTCGAACTCGGTACTGAGATCTCGCTTTTAATTCTCGAACTAGGTACTTAGTTCTCGCGTTTAATTCTCGAACTGGGTACTGAGATCTCGCGTTTAATTCTCGAACTAGGTACATAGTTCTCGCGTTTAATTCTCGAACTAGGTACTTAGTTCTCGCGTTTAATTCTCGAACTCGGTACTTAGTTCTCGCGTTTAATTCTCGAACTAGGTACTTAGTTCTCGCTTTTAATTCTCGATCTAGGTACTTAGTTCTCGCTTTTAATTCTCGAACTAGGTACTTAGTTCTCGCGTTTAATTCTCGAACTAGGTACTTAGTTCTCGCGTTTAATTCTCGAACTAGGTACTTAGTTCTCGCTTTTAATTCTCGAACTAGGTACTTAGTTCTCGCGTTTAATTCTCGAACTAGGTACTTAGTTCTCGCGTTTAATTCTCGAACTAGGTACTTAGATCTCGCGTTTAATTCTCGAACTCGGTACTGAGTGCTCGCATTTAATTCTCGAACTAGGTACTGAGTTCTTGCGTTTAATTCTCGAACTAGGTACTTAGTTCTCGCTTTTAATTCTCGAACTAGGTACTTAGTTCTCGCGTTTAATTCTCGAACTCGGTACTGAGATCTCGCGTTTAATTCTCGAACTAGGTACATAGTTCTCGCGTTTAATTCTCGAACTGGGTACTTACTTCTCGCGTTTAATTCTCGAACTCGATACTGAGTTCTCGCGTTTAATTCTCGGACCCGGTACTGAGATCTCGCGTTTAATTCTCGAACTCGGTACTGAGTTCTTGCGTTTAATTCTCGAACTCGGTACTTAGTTCTCGCTTTTAATTCTCGAACTAGGTACTTAGTTCTCGCGTTTAATTCTCGAACTAGGTACTTAGTTCTTGCGTTTAATTCTCGAACTCGGTACTTAGTTCTCGCGTTTAATTCTCGAACTAGGTACTTAGTTCTCGCTTTTAATTCTCGATCTAGGTACTTAGTTCTCGCGTTTAGTTCTCGAACTAGGTACTTAGTTCTCGCTTTTAATTCTCGAACTCGGTACTGAGTTCTCGCGTTTAATTCTCGGACTCGGTACTGAGATCTCGCGTTTAATTCTCGAACTCGGTACTGAGTTCTCGCGTTTAATTTTCGAACTAGGTACTTAGTTCTCGCGTTTAATTCTCGAACTAGATACTTAGTTCTCGCGTTTAAATCTCGAACTCGGTACTGAGATCTCGCGTTTAATTCTCGAACTAGGTACGTAGTTCTCGCTTTTAATTCTCGAGCTCGGTACTGAGATCTCGCGTTTAATTCTCGAACTAGGTACATAGTTCTCGCGTTTAATTCTCGAACTAGGTACTTAGTTCTCGCGTTTAATTCTCGAACTCGGTACTTAGTTCTCGCGTTTAATTCTCGAACTAGGTACTTAGTTCTCGCTTTTAATTCTCGATCTAGGTACTTAGTTCTCGCTTTTAATTCTCGAACTAGGTACTTAGTTCTCGCGTTTAATTCTCGAACTAGGTACTTAGTTCTCGCGTTTAATTCTCGAACTAGGTACTTAGTTCTCGCTTTTAATTCTCGAACTAGGTACTTAGTTCTCGCGTTTAATTCTCGAACTAGGTACTTAGTTCTCGCGTTTAATTCTCGAACTAGGTACTTAGATCTCGCGTTTAATTCTCGAACTCGGTACTGAGTGCTCGCATTTAATTCTCGAACTAGGTACTGAGTTCTTGCGTTTAATTCTCGAACTGGGTACTTAGTTCTCGCTTTTAATTCTCGAACTAGGTACTTAGTTCTCGCGTTTAATTCTCGAACTCGGTACTGAGATCTCGCGTTTAATTCTCGAACTAGGTACATAGTTCTCGCGTTTAATTCTCGAACTAGGTACTTACTTCTCGCGTTTAATTCTCGAACTCGATACTGAGTTCTCGCGTTTAATTCTCGGACCCGGTACTGAGATCTCGCGTTTAATTCTCGAACTCGGTACTGAGTTCTTGCGTTTAATTCTCGAACTCGGTACTTAGTTCTCGCTTTTAATTCTCGAACTAGGTACTTAGTTCTCGCGTTTAATTCTCGAACTAGGTACTTAGTTCTTGCGTTTAATTCTCGAACTCGGTACTTAGTTCTCGCGTTTAATTCTCGAACTAGGTACTTAGTTCTCGCTTTTAATTCTCGAACTAGGTACTTAGTTCTCGCTTTTAATTCTCGATCTAGGTACTTAGTTCTCGCTTTTAATTCTCGAACTAGGTACTTAGTTCTCGCGTTTAATTCTCGAACTAGGTACTTAGTTCTCGCGTTTAATTCTCGAACTCGGTACTGAGATCTCGCGTTTAATTCTCGAACTCGGTACTGAGTTCTCGCGTTTAATTCTCGAACTAGGTACTGAGTTCTTGCGTTTAATTCTCGAACTAGGTACTTAGTTCTCGCTTTTAATTCTCGAACTAGGTACTTAGTTCTCGCGTTTAATTCTCGAACTCGGTACTGAGATCTCGCGTTTAATTCTCGAACTAGGTACATAGTTCTCGCGTTTAATTCTCGAACTAGGTACTTACTTCTCGCGTTTAATTCTCGAACTCGATACTGAGTTCTCGAGTTTAATTCTCGGACTCGGTACTGAGATCTCGCGTTTAATTCTCGAACTCGGTACTGAGTTCTTGCGTTTAATTCTCGAACTCGGTACTTAGTTCTCGCTTTTAATTCTCGAACTAGGTACTTAGTTCTCGCGTTTAATTCTCGAACTAGGTACTTAGTTCTCGCGTTTAATTCTCGAACTAGGTACTTACTTCTCGCGTTTAATTCTCGAACTCGATACTGAGTTCTCGCGTTTAATTCTCGGACTCGGTACTGAGATCTCGCGTTTAATTCTCGAACTTGGTACTGAGTTCTTGCGTTTAATTCTCGAACTCGGTACTTAGTTCTCGCTTTTAATTCTCGAACTAGGTACTTAGTTCTCGCGTTTAATTCTCGAACTAGGTACTTAGTTCTCGCTTTTAATTCTCGATCTAGGTACTTAGTTCTCGCTTTTAATGCTCGAACTAGGTACTTAGTTCTCGCGTTTAATTCTCGAACTCGGTACTGAGATCTCGCTTTTAATTCTCGAACTAGGTACTTAGTTCTCGCGTTTAATTCTCGAACTGGGTACTGAGATCTCGCGTTTAATTCTCGAACTAGGTACATAGTTCTCGCGTTTAATTCTCGAACTAGGTACTTAGTTCTCGCGTTTAATTCTCGAACTCGGTACTTAGTTCTCGCTTTTAATTCTCGAACTAGGTACTTAGTTCTCGCTTTTAATTCTCGATCTAGGTACTTAGTTCTCGCTTTTAATTCTCGAACTAGGTACTTAGTTCTCGCGTTTAATTCTCGAACTAGGTACTTAGTTCTCGCGTTTAATTCTCGAACTAGGTACTTAGTTCTCGCTTTTAATTCTCGAACTAGGTACTTAGTTCTCGCGTTGAATTATCGAACTAGGTACTTAGTTCTCGCGTTTAATTCTCGAACTAGGTACTTAGATCTCGCGTTTAATTCTCGAACTCGGTACTGAGTGCTCGCATTTAATTCTCGAACTAGGTACTGAGTTCTTGCGTTTAATTCTCGAACTAGATACTTAGTTCTCGCGTTTAATTCTCGGACTCGGTACTGAGATCTCGCGTTTAATTCTCGAACTCGGTACTGAGTTCTTGCGTTTAATTCTCGAACTCGGTACTTAGTTCTCGCGTTTAATTCTCGAACTAGGTACTTAGATCTCGCGTTTAATTCTCGAACTCGGTACTGAGTTCTCGCGTTTAATTTTCGAACTAGGTACTTAGTTCTCGCGTTTAATTCTCGAACTAGATACTTAGTTCTCGCGTTTAATTCTCGGACTCGGTACTGAGATCTCGCGTTTAATTCTCGAACTCGGTACTGAGTTCTTGCGTTTAATTCTCGAACTCGGTACTTAGTTCTCGCTTTTAATTCTCGAACTAGGTACTTAGTTCTCGCGTTTAATTCTCGAACTAGGTACTTAGTTCTCGCGTTTAATTCTCGAACTCGGTACTTAGTTCTCGCGTTTAATTCTCGAACTAGGTACTTAGTTCTCGCTTTTAATTCTCGATCTAGGTACTTAGTTCTCGCTTTTAATTCTCGAACTAGGTACTTAGTTCTCGCGTTTAATTCTCGAACTAGGTACTTAGTTCTCGCGTTTAATTCTCGAACTAGGTACTTAGTTCTCGCTTTTAATTCTCGAACTAGGTACTTAGTTCTCGCGTTTAATTCTCGAAGTAGGTACTTAGTTCTCGCGTTTAATTCTCGAACTAGGTACTTAGATCTCGCGTTAAATTCTCGAACTCGGTACTGAGTGCTCGCATTTAATTCTCGAACTAGGTACTGAGTTCTTGCGTTTAATTCTCGAACTAGGTACTTAGTTCTCGCTTTTAATTCTCGGACTCGGTACTGAGATCTCGCGTTTAATTCTCGAACTCGGTACTGAGTTCTCGCGTTTAATTTTCGAACTAGGTACTTAGTTCTCGCGTTTAATTCTCGAACTAGATACTTAGTTCTCGCGTTTAAATCTCGAACTCGGTACTGAGATCTCGCGTTTAATTCTCGAACTAGGTACGTAGTTCTCGCTTTTAATTCTCGAGCTCGGTACTGAGATCTCGCGTTTAATTCTCGAACTAGGTACTTAGTTCTCGCTTTTAATTCTCGATCTAGGTACTTAGTTCTCGCTTTTAATTCTCGAACTAGGTACTTAGTTCTCGCGTTTAATTCTCGAACTAGGTACTTAGTTCTTGCGTTTAATTCTCGAACTCGGTACTTAGTTCTCGCTTTTAATTCTCGAACTAGGTACTTAGTTCTCGCGTTTAATTCTCGAACTAGGTACTTAGTTCTCGCGTTTAATTCTCGAACTCGGTACTTAGTTCTCGCGTTTAATTCTCGAACTAGGTACTTAGTTCTCGCTTTTAATTCTCGATCTAGGTACTTAGTTCTCGCTTTTAATGCTAGAACTAGGTACTTAGTTCTCGCGTTTAATTCTCGAACTCGGTACTGAGATCTCGCTTTTAATTCTCGATCTAGGTACTTAGTTCTCGCTTTTAATTCTCGAACTAGGTACTTAGTTCTCGCTTTTAATTCTCGATCTAGGTACTTAGTTCTCGCTTTTAATTCTCGAACTAGGTACTTAGTTCTCGCGTTTAATTCTCGAACTAGGTACTTAGTTCTTGCGTTTAATTCTCGAACTCGGTACTTAGTTCTCGCTTTTAATTCTCGAACTAGGTACTTAGTTCTCGCGTTTAATTCTCGAACTAGGTACTTAGTTCTCGCGTTTAATTCTCGAACTCGGTACTTAGTTCTCGCGTTTAATTCTCGAACTAGGTACTTAGTTCTCGCTTTTAATTCTCGATCTAGGTACTTAGTTCTCGCCTTTAATGCTAGAACTAGGTACTTAGTTCTCGCGTTTAATTCTCGAACTCGGTACTGAGATCTCGCTTTTAATTCTCGAACTAGGTACTTAGTTCTCGCGTTTAATTCTCGAACTGGGTACTGAGATCTCGCGTTTAATTCTCGAACTAGGTACATAGTTCTCGCGTTTAATTCTCGAACTAGGTACTTAGTTCTCGCGTTTAATTCTCGAACTCGGTACTTAGTTCTCGCGTTTAATTCTCGAACTAGGTACTTAGTTCTCGCTTTTAATTCTCGATCTAGGTACTTAGTTCTCGCTTTTAATTCTCGAACTAGGTACTTAGTTCTCGCGTTTAATTCTCGAACTAGGTACTTAGTTCTCGCGTTTAATTCTCGAACTAGCTACTTAGTTCTCGCTTTTAATTCTCGAACTCGGTACTTAGTTCTCGCGTTTAATTCTCGAACTAGGTACTTAGTTCTCGCGTTTAATTCTCGAACTAGGTACTTAGATCTCGCGTTTAATTCTCGAACTCGGTACTGAGTGCTCGCATTTAATTCTCGAACTAGGTACTGAGTTCTTGCGTTTAATTCTCGAACTAGGTACTTAGTTCTCGCTTTTAATTCTCGAACTAGGTACTTAGTTCTCGCGTTTAATTCTCGAACTCGGTACTGAGATCTCGCGTTTAATTCTCGAACTAGGTACATAGTTCTCGCGTTTAATTCTCGAACTAGGTACTTACTTCTCGCGTTTAATTCTCGAACTCGATACTGAGTTCTCGCGTTTAATTCTCGGACCCGGTACTGAGATCTCGCGTTTAATTCTCGAACTCGGTACTGAGTTCTTGCGTTTAATTCTCGAACTCGGTACTTAGTTCTCGCTTTTAATTCTCGAACTAGGTACTTAGTTCTCGCGTTTAATTCTCGAACTAGGTACTTAGTTCTTGCGTTTAATTCTCGAACTCGGTACTTAGTTCTTGCGTTTAATTCTCGAACTAGGTACTTAGTTCTCGCTTTTAATTCTCGAACTCGGTACTTAGTTCTCGCTTTTAATTCTCGAACTAGGTACTTAGTTCTCGCTTTTAATTCTCGATCTAGGTACTTAGTTCTCGCTTTTAATTCTCGAACTAGGTACTTAGTTCTCGCGTTTAATTCTCGAACTAGGTACTTAGTTCTCGCGTTTAATTCTCGAACTAGGTACTTAGTTCTCGCTTTTAATTCTCGAACTAGGTACTTAGTTCTCGCGTTTAATTCTCGAACTAGGTACTTAGATCTCGCGTTTAATTCTCGAACTCGGTACTGAGTGCTCGCATTTAATTCTCGAACTAGGTACTGAGTTCTTGCGTTTAATTCTCGAACTAGGTACTTAGTGCTCGCTTTTAATTCTCGAACTAGGTACTTAGTTCTCGCGTTTAATTCTCGAACTCGGTACTGAGATCTCGCGTTTAATTCTCGAACTAGGTACATAGTTCTCGCGTTTAATTCTCGAACTAGGTACTTAGTTCTCGCTTTTAATTCTCGAACTAGGTACTTAGTTCTCGCGTTTAATTCTCGAACTCGGTACTGAGATCTCGCGTTTAATTCTCGAACTAGGTACATAGTTCTCGCGTTTAATTCTCGAATTAGGTACTTACTTCTCGCGTTTAATTCTCGAACTCGATACTGAGTTCTCGCGTTTAATTCTCGGACCCGGTACTGAGATCTCGCGTTTAATTCTCGAACTCGGTACTGAGTTCTTGCTTTTAATTCTCGAACTCGGTACTTAGTTCTCGCTTTTAATTCTCGAACTAGGTACTTAGTTCTCGCGTTTAATTCTCGAACTAGGTACTTAGTTCTTGCGTTTAATTCTCGAACTCGGTACTTAGTTCTCGCGTTTAATTCTCGAACTAGGTACTTAGTTCTCGCTTTTAATTCTCGAACTCGGTACTTAGTTCTCGCTTTTAATTCTCGAACTAGGTACTTAGTTCTCGCGTTTAATTCTCGAACTAGGTACTTAGTTCTCGCGTTTAATTCTCGAACTCGGTACTTAGTTCTCGCGTTTAATTCTCGAACTAGGTACTTAGTTCTCGCTTTTAATTCTCGATCTAGGTACTTAGTTCTCGCTTTTAATGCTAGAACTAGGTACTTAGTTCTCGCTTTTAATTCTCGCACTAGGTACTTAGTTCTCGCGTTTAATTCTCGAACTAGGTACTTAGTTCTTGCGTTTAATTCTCGAACTCGGTACTTAGTTCTCGCGTTTAATTCTCGAACTAGGTACTTAGTTCTCGCTTTTAATTCTCGAACTCGGTACTTAGTTCTCGCTTTTAATTCTCGAACTAGGTACTTAGTTCTCGCGTTTAATTCTCGAACTAGGTACTTAGTTCTCGCGTTTAATTCTCGAACTCGGTACTTAGTTCTCGCGTTTAATTCTCGAACTAGGTACTTAGTTCTCGCTTTTAATTCTCGATCTAGGTACTTAGTTCTCGCTTTTAATGCTAGAACTAGGTACTTAGTTCTCGCTTTTAATTCTCGAACTAGGTACTGAGTTCTTGCGTTTAATTCTCGAACTCGGTACTTAGTTCTCGCTTTTAATTCTCGCACTAGGTACTTAGTTCTCGCGTTTAATTCTCGAACTAGGTACTTAGTTCTTGCGTTTAATTCTCGAACTCGGTACTTAGTTCTCGCGTTTAATTCTCGAACTAGGTACTTAGTTCTCGCTTTTAATTCTCGAACTAGGTACTTAGTTCTCGCGTTTAATTCTCGAACTAGGTACTTAGTTCTCGCGTTTAATTCTCGAACTAGGTACTTAGATCTCGCGTTTAATTCTCGAACTCGGTACTGAGTGCTCGCATTTAATTCTCGAACTAGGTACTGAGTTCTTGCGTTTAATTCTCGAACTAGGTACTTAGTTCTCGCTTTTAATTCTCGAACTAGGTACTTAGTTCTCGCGTTTAATTCTCGAACTCGGTACTGAGATCTCGCGTTTAATTCTCGAACTAGGTACATAGTTCTCGCGTTTAATTCTCGAATTAGGTACTTACTTCTCGCGTTTAATTCTCGAACTCGATACTGAGTTCTCGCGTTTAATTCTCGGACCCGGTACTGAGATCTCGCGTTTAATTCTCGAACTCGGTACTGAGTTCTTGCTTTTAATTCTCGAACTCGGTACTTAGTTCTCGCTTTTAATTCTCGAACTAGGTACTTAGTTCTCGCGTTTAATTCTCGAACTAGGTACTTAGTTCTTGCGTTTAATTCTCGAACTCGGTACTTAGTTCTCGCGTTTAATTCTCGAACTAGGTACTTAGTTCTCGCTTTTAATTCTCGAACTCGGTACTTAGTTCTCGCTTTTAATTCTCGAACTAGGTACTTAGTTCTCGCGTTTAATTCTCGAACTAGGTACTTAGTTCTCGCGTTTAATTCTCGAACTCGGTACTTAGTTCTCGCGTTTAATTCTCGAACTAGGTACTTAGTTCTCGCTTTTAATTCTCGATCTAGGTACTTAGTTCTCGCTTTTAATGCTAGAACTAGGTACTTAGTTCTCGCTTTTAATTCTCGCACTAGGTACTTAGTTCTCGCGTTTAATTCTCGAACTAGGTACTTAGTTCTTGCGTTTAATTCTCGAACTCGGTACTTAGTTCTCGCGTTTAATTCTCGAACTAGGTACTTAGTTCTCGCTTTTAATTCTCGAACTCGGTACTTAGTTCTCGCTTTTAATTCTCGAACTAGGTACTTAGTTCTCGCGTTTAATTCTCGAACTAGGTACTTAGTTCTCGCGTTTAATTCTCGAACTCGGTACTTAGTTCTCGCGTTTAATTCTC
Organism: Desoria tigrina; assembly: GCA_906901685.1. Classification (NCBI taxonomy): domain Eukaryota; kingdom Metazoa; phylum Arthropoda; class Collembola; order Entomobryomorpha; family Isotomidae; genus Desoria; species Desoria tigrina. The sequence continues at coordinate 1,441,079 of CAJQTU010000046.1, forward strand.
GAACTAGGTACTTAGTTCTCGCTTTTAATTCTCGATCTAGGTACTTAGTTCTCGCTTTTAATGCTAGAACTAGGTACTTAGTTCTCGCTTTTAATTCTCGAACTAGGTACTGAGTTCTTGCGTTTAATTCTCGAACTCGGTACTTAGTTCTCGCTTTTAATTCTCGCACTAGGTACTTAGTTCTCGCGTTTAATTCTCGAACTAGGTACTTAGTTCTTGCGTTTAATTCTCGAACTCGGTACTTAGTTCTCGCGTTTAATTCTCGAACTAGGTACTTAGTTCTCGCTTTTAATTCTCGAACTAGGTACTTAGTTCTCGCGTTTAATTCTCGAACTAGGTACTTAGTTCTCGCGTTTAATTCTCGAACTAGGTACTTAGATCTCGCGTTTAATTCTCGAACTCGGTACTGAGTGCTCGCATTTAATTCTCGAACTAGGTACTGAGTTCTTGCGTTTAATTCTCGAACTAGGTACTTAGTTCTCGCTTTTAATTCTCGAACTAGGTACTTAGTTCTCGCGTTTAATTCTCGAACTCGGTACTGAGATCTCGCGTTTAATTCTCGAACTAGGTACATAGTTCTCGCGTTTAATTCTCGAATTAGGTACTTACTTCTCGCGTTTAATTCTCGAACTCGATACTGAGTTCTCGCGTTTAATTCTCGGACCCGGTACTGAGATCTCGCGTTTAATTCTCGAACTCGGTACTGAGTTCTTGCTTTTAATTCTCGAACTCGGTACTTAGTTCTCGCTTTTAATTCTCGAACTAGGTACTTAGTTCTCGCGTTTAATTCTCGAACTAGGTACTTAGTTCTTGCGTTTAATTCTCGAACTCGGTACTTAGTTCTCGCGTTTAATTCTCGAACTAGGTACTTAGTTCTCGCTTTTAATTCTCGAACTCGGTACTTAGTTCTCGCTTTTAATTCTCGAACTAGGTACTTAGTTCTCGCGTTTAATTCTCGAACTAGGTACTTAGTTCTCGCGTTTAATTCTCGAACTCGGTACTTAGTTCTCGCGTTTAATTCTCGAACTAGGTACTTAGTTCTCGCTTTTAATTCTCGATCTAGGTACTTAGTTCTCGCTTTTAATGCTAGAACTAGGTACTTAGTTCTCGCTTTTAATTCTCGCACTAGGTACTTAGTTCTCGCGTTTAATTCTCGAACTAGGTACTTAGTTCTTGCGTTTAATTCTCGAACTCGGTACTTAGTTCTCGCGTTTAATTCTCGAACTAGGTACTTAGTTCTCGCTTTTAATTCTCGAACTCGGTACTTAGTTCTCGCTTTTAATTCTCGAACTAGGTACTTAGTTCTCGCGTTTAATTCTCGAACTAGGTACTTAGTTCTCGCGTTTAATTCTCGAACTCGGTACTTAGTTCTCGCGTTTAATTCTCGAACTAGGTACTTAGTTCTCGCTTTTAATTCTCGATCTAGGTACTTAGTTCTCGCTTTTAATGCTAGAACTAGGTACTTAGTTCTCGCTTTTAATTCTCGAACTAGGTACTGAGTTCTTGCGTTTAATTCTCGAACTCGGTACTTAGTTCTCGCTTTTAATTCTCGCACTAGGTACTTAGTTCTCGCGTTTAATTCTCGAACTAGGTACTTAGTTCTTGCGTTTAATTCTCGAACTCGGTACTTAGTTCTCGCGTTTAATTCTCGAACTAGGTACTTAGTTCTCGCTTTTAATTCTCGAACTAGGTACTTAGTTCTCGCGTTTAATTCTCGAACTAGGTACTTAGTTCTCGCGTTTAATTCTCGAACTAGGTACTTAGATCTCGCGTTTAATTCTCGAACTCGGTACTGAGTGCTCGCATTTAATTCTCGAACTAGGTACTGAGTTCTTGCGTTTAATTCTCGAACTAGGTACTTAGTTCTCGCTTTTAATTCTCGAACTAGGTACTTAGTTCTCGCGTTTAATTCTCGAACTCGGTACTGAGATCTCGCGTTTAATTCTCGAACTAGGTACATAGTTCTCGCGTTTAATTCTCGAATTAGGTACTTACTTCTCGCGTTTAATTCTCGAACTCGATACTGAGTTCTCGCGTTTAATTCTCGGACCCGGTACTGAGATCTCGCGTTTAATTCTCGAACTCGGTACTGAGTTCTTGCTTTTAATTCTCGAACTCGGTACTTAGTTCTCGCTTTTAATTCTCGAACTAGGTACTTAGTTCTCGCGTTTAATTCTCGAACTAGGTACTTAGTTCTTGCGTTTAATTCTCGAACTCGGTACTTAGTTCTCGCGTTTAATTCTCGAACTAGGTACTTAGTTCTCGCTTTTAATTCTCGAACTCGGTACTTAGTTCTCGCTTTTAATTCTCGAACTAGGTACTTAGTTCTCGCGTTTAATTCTCGAACTAGGTACTTAGTTCTCGCGTTTAATTCTCGAACTCGGTACTTAGTTCTCGCGTTTAATTCTCGAACTAGGTACTTAGTTCTCGCTTTTAATTCTCGATCTAGGTACTTAGTTCTCGCTTTTAATGCTAGAACTAGGTACTTAGTTCTCGCTTTTAATTCTCGCACTAGGTACTTAGTTCTCGCGTTTAATTCTCGAACTAGGTACTTAGTTCTTGCGTTTAATTCTCGAACTCGGTACTTAGTTCTCGCGTTTAATTCTCGAACTAGGTACTTAGTTCTCGCTTTTAATTTTCGAACTAGGTACTTAGTTCTCGCGTTTAATTCTCGAACTAGATACTTAGTTCTCGCGTTTAATTCTCGGACTCGGTACTGAGATCTCGCGTTTAATTCTCGAACTCGGTACTGAGTTCTTGCGTTTAATTCTCGAACTCGGTACTTAGTTCTCGCTTTTAATTCTCGAACTAGGTACTTAGTTCTCGCGTTTAATTCTCGAACTAGGTAGTTAGTTCTCGCGTTTAATTCTCGAACTCGGTACTTAGTTCTCGCGTTTAATTCTCGAACTAGGTACTTAGTTCTCGCTTTTAATTCTCGATCTAGGTACTTAGTTCTCGCTTTTAATTCTCGAACTAGGTACTTAGTTCTCGCGTTTAATTCTCGAACTAGGTACTTAGTTCTCGCGTTTAATTCTCGAACTAGGTACTTAGTTCTCGCTTTTAATTCTAGAACTAGGTACTTAGTTCTCGCGTTTAATTCTCGAAGTAGGTACTTAGTTCTCGCGTTTAATTCTCGAACTAGGTACTTAGATCTCGCGTTAAATTCTCGAACTCGGTACTGAGTGCTCGCATTTAATTCTCGAACTAGGTACTGAGTTCTTGCGTTTAATTCTCGAACTAGGTACTTAGTTCTCGCTTTTAATTCTCGGACTCGGTACTGAGATCTCGCGTCTAATTCTCGAACTCGGTACTGAGTTCTCGCGTTTAATTTTCGAACTAGGTACTTAGTTCTCGCGTGTAATTCTCGAACTAGATACTTAGTTCTCGCGTTTAAATCTCGAACTCGGTACTGAGATCTCGCGTTTAATTCTCGAACTAGGTACGTAGTTCTCGCTTTTAATTCTCGAGCTCGGTACTGAGATCTCGCGTTTAATTCTCGAACTAGGTACTTAGTTCTCGCTTTTAATTCTCGATCTAGGTACTTAGTTCTCGCTTTTAATTCTCGAACTAGGTACTTAGTTCTCGCGTTTAATTCTCGAACTAGGTACTTAGTTCTTGCGTTTAATTCTCGAACTCGGTACTTAGTTCTCGCTTTTAATTCTCGAACTAGGTACTTAGTTCTCGCGTTTAATTCTCGAACTAGGTACTTAGTTCTCGCGTTTAATTCTCGAACTCGGTACTTAGTTCTCGCGTTTAATTCTCGAACTAGGTACTTAGTTCTCGCTTTTAATTCTCGATCTAGGTACTTAGTTCTCGCTTTTAATGCTAGAACTAGGTACTTAGTTCTCGCGTTTAATTCTCGAACTCGGTACTGAGATCTCGCTTTTAATTCTCGATCTAGGTACTTAGTTCTCGCTTTTAATTCTCGAACTAGGTACTTAGTTCCCGCTTTTAATTCTCGAACTAGGTACTTAGTTCTCGCGTTTAATTCTCGAACTAGGTACTTAGTTCTCGCTTTTAATTCTCGATCTAGGTACTTAGTTCTCGCTTTTAATTCTCGAACTAGGTACTTAGTTCTTGCGTTTAATTCTCGAACTCGGTACTTAGTTCTCGCTTTTAATTCTCGAACTAGGTACTTAGTTCTCGCTTTTAATTCTCGAACTAGGTACTTAGTTCTCGCGTTTAATTCTCGAACTAGGTACTTAGTTCTCGCTTTTAATTCTCGAACTAGGTACTTAGTTCTCGCGTTTAATTCTCGAACTAGGTACTTAGTTCTCGCGTTTAATTCTCGAACTCGGTACTTAGTTCTCGCGTTTAATTCTCGAACTAGGTACTTAGTTCTCGCTTTTAATTCTCGATCTAGGTACTTAGTTCTCGCTTTTAATTCTCGAACTAGGTACTTAGTTCTCGCGTTTAATTCTCGAACTAGGTACTTAGTTCTCGCGTTTAATTCTCGAACTAGGTACTTAGTTCTCGCTTTTAATTCTAGAACTAGGTACTTAGTTCTCGCGTTTAATTCTCGAAGTAGGTACTTAGTTCTCGCGTTTAATTCTCGAACTAGGTACTTAGATCTCGCGTTAAATTCTCGAACTCGGTACTGAGTGCTCGCATTTAATTCTCGAACTAGGTACTGAGTTCTTGCGTTTAATTCTCGAACTAGGTACTTAGTTCTCGCTTTTAATTCTCGGACTCGGTACTGAGATCTCGCGTCTAATTCTCGAACTCGGTACTGAGTTCTCGCGTTTAATTTTCGAACTAGGTACTTAGTTCTCGCGTGTAATTCTCGAACTAGATACTTAGTTCTCGCGTTTAAATCTCGAACTCGGTACTGAGATCTCGCGTTTAATTCTCGAACTAGGTACGTAGTTCTCGCTTTTAATTCTCGAGCTCGGTACTGAGATCTCGCGTTTAATTCTCGAACTAGGTACTTAGTTCTCGCTTTTAATTCTCGATCTAGGTACTTAGTTCTCGCTTTTAATTCTCGAACTAGGTACTTAGTTCTCGCGTTTAATTCTCGAACTAGGTACTTAGTTCTTGCGTTTAATTCTCGAACTCGGTACTTAGTTCTCGCTTTTAATTCTCGAACTAGGTACTTAGTTCTCGCGTTTAATTCTCGAACTAGGTACTTAGTTCTCGCGTTTAATTCTCGAACTCGGTACTTAGTTCTCGCGTTTAATTCTCGAACTAGGTACTTAGTTCTCGCTTTTAATTCTCGATCTAGGTACTTAGTTCTCGCTTTTAATGCTAGAACTAGGTACTTAGTTCTCGCGTTTAATTCTCGAACTCGGTACTGAGATCTCGCTTTTAATTCTCGATCTAGGTACTTAGTTCTCGCTTTTAATTCTCGAACTAGGTACTTAGTTCCCGCTTTTAATTCTCGAACTAGGTACTTAGTTCTCGCGTTTAATTCTCGAACTAGGTACTTAGTTCTCGCTTTTAATTCTCGATCTAGGTACTTAGTTCTCGCTTTTAATTCTCGAACTAGGTACTTAGTTCTCGCGTTTAATTCTCGAACTAGGTACTTAGTTCTTGCGTTTAATTCTCGAACTCGGTACTTAGTTCTCGCTTTTAATTCTCGAACTAGGTACTTAGTTCTCGCGATTAATTCTCGAACTAGGTACTTAGTTCTCGCGTTTAATTCTCGAACTCGGTACTTAGTTCTCGCGTTTAATTCTCGAACTAGGTACTTAGTTCTCGCTTTTAATTCTCGATCTAGGTACTTAGTTCTCGCTTTTAATGCTAGAACTAGGTACTTAGTTCTCGCGTTTAATTCTCGAACTCGGTACTGAGATCTCGCTTTTAATTCTCGATCTAGGTACTTAGTTCTCGCTTTTAATTCTCGAACTAGGTACTTAGTTCCCGCTTTTAATTCTCGATCTAGGTACTTAGTTCTCGCTTTTAATTCTCGAACTAGGTACTTAGTTCTCGCGTTTAATTCTCGAACTAGGTACTTAGTTCTCGCGTTTAATTCTCGAACTAGGTACTTAGTTCTCGCGTTTAATTCTCGAACTAGGTACTTAGTTCTCGCGTTTAATTCTCGAACTAGGTACTTAGTTCTCGCTTTTAATTCTCGATCTAGGTACTTAGTTCTCGCTTTTAATTCTCGAACTAGGTACTTAGTTCTCGCGTTTAATTCTCGAACTAGGTACTTAGTTCTTGCGTTTAATTCTCGAACTCGGTACTTAGTTCTCGCTTTTAATTCTCGAACTAGGTACTTAGTTCTCGCGTTTAATTCTCGAACTAGGTACTTAGTTCTCGCGTTTAATTCTCGAACTCGGAACTTAGTTCTCGCGTTTAATTCTCGAACTAGGTACTTAGTTCTCGCTTTTAATTCTCGATCTAGGTACTTAGTTCTCGCTTTTAATGCTAGAACTAGGTACTTAGTTCTCGCGTTTAATTCTCGAACTCGGTACTGAGATCTCGCTTTTAATTCTCGATCTAGGTACTTAGTTCTCGCTTTTAATTCTCGAACTAGGTACTTAGTTCCCGCTTTTAATTCTCGATCTAGGTACTTAGTTCTCGCTTTTAATTCTCGAACTAGGTACTTAGTTCTCGCGTTTAATTCTCGAACTAGGTACTTAGTTCTTGCGTTTAATTCTCGAACTCGGTACTTAGTTCTCGCTTTTAATTCTCGAACTAGGTACTTAGTTCTCGCGTTTAATTCTCGAACTAGGTACTTAGTTCTCGCGTTTAATTCTCGAACTCGGTACTTAGTTCTCGCGTTTAATTCTCGAACTAGGTACTTAGTTCTCGCTTTTAATTCTCGATCTAGGTACTTAGTTCTCGCTTTTAATGCTAGAACTAGGTACTTAGTTCTCGCGTTTAATTCTCGAACTCGGTACTGAGATCTCGCTTTTAATTCTCGAACTAGGTACTTAGTTCTCGCGTTTAATTCTCGAACTGGGTACTGAGATCTCGCGTTTATTTCTCGAACTAGGTACATAGTTCTCGCGTTTAATTCTCGAACTAGGTACTTAGTTCTCGCGTTTAATTCTCGAACTCGGTACTTAGTTCTCGCGTTTAATTCTCGAACTAGGTACTTAGTTCTCGCTTTTAATTCTCGAACTAGGTACTTAGTTCTCGCGTTTAATTCTCGAACTAGGTACTTAGTTCTCGCGTTTAATTCTCGAACTAGGTACTTAGATCTCGCGTTTAATTCTCGAACTCGGTACTGAGTGCTCGCATTTAATTCTCGAACTAGGTACTGAGTTCTTGCGTTTAATTCTCGAACTAGGTACTTAGTTCTCGCTTTTAATTCTCGAACTAGGTACTTAGTTCTCGCGTTTAATTCTCGAACTCGGTACTGAGATCTCGCGTTTAATTCTCGAACTAGGTACATAGTTCTCGCGTTTAATTCTCGAACTAGGTACTTACTTCTCGCGTTTAATTCTCGAACTCGATACTGAGTTCTCGCGTTTAATTCTCGGACCCGGTACTGAGATCTCGCGTTTAATTCTCGAACTCGGTACTGAGTTCTTGCGTTTAATTCTCGAACTCGGTACTTAGTTCTCGCTTTTAATTCTCGAACTAGGTACTTAGTTCTCGCGTTTAATTCTCGAACTAGGTACTTAGTTCTTGCGTTTAATTCTCGAACTCGGTACTTAGTTCTCGCGTTTAATTCTCGAACTAGGTACTTAGTTCTCGCTTTTAATTCTCGAACTCGGTACTTAGTTCTCGCTTTTAATTCTCGAACTCGATACTTAGTTCTCGCTTTTAATTCTCGGACTCGGTACTGAGATCTCGCGTTTAATTCTCGAACTAGGTACTTAGATCTCGCGTTTAATTTTCGAACTAGGTACTTAGTTCTCGCGTTTAATTCTCGAACTAGATACTTAGTTCTCGCGTTTAAATCTCGAACTAGGTACTTAGTTCTCGCTTTTAATTCTCGGACTCGGTACTGAGATCTCGCGTTTAATTCTCGAACTCGGTACTGAGTTCTCGCGTTTAATTTTCGAACTAGGTACTTAGTTCTCGCGTTTAATTCTCGAACTAGATACTTAGTTCTCGCGTTTAAATCTCGAACTCGGTACTGAGATTTCGCGTTTAATTCTCGAACTAGGTACGTAGTTCTCGCTTTTAATTCTCGAGCTCGGTACTGAGATCTCGCGTTTAATTCGCGAACTAGGTACTTAGTTCTCGCTTTTAATTCTCGATCTAGGTACTTAGTTCTCGCTTTTAATTCTCGAACTAGGTACTTAGTTCTCGCGTTTAATTCTCGAACTAGGTACTTAGTTCTTGCGTTTAATTCTCGAACTCGGTACTTAGTTCTCGCTTTTAATTCTTGAACTAGGTACTTAGTTCTCGCGTTTAATTCTCGAACTAGGTACTTAGTTCTCGCGTTTAATTCTCGAACTCGGTACTTAGTTCTCGCGTTTAATTCTCGAACTAGGTACTTAGTTCTCGCTTTTAATTCTCGATCTAGGTACTTAGTTCTCGCTTTTAATGCTAGAACTAGGTACTTAGTTCTCGCGTTTAATTCTCGAACTCGGTACTGAGATCTGGCTTTTAATTCTCGATCTAGGTACTTAGTTCTCGCTTTTAATTCTCGAACTAGGTACTTAGTTCCCGCTTTTAATTCTCGAACTAGGTACTTAGTTCTCGCGTTTAATTCTCGAACTAGGTACTTAGTTCTCGCTTTTAATTCTCGATCTAGGTACTTAGTTCTCGCTTTTAATTCTCGAACTAGGTACTTAGTTCTCGCGTTTAATTCTCGAACTAGGTACTTAGTTCTTGCGTTTAATTCTCGAACCCGGTACTTAGTTCTCGCTTTTAATTCTCGAACTAGGTACTTAGTTCTCGCGTTTAATTCTCGAACTAGGTACTTAGTTCTCGCGTTTAATTCTCGAACTCGGTACTTAGTTCTCGCGTTTAATTCTCGAACTAGGTACTTTGTTCTCGCTTTTAATTCTCGATCTAGGTACTTAGTTCTCGCTTTTAATGCTAGAACTAGGTACTTAGTTCTCGCGTTTAATTCTCGAACTCGGTACTGAGATCTCGCTTTTAATTCTCGGACCCGGTACTGAGATCTCGCGTTTAATTCTCGAACTCGGTACTGAGTTCTTGCGTTTAATTCTCGAACTCGGTACTTAGTTCTCGCTTTTAATTCTCGAACTAGGTACTTAGTTCTCGCGTTTAATTCTCGAACTAGGTACTTAGTTCTTGCGTTTAATTCTCGAACTCGGTACTTAGTTCTCGCGTTTAATTCTCGAACTAGGTACTTAGTTCTCGCTTTTAATTCTCGAACTCGGTACTTAGTTCTCGCTTTTAATTCTCGAACTCGATACTTAGTTCTCGCTTTTAATTCTCGGACTCGGTACTGAGATCTCGCGTTTAATTCTCGAACTAGGTACTTAGATCTCGCGTTTAATTTTCGAACTAGGTACTTAGTTCTCGCGTTTAATTCTCGAACTAGATACTTAGTTCTCGCGTTTAAATCTCGAACTAGGTACTTAGTTCTCGCTTTTAATTCTCGGACTCGGTACTGAGATCTCGCGTTTAATTCTCGAACTCGGTACTGAGTTCTCGCGTTTAATTTTCGAACTAGGTACTTAGTTCTCGCGTTTAATTCTCGAACTAGATACTTAGTTCTCGCGTTTAAATCTCGAACTCGGTACTGAGATTTCGCGTTTAATTCTCGAACTAGGTACGTAGTTCTCGCTTTTAATTCTCGAGCTCGGTACTGAGATCTCGCGTTTAATTCGCGAACTAGGTACTTAGTTCTCGCTTTTAATTCTCGATCTAGGTACTTAGTTCTCGCTTTTAATTCTCGAACTAGGTACTTAGTTCTCGCGTTTAATTCTCGAACTAGGTACTTAGTTCTTGCGTTTAATTCTCGAACTCGGTACTTAGTTCTCGCTTTTAATTCTTGAACTAGGTACTTAGTTCTCGCGTTTAATTCTCGAACTAGGTACTTAGTTCTCGCGTTTAATTCTCGAACTCGGTACTTAGTTCTCGCGTTTAATTCTCGAACTAGGTACTTAGTTCTCGCTTTTAATTCTCGATCTAGGTACTTAGTTCTCGCTTTTAATGCTAGAACTAGGTACTTAGTTCTCGCGTTTAATTCTCGAACTCGGTACTGAGATCTCGCTTTTAATTCTCGATCTAGGTACTTAGTTCTCGCTTTTAATTCTCGAACTAGGTACTTAGTTCCCGCTTTTAATTCTCGAACTAGGTACTTAGTTCTCGCTTTTAATTCTCGAACTAGGTACTTAGTTCTTGCTTTTAATTCTCGATCTAGGTACTTAGTTCTCGCTTTTAATTCTCGAACTAGGTACTTAGTTCTCGCGTTTAATTCTCGAACTAGGTACTTAGTTCTTGCGTTTAATTCTCGAACCCGGTACTTAGTTCTCGCTTTTAATTCTCGAACTAGGTACTTAGTTCTCGCGTTTAATTCTCGAACTAGGTACTTAGTTCTCGCGTTTAATTCTCGAACTCGGTACTTAGTTCTCGCGTTTAATTCTCGAACTAGGTACTTAGTTCTCGCTTTTAATTCTCGATCTAGGTACTTAGTTCTCGCTTTTAATGCTAGAACTAGGTACTTAGTTCTCGCGTTTAATTCTCGAACTCGGTACTGAGATCTCGCTTTTAATTCTCGATCTAGGTACTTAGTTCTCGCTTTTAATTCTCGAACTAGGTACTTAGTTCCCGCTTTTAATTCTCGATCTAGGTACTTAGTTCTCGCTTTTAATTCTCGAACTAGGTACTTAGTTCTCGCGTTTAATTCTCGAACTAGGTACTTAGTTCTTGCGTTTAATTCTCGAACTCGGTACTTAGTTCTCGCTTTTAATTCTCGAACTAGGTACTTAGTTCTCGCGTTTAATTCTCGAACTAGGTACTTAGTTCTCGCGTTTAATTCTCGAACTCGGTACTTAGTTCTCGCGTTTAATTCTCGAACTAGGTACTTAGTTCTCGCTTTTAATTCTCGATCTAGGTACTTAGTTCTCGCTTTTAATGCTAGAACTAGGTACTTAGTTCTCGCGTTTAATTCTCGAACTCGGTACTGAGATCTCGCTTTTAATTCTCGAACTAGGTACTTAGCTCTCGCGTTTAATTCTCGAACTGGGTACTGAGATCTCGCGTTTATTTCTCGAACTAGGTACATAGTTCTCGCGTTTAATTCTCGAACTAGGTACTTAGTTCTCGCGTTTAATTCTCGAACTCGGTACTTAGTTCTCGCGTTTAATTCTCGAACTAGGTACTTAGTTCTCGCTTTTAATTCTCGATCTAGGTACTTAGTTCTCGCTTTTAATTCTCGAACTAGGTACTTAGTTCTCGCGTTTAATTCTCGAACTAGGTACTTAGTTCTCGCGTTTAATTCTCGAACTAGGTACTTAGTTCTCGCTTTTAATTCTCGAACTAGGTACTTAGTTCTCGCGTTTAATTCTCGAACTAGGTACTTAGTTCTCGCGTTTAATTCTCGAACTAGGTACTTAGATCTCGCGTTTAATTCTCGAACTCGGTACTGAGTGCTCGCATTTAATTCTCGAACTAGGTACTTAGTTCTTGCGTTTAATTCTCGAACTAGGTACTTAGTTCTCGCTTTTAATTCTCGAACTAGGTACTTAGTTCTCGCGTTTAATTCTCGAACTCGGTACTGAGATCTCGCGTTTAATTCTCGAACTAGGTACGTAGTTCTCGCGTTTAATTCTCGAACTAGGTACTTACTTCTCGCGTTTAATTCTCGAACTCGATACTGAGTTCTCGCGTTTAATTCTCGGACCCGGTACTGAGATCTCGCGTTTAATTCTCGAACTCGGTACTGAGTTCTTGCGTTTAATTCTCGAACTCGGTACTTAGTTCTCGCTTTTAATTCTCGAACTAGGTGCTTAGTTCTCGCGTTTAATTCTCGAACTAGGTACTTAGTTCTTGCGTTTAATTCTCGAACTCGGTACTTAGTTCTCGCGTTTAATTCTCGAACTAGGTACTTAGTTCTCGCTTTTAATTCTCGAACTCGGTACTTATTTCTCGCTTTTAATTCTCGAACTCGATACTTAGTTCTCGCTTTTAATTCTCGGACTCGGTACTGAGATCTCGCGTTTAATTCTCGAACTCGGTACTGAGTTCTCGCGTTTAATTTTCGAACTAGGTACTTAGTTCTCGCGTTTAATTCTCGAACTAGATACTTAGTTCTCGCGTTTAAATCTCGAACTCGGTACTGAGATCTCGCGTTTAATTCTCGAACTAGGTACGTAGTTCTCGCTTTTAATTCTCGAGCTCGGTACTGAGATCTCGCGTTTAATTCTCGAACTAGGTACTTAGTTCTCGCTTTTAATTCTCGATCTAGGTACTTAGTTCTCGCTTTTAATTCTCGAACTAGGTACTTAGTTCTCGCGTTTAATTCTCGAACTAGGTACTTAGTTCTTGCGTTTAATTCTCGAACTCGGTACTTAGTTCTCGCTTTTAATTCTCGAACTAGGTACTTAGTTCTCGCGTTTAATTCTCGAACTAGGTACTTAGTTCTCGCGTTTAATTCTCGAACTCGGTACTTAGTTCTCGCGTTTAATTCTCGAACTAGGTACTAAGTTCTCGCTTTTAATTCTCGATCTAGGTACTTAGTTCTCGCTTTTAATGCTAGAACTAGGTACTTAGTTCTCGCGTTTAATTCTCGAACTCGGTACTGAGATCTCGCTTTTAATTCTCGATCTAGGTACTTAGTTCTCGCTTTTAATTCTCGAACTAGGTACTTAGTTCTCGCTTTTAATTCTCGATCTAGGTACTTAGTTCTCGCTTTTAATTCTCGAACTAGGTACTTAGTTCTCGCGTTTAATTCTCGAACTAGGTACTTAGTTCTTGCGTTTAATTCTCGAACTCGGTACTTAGTTCTCGCTTTTAATTCTCGAACTAGGTACTTAGTTCTCGCGTTTAATTCTCGAACTAGGTACTTAGTTCTCGCGTTTAATTCTCGAACTCGGTACTTAGTTCTCACGTTTAATTCTCGAACTAGGTACTTAGTTCTCGCTTTTAATTCTCGATCTAGGTACTTAGTTCTCGCTTTTAATGCTAGAACTAGGTACTTAGTTCTCGCGTTTAATTCTCGAACTCGGTACTGAGATCTCGCTTTTAATTCTCGAACTAGGTACTTAGTTCTCGCGTTTAATTCTCGAACTGGGTACTGAGATCTCGCGTTTAATTCTCGAACTAGGTACATAGTTCTCGCGTTTAATTCTCGAACTAGGTACTTAGTTCTCGCGTTTAATTCTCGAACTCGGTACTTAGTTCTCGCGTTTAATTCTCGAACTAGGTACTTAGTTCTCGCTTTTAATTCTCGATCTAGGTACTTAGTTCTCGCTTTTAATTCTCGAACTAGGTACTTAGTTCTCGCGTTTAATTCTCGAACTAGGTACTTAGTTCTTGCGTTTAATTCTCGAACTCGGTACTTAGTTCTCGCTTTTAATTCTCGAACTAGGTACTTAGTTCTCGCGTTTAATTCTCGAACTAGGTACTTAGTTCTCGCGTTTAATTCTCGAACTCGGTACTTAGTTCTCGCGTTTAATTCTCGAACTAGGTACTAAGTTCTCGCTTTTAATTCTCGATCTAGGTACTTAGTTCTCGCTTTTAATGCTAGAACTAGGTACTTAGTTCTCGCGTTTAATTCTCGAACTCGGTACTGAGATCTCGCTTTTAATTCTCGATCTAGGTACTTAGTTCTCGCTTTTAATTCTCGAACTAGGTACTTAGTTCTCGCTTTTAATTCTCGATCTAGGTACTTAGTTCTCGCTTTTAATTCTCGAACTAGGTACTTAGTTCTCGCGTTTAATTCTCGAACTAGGTACTTAGTTCTTGCGTTTAATTCTCGAACTCGGTACTTAGTTCTCGCTTTTAATTCTCGAACTAGGTACTTAGTTCTCGCGTTTAATTCTCGAACTAGGTACTTAGTTCTCGCGTTTAATTCTCGAACTCGGTACTTAGTTCTCGCGTTTAATTCTCGAACTAGGTACTTAGTTCTCGCTTTTAATTCTCGATCTAGGTACTTAGTTCTCGCTTTTAATGCTAGAACTAGGTACTTAGTTCTCGCGTTTAATTCTCGAACTCGGTACTGAGATCTCGCTTTTAATTCTCGAACTAGGTACTTAGTTCTCGCGTTTAATTCTCGAACTGGGTACTGAGATCTCGCGTTTAATTCTCGAACTAGGTACATAGTTCTCGCGTTTAATTCTCGAACTAGGTACTTAGTTCTCGCGTTTAATTCTCGAACTCGGTACTTAGTTCTCGCGTTTAATTCTCGAACTAGGTACTTAGTTCTCGCTTTTAATTCTCGATCTAGGTACTTAGTTCTCGCTTTTAATTCTCGAACTAGGTACTTAGTTCTCGCGTTTAATTCTCGAACTAGGTACTTAGTTCTCGCGTTTAATTCTCGAACTAGGTACTTAGTTCTCGCTTTTAATTCTCGAACTAGGTACTTAGTTCTCGCGTTTAATTCTCGAACTAGGTACTTAGTTCTCGCGTTTAATTCTCGAACTAGGTACTTAGATCTCGCGTTTAATTCTCGAACTCGGTACTGAGTGCTCGCATTTAATTCTCGAACTAGGTACTGAGTTCTTGCGTTTAATTCTCGAACTAGGTACTTAGTTCTCGCTTTTAATTCTCGAACTAGGTACTTAGTTCTCGCGTTTAATTCTCGAACTCGGTACTGAGATCTCGCGTTTAATTCTCGAACTAGGTACATAGTTCTCGCGTTTAATTCTCGAACTAGATACTTAGTTCTCGCTTTTAATTCTCGAACTCGGTACTTAGTTCTCGCTTTTAATTCTCGAACTAGGTACTTAGTTCTCGCTTTTAATTCTCGATCTAGGTACTTAGTTCTCGCTTTTAATTCTCGAACTCGGTACTTAGTTCTCGCTTTTAATTCTCGATCTAGGTACTTAGTTCTCGCTTTTAATTCTCGAACTAGGTACTTAGTTCTCGCGTTTAATTCTCGAACTAGGTACTTAGTTCTCGCGTTTAATTCTCGAACTAGGTACTTAGTTCTTGCGTTTAATTCTCGAACCCGGTACTTAGTTCTCGCTTTTAATTCTCGAACTAGGTACTTAGTTCTCGCGTTTAATTCTCGAACTAGGTACTTAGTTCTCGCGTTTAATTCTCGAACTCGGTACTTAGTTCTCGCGTTTAATTCTCGAACTAGGTACTTTGTTCTCGCTTTTAATTCTCGATCTAGGTACTTAGTTCTCGCTTTTAATGCTAGAACTAGGTACTTAGTTCTCGCGTTTAATTCTCGAACTCGGTACTGAGATCTCGCTTTTAATTCTCGGACCCGGTACTGAGATCTCGCGTTTAATTCTCGAACTCGGTACTGAGTTCTTGCGTTTAATTCTCGAACTCGGTACTTAGTTCTCGCTTTTAATTCTCGAACTAGGTACTTAGTTCTCGCGTTTAATTCTCGAACTAGGTACTTAGTTCTTGCGTTTAATTCTCGAACTCGGTACTTAGTTCTCGCGTTTAATTCTCGAACTAGGTACTTAGTTCTCGCTTTTAATTCTCGAACTCGGTACTTAGTTCTCGCTTTTAATTCTCGAACTCGATACTTAGTTCTCGCTTTTAATTCTCGGACTCGGTACTGAGATCTCGCGTTTAATTCTCGAACTAGGTACTTAGATCTCGCGTTTAATTTTCGAACTAGGTACTTAGTTCTCGCGTTTAATTCTCGAACTAGATACTTAGTTCTCGCGTTTAAATCTCGAACTAGGTACTTAGTTCTCGCTTTTAATTCTCGGACTCGGTACTGAGATCTCGCGTTTAATTCTCGAACTCGGTACTGAGTTCTCGCGTTTAATTTTCGAACTAGGTACTTAGTTCTCGCGTTTAATTCTCGAACTAGATACTTAGTTCTCGCGTTTAAATCTCGAACTCGGTACTGAGATTTCGCGTTTAATTCTCGAACTAGGTACGTAGTTCTCGCTTTTAATTCTCGAGCTCGGTACTGAGATCTCGCGTTTAATTCGCGAACTAGGTACTTAGTTCTCGCTTTTAATTCTCGATCTAGGTACTTAGTTCTCGCTTTTAATTCTCGAACTAGGTACTTAGTTCTCGCGTTTAATTCTCGAACTAGGTACTTAGTTCTTGCGTTTAATTCTCGAACTCGGTACTTAGTTCTCGCTTTTAATTCTTGAACTAGGTACTTAGTTCTCGCGTTTAATTCTCGAACTAGGTACTTAGTTCTCGCGTTTAATTCTCGAACTCGGTACTTAGTTCTCGCGTTTAATTCTCGAACTAGGTACTTAGTTCTCGCTTTTAATTCTCGATCTAGGTACTTAGTTCTCGCTTTTAATGCTAGAACTAGGTACTTAGTTCTCGCGTTTAATTCTCGAACTCGGTACTGAGATCTCGCTTTTAATTCTCGATCTAGGTACTTAGTTCTCGCTTTTAATTCTCGAACTAGGTACTTAGTTCCCGCTTTTAATTCTCGAACTAGGTACTTAGTTCTCGCTTTTAATTCTCGAACTAGGTACTTAGTTCTTGCTTTTAATTCTCGATCTAGGTACTTAGTTCTCGCTTTTAATTCTCGAACTAGGTACTTAGTTCTCGCGTTTAATTCTCGAACTAGGTACTTAGTTCTTGCGTTTAATTCTCGAACCCGGTACTTAGTTCTCGCTTTTAATTCTCGAACTAGGTACTTAGTTCTCGCGTTTAATTCTCGAACTAGGTACTTAGTTCTCGCGTTTAATTCTCGAACTCGGTACTTAGTTCTCGCGTTTAATTCTCGAACTAGGTACTTAGTTCTCGCTTTTAATTCTCGATCTAGGTACTTAGTTCTCGCTTTTAATGCTAGAACTAGGTACTTAGTTCTCGCGTTTAATTCTCGAACTCGGTACTGAGATCTCGCTTTTAATTCTCGATCTAGGTACTTAGTTCTCGCTTTTAATTCTCGAACTAGGTACTTAGTTCCCGCTTTTAATTCTCGATCTAGGTACTTAGTTCTCGCTTTTAATTCTCGAACTAGGTACTTAGTTCTCGCGTTTAATTCTCGAACTAGGTACTTAGTTCTTGCGTTTAATTCTCGAACTCGGTACTTAGTTCTCGCTTTTAATTCTCGAACTAGGTACTTAGTTCTCGCGTTTAATTCTCGAACTAGGTACTTAGTTCTCGCGTTTAATTCTCGAACTCGGTACTTAGTTCTCGCGTTTAATTCTCGAACTAGGTACTTAGTTCTCGCTTTTAATTCTCGATCTAGGTACTTAGTTCTCGCTTTTAATGCTAGAACTAGGTACTTAGTTCTCGCGTTTAATTCTCGAACTCGGTACTGAGATCTCGCTTTTAATTCTCGAACTAGGTACTTAGCTCTCGCGTTTAATTCTCGAACTGGGTACTGAGATCTCGCGTTTATTTCTCGAACTAGGTACATAGTTCTCGCGTTTAATTCTCGAACTAGGTACTTAGTTCTCGCGTTTAATTCTCGAACTCGGTACTTAGTTCTCGCGTTTAATTCTCGAACTAGGTACTTAGTTCTCGCTTTTAATTCTCGATCTAGGTACTTAGTTCTCGCTTTTAATTCTCGAACTAGGTACTTAGTTCTCGCGTTTAATTCTCGAACTAGGTACTTAGTTCTCGCGTTTAATTCTCGAACTAGGTACTTAGTTCTCGCTTTTAATTCTCGAACTAGGTACTTAGTTCTCGCGTTTAATTCTCGAACTAGGTACTTAGTTCTCGCGTTTAATTCTCGAACTAGGTACTTAGATCTCGCGTTTAATTCTCGAACTCGGTACTGAGTGCTCGCATTTAATTCTCGAACTAGGTACTTAGTTCTTGCGTTTAATTCTCGAACTAGGTACTTAGTTCTCGCTTTTAATTCTCGAACTAGGTACTTAGTTCTCGCGTTTAATTCTCGAACTCGGTACTGAGATCTCGCGTTTAATTCTCGAACTAGGTACGTAGTTCTCGCGTTTAATTCTCGAACTAGGTACTTACTTCTCGCGTTTAATTCTCGAACTCGATACTGAGTTCTCGCGTTTAATTCTCGGACCCGGTACTGAGATCTCGCGTTTAATTCTCGAACTCGGTACTGAGTTCTTGCGTTTAATTCTCGAACTCGGTACTTAGTTCTCGCTTTTAATTCTCGAACTAGGTGCTTAGTTCTCGCGTTTAATTCTCGAACTAGGTACTTAGTTCTTGCGTTTAATTCTCGAACTCGGTACTTAGTTCTCGCGTTTAATTCTCGAACTAGGTACTTAGTTCTCGCTTTTAATTCTCGAACTCGGTACTTAGTTCTCGCTTTTAATTCTCGAACTCGATACTTAGTTCTCGCTTTTAATTCTCGGACTCGGTACTGAGATCTCGCGTTTAATTCTCGAACTCGGTACTGAGTTCTCGCGTTTAATTTTCGAACTAGGTACTTAGTTCTCGCGTTTAATTCTCGAACTAGATACTTAGTTCTCGCGTTTAAATCTCGAACTCGGTACTGAGATCTCGCGTTTAATTCTCGAACTAGGTACGTAGTTCTCGCTTTTAATTCTCGAGCTCGGTACTGAGATCTCGCGTTTAATTCTCGAACTAGGTACTTAGTTCTCGCTTTTAATTCTCGATCTAGGTACTTAGTTCTCGCTTTTAATTCTCGAACTAGGTACTTAGTTCTCGCGTTTAATTCTCGAACTAGGTACTTAGTTCTTGCGTTTAATTCTCGAACTCGGTACTTAGTTCTCGCTTTTAATTCTCGAACTAGGTACTTAGTTCTCGCGTTTAATTCTCGAACTAGGTACTTAGTTCTCGCGTTTAATTCTCGAACTCGGTACTTAGTTCTCGCGTTTAATTCTCGAACTAGGTACTAAGTTCTCGCTTTTAATTCTCGATCTAGGTACTTAGTTCTCGCTTTTAATGCTAGAACTAGGTACTTAGTTCTCGCGTTTAATTCTCGAACTCGGTACTGAGATCTCGCTTTTAATTCTCGATCTAGGTACTTAGTTCTCGCTTTTAATTCTCGAACTAGGTACTTAGTTCTCGCTTTTAATTCTCGATCTAGGTACTTAGTTCTCGCTTTTAATTCTCGAACTAGGTACTTAGTTCTCGCGTTTAATTCTCGAACTAGGTACTTAGTTCTTGCGTTTAATTCTCGAACTCGGTACTTAGTTCTCGCTTTTAATTCTCGAACTAGGTACTTAGTTCTCGCGTTTAATTCTCGAACTAGGTACTTAGTTCTCGCGTTTAATTCTCGAACTCGGTACTTAGTTCTCACGTTTAATTCTCGAACTAGGTACTTAGTTCTCGCTTTTAATTCTCGATCTAGGTACTTAGTTCTCGCTTTTAATGCTAGAACTAGGTACTTAGTTCTCGCGTTTAATTCTCGAACTCGGTACTGAGATCTCGCTTTTAATTCTCGAACTAGGTACTTAGTTCTCGCGTTTAATTCTCGAACTGGGTACTGAGATCTCGCGTTTAATTCTCGAACTAGGTACATAGTTCTCGCGTTTAATTCTCGAACTAGGTACTTAGTTCTCGCGTTTAATTCTCGAACTCGGTACTTAGTTCTCGCGTTTAATTCTCGAACTAGGTACTTAGTTCTCGCTTTTAATTCTCGATCTAGGTACTTAGTTCTCGCTTTTAATTCTCGAACTAGGTACTTAGTTCTCGCGTTTAATTCTCGAACTAGGTACTTAGTTCTTGCGTTTAATTCTCGAACTCGGTACTTAGTTCTCGCTTTTAATTCTCGAACTAGGTACTTAGTTCTCGCGTTTAATTCTCGAACTAGGTACTTAGTTCTCGCGTTTAATTCTCGAACTCGGTACTTAGTTCTCGCGTTTAATTCTCGAACTAGGTACTAAGTTCTCGCTTTTAATTCTCGATCTAGGTACTTAGTTCTCGCTTTTAATGCTAGAACTAGGTACTTAGTTCTCGCGTTTAATTCTCGAACTCGGTACTGAGATCTCGCTTTTAATTCTCGATCTAGGTACTTAGTTCTCGCTTTTAATTCTCGAACTAGGTACTTAGTTCTCGCTTTTAATTCTCGATCTAGGTACTTAGTTCTCGCTTTTAATTCTCGAACTAGGTACTTAGTTCTCGCGTTTAATTCTCGAACTAGGTACTTAGTTCTTGCGTTTAATTCTCGAACTCGGTACTTAGTTCTCGCTTTTAATTCTCGAACTAGGTACTTAGTTCTCGCGTTTAATTCTCGAACTAGGTACTTAGTTCTCGCGTTTAATTCTCGAACTCGGTACTTAGTTCTCGCGTTTAATTCTCGAACTAGGTACTTAGTTCTCGCTTTTAATTCTCGATCTAGGTACTTAGTTCTCGCTTTTAATGCTAGAACTAGGTACTTAGTTCTCGCGTTTAATTCTCGAACTCGGTACTGAGATCTCGCTTTTAATTCTCGAACTAGGTACTTAGTTCTCGCGTTTAATTCTCGAACTGGGTACTGAGATCTCGCGTTTAATTCTCGAACTAGGTACATAGTTCTCGCGTTTAATTCTCGAACTAGGTACTTAGTTCTCGCGTTTAATTCTCGAACTCGGTACTTAGTTCTCGCGTTTAATTCTCGAACTAGGTACTTAGTTCTCGCTTTTAATTCTCGATCTAGGTACTTAGTTCTCGCTTTTAATTCTCGAACTAGGTACTTAGTTCTCGCGTTTAATTCTCGAACTAGGTACTTAGTTCTCGCGTTTAATTCTCGAACTAGGTACTTAGTTCTCGCTTTTAATTCTCGAACTAGGTACTTAGTTCTCGCGTTTAATTCTCGAACTAGGTACTTAGTTCTCGCGTTTAATTCTCGAACTAGGTACTTAGATCTCGCGTTTAATTCTCGAACTCGGTACTGAGTGCTCGCATTTAATTCTCGAACTAGGTACTGAGTTCTTGCGTTTAATTCTCGAACTAGGTACTTAGTTCTCGCTTTTAATTCTCGAACTAGGTACTTAGTTCTCGCGTTTAATTCTCGAACTCGGTACTGAGATCTCGCGTTTAATTCTCGAACTAGGTACATAGTTCTCGCGTTTAATTCTCGAACTAGATACTTAGTTCTCGCTTTTAATTCTCGAACTCGGTACTTAGTTCTCGCTTTTAATTCTCGAACTAGGTACTTAGTTCTCGCTTTTAATTCTCGATCTAGGTACTTAGTTCTCGCTTTTAATTCTCGAACTAGGTACTTAGTTCTCGCGTTTAATTCTCGAACTAGGTACTTACTTCTCGCGTTTAATTCACGAACTCGATACTGAGTTCTCGCGTTTAATTCTCGGACCCGGTACTGAGATCTCGCGTTTAATTCTCGAACTCGGTACTGAGTTCTTGCGTTTAATTCTCGAACTCGGTACTTAGTTCTCGCTTTTAATTCTCGAACTAGGTACTTAGTTCTCGCGTTTAATTCTCGAACTAGGTACTTAGTTCTTGCGTTTAATTCTCGAACTCGGTACTTAGTTCTCGCGTTTAATTCTCGAACTAGGTACTTAGTTCTCGCTTTTAATTCTCGAACTCGGTACTTAGTTCTCGCTTTTAATTCTCGAACTAGGTACTTAGTTCTCGCTTTTAATTCTCGATCTAGGTACTTAGTTCTCGCTTTTAATTCTCGAACTAGGTACTTAGTTCTCGCTTTTAATTCTCGATCTAGGTACTTAGTTCTCGCTTTTAATTCTCGAACTAGGTACTTAGTTCTCGCGTTTAATTCTCGAACTAGGTACTTAGTTCTCGCGTTTAATTCTCGAACTAGGTACTTAGTTCTCGCTTTTAATTCTCGAACTAGGTACTTAGTTCTCGCGTTTAATTCTCGAACTAGGTACTTAGTTCTCGCGTTTAATTCTCGAACTAGGTACTTAGATCTCGCGTTTAATTCTCGAACTCGGTACTGAGTGCTCGCATTTAATTCTCGAACTAGGTACTGAGTTCTTGCGTTTAATTCTCGAACTAGGTACTTAGTTCTCGCTTTTAATTCTCGAACTAGGTACTTAGTTCTCGCGTTTAATTCTCGAACTCGGTACTGAGATCTCGCGTTTAATTCTCGAACTAGGTACATAGTTCTCGCGTTTAATTCTCGAACTAGGTACTTACTTCTCGCGTTTAATTCTCGAACTCGATACTGAGTTCTCGCGTTTAATTCTCGGACCCGGTACTGAGATCTCGCGTTTAATTCTCGAACTCGGTACTGAGTTCTTGCGTTTAATTCTCGAACTCGGTACTTAGTTCTCGCTTTTAATTCTCGAACTAGGTACTTAGTTCTCGCGTTTAATTCTCGAACTAGGTACTTAGTTCTTGCGTTTAATTCTCGAACTCGGTACTTAGTTCTCGCGTTTAATTCTCGTACTAGGTACTTAGTTCTCGCTTTTAATTCTCGAACTCGGTACTTAGTTCTCGCTTTTAATTCTCGAACTAGGTACTTAGTTCTCGCGTTTAATTCTCGAACTAGGTACTTAGTTCTCGCGTTTAATTCTCGAACTCGGTACTTAGTTCTCGCGTTTAATTCTCGAACTAGGTACTTAGTTCTCGCTTTTAATTCTCGATCTAGGTACTTAGTTCTCGCTTTTAATGCTAGAACTAGGTACTTAGTTCTCGCTTTTAATTCTCGAACTAGGTACTGAGTTCTTGCGTTTAATTCTCGAACTCGGTACTTAGTTCTCGCTTTTAATTCTCGAACTAGGTACTTAGTTCTCGCGTTTAATTCTCGAACTAGGTACTTAGTTCTTGCGTTTAATTCTCGAACTCGGTACTTAGTTCTCGCGTTTAATTCTCGAACTAGGTACTTAGTTCTCGCTTTTAATTTTCGAACTAGGTACTTAGTTCTCGCGTTTAATTCTCGAACTAGATACTTAGTTCTCGCGTTTAATTCTCGGACTCGGTACTGAGATCTCGCGTTTAATTCTCGAACTCGGTACTGAGTTCTTGCGTTTAATTCTCGAACTCGGTACTTAGTTCTCGCTTTTAATTCTCGAACTAGGTACTTAGTTCTCGCGTTTAATTCTCGAACTAGGTACTTAGTTCTCGCGTTTAATTCTCGAACTCGGTACTTAGTTCTCGCGTTTAATTCTCGAACTAGGTACTTAGTTCTCGCTTTTAATTCTCGATCTAGGTACTTAGTTCTCGCTTTTAATTCTCGAACTAGGTACTTAGTTCTCGCGTTTAATTCTCGAACTAGGTACTTAGTTCTCGCGTTTAATTCTCGAACTAGGTACTTAGTTCTCGCTTTTAATTCTCGAACTAGGTACTTAGTTCTCGCGTTTAATTCTCGAAGTAGGTACTTAGTTCTCGCGTTTAATTCTCGAACTAGGTACTTAGATCTCGCGTTAAATTCTCGAACTCGGTACTGAGTGTTCGCATTTAATTCTCGAACTAGGTACTGAGTTCTTGCGTTTAATTCTCGAACTAGGTACTTAGTTCTCGCTTTTAATTCTCGGACTCGGTACTGAGATCTCGCGTTTAATTCTCGAACTCGGTACTGAGTTCTCGCGTTTAATTTTCGAACTAGGTACTTAGTTCTCGCGTTTAATTCTCGAACTAGATACTTAGTTCTCGCGTTTAAATCTCGAACTCGGTACTGAGATCTCGCGTTTAATTCTCGAACTAGGTACGTAGTTCTCGCTTTTAATTCTCGAGCTCGGTACTGAGATCTCGCGTTTAATTCTCGAACTAGGTACTTAGTTCTCGCTTTTAATTCTCGATCTAGGTACTTAGTTCTCGCTTTTAATTCTCGAACTAGGTACTTAGTTCTCGCGTTTAATTCTCGAACTAGGTACTTAGTTCTTGCGTTTAATTCTCGAACTCGGTACTTAGTTCTCGCTTTTAATTCTCGAACTCGGTACTTAGTTCTCGCGTTTAATTCTCGAACTAGGTACTTAGTTCTCGCGTTTAATTCTCGAACTCGGTACTTAGTTCTCGCGTTTAATTCTCGAACTAGGTACTTAGTTCTCGCTTTTAATTCTCGATCTAGGTACTTAGTTCTCGCTTTTAATTCTCGAACTAGGTACTTAGTTCTCGCGTTTAATTCTCGAACTAGGTACTTAGTTCTTGCGTTTAATTCTCGAACTCGGTACTTAGTTCTCGCTTTTAATTCTCGAACTAGGTACTTAGTTCTCGCGTTTAATTCTCGAACTAGGTACTTAGTTCTCGCGTTTAATTCTCGAACTAGGTACTTAGTTCTCGCGTTTAATTCTCGAACTAGGTACTTAGTTCTCGCTTTTAATTCTCGAACTAGGTACTTAGTTCTCGCGTTTAATTCTCGAACTAGGTACTTAGTTCTCGCGTTTAATTCTCGAACTAGGTACTTAGATCTCGCGTTTAATTCTCGAACTCGGTACTGAGTGCTCGCATTTAATTCTCGAACTAGGTACTGAGTTCTTGCGTTTAATTCTCGAACTAGGTACTTAGTTCTCGCTTTTAATTCTCGAACTAGGTACTTAGTTCTCGCGTTTAATTCTCGAACTCGGTACTGAGATCTCGCGTTTAATTCTCGAACTAGGTACATAGTTCTCGCGTTTAATTCTCCAACTAGGTACTTACTTCTCGCGTTTAATTCTCGAACTCGATACTGAGTTCTCGCGTTTAATTCTCGGACCCGGTACTGAGATCTCGCGTTTAATTCTCGAACTCGGTACTGAGTTCTTGCGTTTAATTCTCGAACTCGGTACTTAGTTCTCGCTTTTAATTCTCGAACTAGGTACTTAGTTCTCGCGTTTAATTCTCGAACTAGGTACTTAGTTCTTGCGTTTAATTCTCGAACTCGGTACTTAGTTCTCGCGTTTAATTCTCGAACTAGGTACTTAGTTCTCGCTTTTAATTCTCGAACTCGGAACTTAGTTCTCGCTTTTAATTCTCGAACTAGGTACTTAGTTCTCGCGTTTAATTCTCGAACTAGGTACTTAGTTCTCGCGTTTAATTCTCGAACTCGGTACTTAGTTCTCGCGTTTAATTCTCGAACTAGGTACTTAGTTCTCGCTTTTAATTCTCGATCTAGGTACTTAGTTCTCGCTTTTAATGCTAGAACTAGGTACTTAGTTCTCGCTTTTAATTCTCGAACTAGGTACTGAGTTCTTGCGTTTAATTCTCGAACTCGGTACTTAGTTCTCGCTTTTAATTCTCGAACTAGGTACTTAGTTCTCGCGTTTAATTCTCGAACTAGGTACTTAGTTCTTGCGTTTAATTCTCGAACTCGGTACTTAGTTCTCGCGTTTAATTCTCGAACTAGGTACTTAGTTCTCGCTTTTAATTTTCGAACTAGGTACTTAGTTCTCGCGTTTAATTCTCGAACTAGATACTTAGTTCTCGCGTTTAATTCTCGGACTCGGTACTGAGATCTCGCGTTTAATTCTCGAACTCGGTACTGAGTTCTTGCGTTTAATTCTCGAACTCGGTACTTAGTTCTCGCTTTTAATTCTCGAACTAGGTACTTAGTTCTCGCGTTTAATTCTCGAACTCGGTACTTAGTTCTCGCGTTTAATTCTCGAACTAGGTACTTAGTTCTCGCTTTTAATTATCGATCTAGGTACTTAGTTCTCGCTTTTAATTCTCGAACTAGGTACTTAGTTCTCGCGTTTAATTCTCGAACTAGGTACTTAGTTCTCGCGCTTAATTCTCGAACTAGGTACTTAGTTCTCGCTTTTAATTCTCGAACTAGGTACTTAGTTCTCGCGTTTAATTCTCGAAGTAGGTACTTAGTTCTCGCGTTTAATTCTCGAACTAGGTACTTAGATCTCGCGTTAAATTCTCGAACTCGGTACTGAGTGCTCGCATTTAATTCTCGAACTAGGTACTGAGTTCTTGCGTTTAATTCTCGAACTAGGTACTTAGTTCTCGCTTTTAATTCTCGGACTCGGTACTGAGATCTCGCGTTTAATTCTCGAACTCGGTACTGAGTTCTCGCGTTTAATTTTGGAACTAGGTACTTAGTTCTCGCGTTTAATTCTCGAACTAGATACTTAGTTCTCGCGTTTAAATCTCGAACTCGGTACTGAGATCTCGCGTTTAATTCTCGAACTAGGTACGTAGTTCTCGCTTTTAATTCTCGAGCTCGGTACTGAGATCTCGCGTTTAATTCTCGAACTAGGTACTTAGTTCTCGCTTTTAATTCTCGAACTAGGTACTTAGTTCTCGCTTTTAATTCTCGAACTAGGTACTTAGTTCTCGCGTTTAATTCTCGAACTAGGTACTTAGTTCTTGCGTTTAATTCTCGAACTCGGTACTTAGTTCTCGCTTTTAATTCTCGAACTAGGTACTTAGTTCTCGCGTTTAATTCTCGAACTAGGTACTTAGTTCTCGCGTTTAATTCTCGAACTCGGTACTTAGTTCTCGCGTTTAATTCTCGAACTAGGTACTTAGTTCTCGCTTTTAATTCTCGATCTAGGTACTTAGTTCTCGCTTTTAATGCTAGAACTAGGTACTTAGTTCTCGCGTTTAATTCTCGAACTCGGTACTGAGATCTCGCTTTTAATTCTCGATCTAGGTACTTAGTTCTCGCTTTTAATTCTCGAACTAGGTACTTAGTTCCCGCTTTTAATTCTCGAACTAGGTACCTAGTTCTCGCGTTTAATTCTCGAACTAGGTACTTAGTTCTCGCTTTTAATTCTCGATCTAGGTACTTAGTTCTCGCTTTTAATTCTCGAACTAGGTACTTAGTTCTCGCGTTTAATTCTCGAACTAGGTACTTAGTTCTTGCGTTTAATTCTCGAACTCGGTACTTAGTTCTCGCTTTTAATTCTCGAACTAGGTACTTAGTTCTCGCGTTTAATTCTCGAACTAGGTACTTAGTTCTCGCGTTTAATTCTCGAACTCGGTACTTAGTTCTCGCGTTTAATTCTCGAACTAGGTACTTAGTTCTCGCTTTTAATTCTCGATCTAGGTACTTAGTTCTCGCTTTTAATGCTAGAACTAGGTACTTAGTTCTCGCGTTTAATTCTCGAACTCGGTACTGAGATCTCGCTTTTAATTCTCGATCTAGGTACTTAGTTCTCGCTTTTAATTCTCGAACTAGGTACTTAGTTCCCGCTTTTAATTCTCGATCTAGGTACTTAGTTCTCGCTTTTAATTCTCGAACTAGGTACTTAGTTCTCGCGTTTAATTCTCGAACTAGGTACTTAGTTCTTGCGTTTAATTCTCGAACTCGGTACTTAGTTCTCGCTTTTAATTCTCGAACTAGGTACTTAGTTCTCGCGTTTAATTCTCGAACTAGGTACTTAGTTCTCGCGTTTAATTCTCGAACTCGGTACTTAGTTCTCGCGTTTAATTCTCGAACTAGGTACTTAGTTCTCGCTTTTAATTCTCGATCTAGGTACTTAGTTCTCGCTTTTAATGCTAGAACTAGGTACTTAGTTCTCGCGTTTAATTCTCGAACTCGGTACTGAGATCTCGCTTTTAATTCTCGAACTAGGTACTTAGTTCTCGCGTTTAATTCTCGAACTGGGTACTGAGATCTCGCGTTTAATTCTCGAACTAGGTACATAGTTCTCGCGTTTAATTCTCGAACTAGGTACTTAGTTCTCGCGTTTAATTCTCGAACTCGGTACTTAGTTCTCGCGTTTAATTCTCGAACTAGGTACTTAGTTCTCGCTTTTAATTCTCGATCTAGGTACTTAGTTCTCGCTTTTAATTCTCGAACTAGGTACTTAGTTCTCGCGTTTAATTCTCGAACTAGGTACTTAGTTCTCGCGTTTAATTCTCGAACTAGGTACTTAGTTCTCGCTTTTAATTCTCGAACTAGGTACTTAGTTCTCGCGTTTAATTCTCGAAGTAGGTACTTAGTTCTCGCGTTTAATTCTCGAACTAGGTACTTAGATCTCGCGTTAAATTCTCGAACTCGGTACTGAGTGCTCGCTTTTAATTCTCGATCTAGGTACTTAGTTCTCGCTTTTAATTCTCGAACTAGGTACTTAGTTCTCGCGTTTAATTCTCGAACTCGGTACTTAGTTCTCGCGTTTAATTCTCGAACTAGGTACTTAGTTCTCGCTTTTAATTCTCGATCTAGGTACTTAGTTCTCGCTTTTAATGCTAGAACTAGGTACTTAGTTCTCGCGTTTAATTCTCGAACTCGGTACTGAGATCTCGCTTTTAATTCTCGATCTAGGTACTTAGTTCTCGCTTTTAATTCTCGAACTAGGTACTTAGTTCCCGCTTTTAATTCTCGAACTAGGTACCTAGTTCTCGCGTTTAATTCTCGAACTAGGTACTTAGTTCTCGCTTTTAATTCTCGATCTAGGTACTTAGTTCTCGCTTTTAATTCTCGAACTAGGTACTTAGTTCTCGCGTTTAATTCTCGAACTAGGTACTTAGTTCTTGCGTTTAATTCTCGAACTCGGTACTTAGTTCTCGCTTTTAATTCTCGAACTAGGTACTTAGTTCTCGCGTTTAATTCTCGAACTAGGTACTTAGTTCTCGCGTTTAATTCTCGAACTCGGTACTTAGTTCTCGCGTTTAATTCTCGAACTAGGTACTTAGTTCTCGCTTTTAATTCTCGATCTAGGTACTTAGTTCTCGCTTTTAATGCTAGAACTAGGTACTTAGTTCTCGCGTTTAATTCTCGAACTCGGTACTGAGATCTCGCTTTTAATTCTCGATCTAGGTACTTAGTTCTCGCTTTTAATTCTCGAACTAGGTACTTAGTTCCCGCTTTTAATTCTCGATCTAGGTACTTAGTTCTCGCTTTTAATTCTCGAACTAGGTACTTAGTTCTCGCGTTTAATTCTCGAACTAGGTACTTAGTTCTTGCGTTTAATTCTCGAACTCGGTACTTAGTTCTCGCTTTTAATTCTCGAACTAGGTACTTAGTTCTCGCGTTTAATTCTCGAACTAGGTACTTAGTTCTCGCGTTTAATTCTCGAACTCGGTACTTAGTTCTCGCGTTTAATTCTCGAACTAAGTACTTAGTTCTCGCTTTTAATTCTCGATCTAGGTACTTAGTTCTCGCTTTTAATGCTAGAACTAGGTACTTAGTTCTCGCGTTTAATTCTCGAACTCGGTACTGAGATCTCGCTTTTAATTCTCGAACTAGGTACTTAGTTCTCGCGTTTAATTCTCGAACTGGGTACTGAGATCTCGCGTTTAATTCTCGAACTATGTACATAGTTCTCGCGTTTAATTCTCGAACTAGGTACTTAGTTCTCGCGTTTAATTCTCGAACTCGGTACTTAGTTCTCGCGTTTAATTCTCGAACTAGGTACTTAGTTCTCGCTTTTAATTCTCGATCTAGGTACTTAGTTCTCGCTTTTAATTCTCGAACTAGGTACTTAGTTCTCGCGTTTAATTCTCGAACTAGGTACTTAGTTCTCGCGTTTAATTCTCGAACTAGGTACTTAGTTCTCGCTTTTAATTCTCGAACTAGGTACTTAGTTCTCGCGTTTAATTCTCGAAGTAGGTACTTAGTTCTCGCGTTTAATTCTCGAACTAGGTACTTAGATCTCGCGTTAAATTCTCGAACTCGGTACTGAGTGCTCGCTTTTAATTCTCGATCTAGGTACTTAGTTCTCGCTTTTAATTCTCGAACTAGGTACTTAGTTCTCGCGTTTAATTCTCGAACTAGGTACTTAGTTCTCGCATTTAATGCTAGAACTAGGTACTTAGTTCTCGCGTTTAATTCTCGAACTCGGTACTGAGATCTCGCTTTTAATTCTCGATCTAGGTACTTAGTTCTCGCTTTTAATTCTCGAACTAGGTACTTAGTTCCCGCTTTTAATTCTCGATCTAGGTACTTAGTTCTCGCTTTTAATTCTCGAACTAGGTACTTAGTTCTCGCGTTTAATTCTCGAACTAGGTACTTAGTTCTTGCGTTTAATTCTCGAACTCGGTACTTAGTTCTCGCTTTTAATTCTCGAACTAGGTACTTAGTTCTCGCGTTTAATTCTCGAACTAGGTACTTAGTTCTCGCGTTTAATTCTCGAACTCGGTACTTAGTTCTCGCGTTTAATTCTCGAACTAGGTACTTAGTTCTCGCGTTTAATTCTCGATCTAGGTACTTAGTTCTCGCTTTTAATGCTAGAACTAGGTACTTAGTTCTCGCGTTTAATTCTCGAACTCGGTACTGAGATCTCGCTTTTAATTCTCGAACTAGGTACTTAGTTCTCGCGTTTAATTCTCGAACTGGGTACTGAGATCTCGCGTTTAATTCTCGAACTAGGTACATAGTTCTCGCGTTTAATTCTCGAACTAGGTACTTAGTTCTCGCGTTTAATTCTCGAACTCGGTACTTAGTTCTCGCGTTTAATTCTCGAACTAGGTACTTAGTTCTCGCTTTTAATTCTCGATCTAGGTACTTAGTTCTCGCTTTTAATTCTCGAACTAGGTACTTAGTTCTCGCGTTTAATTCTCGAACTAGGTACTTAGTTCTCGCGTTTAATTCTCGAACTAGGTACTTAGTTCTCGCTTTTAATTCTCGAACTAGGTACTTAGTTCTCGCGTTTAATTCTCGAAGTAGGTACTTAGTTCTCGCGTTTAATTCTCGAACTAGGTACTTAGATCTCGCGTTAAATTCTCGAACTCGGTACTGAGTGCTCGCATTTAATTCTCGAACTAGGTACTGAGTTCTTGCGTTTAATTCTCGAACTAGGTACTTAGTTCTCGCTTTTAATTCTCGGACTCGGTACTAAGATCTCGCGTTTAATTCTCGAACTCGGTACTGAGTTCTCGCGTTTAATTTTCGAACTAGGTACTTAGTTCTCGCGTTTAATTCTCGAACTAGATACTTAGTTCTCGCGTTTAAATCTCGAACTCGGTACTGAGATCTCGCGTTTAATTCTCGAACTAGGTACGTAGTTCTCGCTTTTAATTCTCGAGCTCGGTACTTAGTTCTCGCGTTTAATTCTCGAACTCGGTACTTAGTTCTCGCGTTTAATTCTCGAACTAGGTACTTAGTTCTCGCTTTTAATTCTCGATCTAGGTACTTAGTTCTCGCTTTTAATGCTAGAACTAGGTACTTAGTTCTCGCGTTTAATTCTCGAACTCGGTACTGAGATCTCGCTTTTAATTCTCGATCTAGGTACTTAGTTCTCGCTTTTAATTCTCGAACTAGGTACTTAGTTCTCGCGTTTAATTCTCGAACTAGGTACTTAGTTCTCGCGTTTAATTCTCGAACTCGGTACTTAGTTCTCGCGTTTAATTCTCGAACTAGGTACTTAGTTCTCGCTTTTAATTCTCGATCTAGGTACTTAGTTCTCGCTTTTAATGCTAGAACTAGGTACTTAGTTCTCGCGTTTAATTCTCGAACTCGGTACTGAGATCTCGCTTTTAATTCTCGATCTAGGTACTTAGTTCTCGCTTTTAATTCTCGAACTAGGTACTTAGTTCCCGCTTTTAATTCTCGAACTAGGTACTTAGTTCTCGCGTTTAATTCTCGAACTAGGTACTTAGTTCTCGCTTTTAATTCTCGATCTAGGTACTTAGTTCTCGCTTTTAATTCTCGAACTAGGTACTTAGTTCTCGCGTTTAATTCTCGAACTAGGTACTTAGTTCTTGCGTTTAATTCTCGAACTCGGTACTTAGTTCTCGCTTTTAATTCTCGAACTAGGTACTTAGTTCTCGCGTTTAATTCTCGAACTAGGTACTTAGTTCTCGCGTTTAATTCTCGAACTCGGTACTTAGTTCTCGCGTTTAATTCTCGAACTAGGTACTTAGTTCTCGCTTTTAATTCTCGATCTAGGTACTTAGTTCTCGCTTTTAATGCTAGAACTAGGTACTTAGTTCTCGCGTTTAATTCTCGAACTCGGTACTGAGATCTCGCTTTTAATTCTCGATCTAGGTACTTAGTTCTCGCTTTTAATTCTGGAACTAGGTACTTAGTTCCCGCTTTTAATTCTCGATCTAGGTACTTAGTTCTCGCTTTTAATTCTCGAACTAGGTACTTAGTTCTCGCGTTTAATTCTCGAACTAGGTACTTAGTTCTTGCGTTTAATTCTCGAACTCGGTACTTAGTTCTCGCTTTTAATTCTCGAACTAGGTACTTAGTTCTCGCGTTTAATTCTCGAACTAGGTACTTAGTTCTCGCGTTTAATTCTCGAACTCGGTACTTAGTTCTCGCGTTTAATTCTCGAACTAGGTACTTAGTTCTCGCTTTTAATTCTCGATCTAGGTACTTAGTTCTCGCTTTTAATGCTAGAACTAGGTACTTAGTTCTCGCGTTTAATTCTCGAACTCGGTACTGAGATCTCGCTTTTAATTCTCGAACTAGGTACTTAGTTCTCGCGTTTAATTCTCGAACTGGGTACTGAGATCTCGCGTTTAATTCTCGAACTAGGTACATAGTTCTCGCGTTTAATTCTCGAACTAGGTACTTAGTTCTCGCGTTTAATTCTCGAACTCGGTACTTAGTTCTCGCGTTTAATTCTCGAACTAGGTACTTAGTTCTCGCTTTTAATTCTCGATCTAGGTACTTAGTTCTCGCTTTTAATTCTCGAACTAGGTACTTAGTTCTCGCGTTTAATTCTCGAACTAGGTACTTAGTTCTCGCGTTTAATTCTCGAACTAGGTACTTAGTTCTCGCTTTTAATTCTCGAACTAGGTACTTAGTTCTCGCGTTTAATTCTCGAACTAGGTACTTAGTTCTCGCGTTTAATTCTCGAACTAGGTACTTAGATCTCGCGTTTAATTCTTGAACTCGGTACTGAGTGCTCGCATTTAATTCTCGAACTAGGTACTGAGTTCTTGCGTTTAATTCTCGAACTCGGTACTGAGTGCTCGCATTTAATTCTCGAACTAGGTACTGAGTTCTTGCGTTTAATTCTCGAACTAGGTACTTAGTTCTCGCTTTTAATTCTCGGACTCGGTACTGAGATCTCGCGTTTAATTCTCGAACTCGGTACTGAGTTCTCGCGTTTAATTTTCGAACTAGGTACTTAGTTCTCGCGTTTAATTCTCGAACTAGATACTTAGTTCTCGCGTTTAAATCTCGAACTCGGTACTGAGATCTCGCGTTTAATTCTCGAACTAGGTACGTAGTTCTCGCTTTTAATTCTCGAGCTCGGTACTGAGATCTCGCGTTTAATTCTCGAACTAGGTACTTAGTTCTCGCTTTTAATTCTCGATCTAGGTACTTAGTTCTCGCTTTTAATTCTCGAACTAGGTACTTAGTTCTCGCGTTTAATTCTCGAACTAGGTACTTAGTTCTTGCGTTTAATTCTCGAACTCGGTACTTAGTTCTCGCTTTTAATTCTCGAACTAGGTACTTAGTTCTCGCGTTTAATTCTCGAACTAGGTACTTAGTTCTCGCGTTTAATTCTCGAACTCGGTACTTAGTTCTCGCGTTTAATTCTCGAACTAGGTACTTAGTTCTCGCTTTGAATTCTTGATCTAGGTACTTAGTTCTCGCTTTTAATGCTAGAACTAGGTACTTAGTTCTCGCGTTTAATTCTCGAACTCGGTACTGAGATCTCGCTTTTAATTCTCGATCTAGGTACTTAGTTCTCGCTTTTAATTCTCGAACTAGGTACTTAGTTCCCGCTTTTAATTCTCGAACTAGGTACTTAGTTCTCGCGTTTAATTCTCGAACTAGGTACTTAGTTCTCGCTTTTAATTCTCGATCTAGGTACTTAGTTCTCGCTTTTAATTCTCGAACTAGGTACTTAGTTCTCGCGTTTAATTCTCGAACTAGGTACTTAGTTCTTGCGTTTAATTCTCGAACTCGGTACTTAGTTCTCGCTTTTAATTCTCGAACTAGGTACTTAGTTCTCGCGTTTAATTCTCGAACTAGGTACTTAGTTCTCGCGTTTAATTCTCGAACTCGGTACTTAGTTCTCGCGTTTAATTCTCGAACTAGGTACTTAGTTCTCGCTTTTAATTCTCGATCTAGGTACTTAGTTCTCGCTTTTAATGCTAGAACTAGGTACTTAGTTCTCGCGTTTAATTCTCGAACTAGGTACTTAGTTCTCGCGTTTAATTCTCGAACTCGGTACTTAGTTCTCGCGTTTAATTCTCGAACTCGGTACTGAGATCTCGCTTTTAATTCTCGATCTAGGTACTTAGTTCTCGCTTTTAATTCTCGAACTAGGTACTTAGTTCCCGCTTTTAATTCTCGAACTAGGTACTTAGTTCTCGCGTTTAATTCTCGAACTCGGTACTGAGATCTCGCGTTTAATTCTCGAACTAGGTACATAGTTCTCGCGTTTAATTCTCGAACTAGGTACTTAGTTCTCGCGTTTAATTCTCGAACTAGGTACTTAGTTCTTGCGTTTAATTCTCGAACTCGGTACTTAGTTCTCGCTTTTAATTCTCGAACTAGGTACTTAGTTCTCGCGTTTAATTCTCGAACTCGGTACTGAGATCTCGCTTTTAATTCTCGATCTAGGTACTTAGTTCTCGCTTTTAATTCTCGAACTCGGTACTGAGTGCTCGCATTTAATTCTCGAACTAGGTACTGAGTTCTTGCGTTTAATTCTCGAACTAGGTACTTAGTTCTCGCTTTTAATTCTCGGACTCGGTACTGAGATCTCGCGTTTAATTCTCGAACTCGGTACTGAGTTCTCGCGTTTAATTTTCGAACTAGGTACTTAGTTCTCGCGTTTAATTCTCGAACTAGATACTTAGTTCTCGCGTTTAAATCTCGAACTCGGTACTGAGATCTCGCGTTTAATTCTCGAACTAGGTACGTAGTTCTCGCTTTTAATTCTCGAGCTCGGTACTGAGATCTCGCGTTTAATTCTCGAACTAGGTACTTAGTTCTCGCTTTTAATTCTCGATCTAGGTACTTAGTTCTCGCTTTTAATTCTCGAACTAGGTACTTAGTTCTCGCGTTTAATTCTCGAACTAGGTACTTAGTTCTTGCGTTTAATTCTCGAACTCGGTACTTAGTTCTCGCTTTTAATTCTCGAACTAGGTACTTAGTTCTCGCGTTTAATTCTCGAACTAGGTACTTAGTTCTCGCGTTTAATTCTCGAACTCGGTACTTAGTTCTCGCGTTTAATTCTCGAACTAGGTACTTAGTTCTCGCTTTGAATTCTTGATCTAGGTACTTAGTTCTCGCTTTTAATGCTAGAACTAGGTACTTAGTTCTCGCGTTTAATTCTCGAACTCGGTACTGAGATCTCGCTTTTAATTCTCGATCTAGGTACTTAGTTCTCGCTTTTAATTCTCGAACTAGGTACTTAGTTCCCGCTTTTAATTCTCGAACTAGGTACTTAGTTCTCGCGTTTAATTCTCGAACTAGGTACTTAGTTCTCGCTTTTAATTCTCGATCTAGGTACTTAGTTCTCGCTTTTAATTCTCGAACTAGGTACTTAGTTCTCGCGTTTAATTCTCGAACTAGGTACTTAGTTCTTGCGTTTAATTCTCGAACTCGGTACTTAGTTCTCGCTTTTAATTCTCGAACTAGGTACTTAGTTCTCGCGTTTAATTCTCGAACTAGGTACTTAGTTCTCGCGTTTAATTCTCGAACTCGGTACTTAGTTCTCGCGTTTAATTCTCGAACTAGGTACTTAGTTCTCGCTTTTAATTCTCGATCTAGGTACTTAGTTCTCGCTTTTAATGCTAGAACTAGGTACTTAGTTCTCGCGTTTAATTCTCGAACTAGGTACTTAGTTCTCGCGTTTAATTCTCGAACTCGGTACTTAGTTCTCGCGTTTAATTCTCGAACTCGGTACTGAGATCTCGCTTTTAATTCTCGATCTAGGTACTTAGTTCTCGCTTTTAATTCTCGAACTAGGTACTTAGTTCCCGCTTTTAATTCTCGAACTAGGTACTTAGTTCTCGCGTTTAATTCTCGAACTAGGTACTTAGTTCTCGCTTTTAATTCTCGATCTAGGTACTTAGTTCTCGCTTTTAATTCTCGAACTAGGTACTTAGTTCTCGCGTTTAATTCTCGAACTAGGTACTTAGTTCTTGCGTTTAATTCTCGAACTCGGTACTTAGTTCTCGCTTTTAATTCTCGAACTAGGTACTTAGTTCTCGCGTTTAATTCTCGAACTAGGTACTTAGTTCTCGCGTTTAATTCTCGAACTCGGTACTTAGTTCTCGCGTTTAATTCTCGAACTAGGTACTTAGTTCTCGCTTTTAATTCTCGATCTAGGTACTTAGTTCTCGCTTTTAATGCTAGAACTAGGTACTTAGTTCTCGCGTTTAATTCTCGAACTAGGTACTTAGTTCTCGCGTTTAATTCTCGAACTCGGTACTTAGTTCTCGCGTTTAATTCTCGAACTAGGTACTTAGTTCTCGCTTTTAATTCTCGATCTAGGTACTTAGTTCTCGCTTTTAATGCTAGAACTAGGTACTTAGTTCTCGCGTTTAATTCTCGAACTCGGTACTGAGATCTCGCTTTTAATTCTCGATCTAGGTACTTAGTTCTCGCTTTTAATTCTCGAACTAGGTACTTAGTTCCCGCTTTTAATTCTCGAACTAGGTACTTAGTTCTCGCGTTTAATTCTCGAACTAGGTACTTAGTTCTCGCTTTTAATTCTCGATCTAGGTACTTAGTTCTCGCTTTTAATTCTCGAACTAGGTACTTAGTTCTCGCGTTTAATTCTCGAACTAGGTACTTAGTTCTTGCGTTTAATTCTCGAACTCGGTACTTAGTTCTCGCTTTTAATTCTCGAACTAGGTACTTAGTTCTCGCGTTTAATTCTCGAACTAGGTACTTAGTTCTCGCGTTTAATTCTCGAACTCGGTACTTAGTTCTCGCGTTTAATTCTCGAACTAGGTACTTAGTTCTCGCTTTTAATTCTCGATCTAGGTACTTAGTTCTCGCTTTTAATGCTAGAACTAGGTACTTAGTTCTCGCGTTTAATTCTCGAACTCGGTACTGAGATCTCGCTTTTAATTCTCGATCTAGGTACTTAGTTCTCGCTTTTAATTCTGGAACTAGGTACTTAGTTCCCGCTTTTAATTCTCGATCTAGGTACTTAGTTCTCGCTTTTAATTCTCGAACTAGGTACTTAGTTCTCGCGTTTAATTCTCGAACTAGGTACTTAGTTCTTGCGTTTAATTCTCGAACTCGGTACTTAGTTCTCGCTTTTAATTCTCGAACTAGGTACTTAGTTCTCGCGTTTAATTCTCGAACTAGGTACTTAGTTCTCGCGTTTAATTCTCGAACTCGGTACTTAGTTCTCGCGTTTAATTCTCGAACTAGGTACTTAGTTCTCGCTTTTAATTCTCGATCTAGGTACTTAGTTCTCGCTTTTAATGCTAGAACTAGGTACTTAGTTCTCGCGTTTAATTCTCGAACTCGGTACTGAGATCTCGCTTTTAATTCTCGAACTAGGTACTTAGTTCTCGCGTTTAATTCTCGAACTGGGTACTGAGATCTCGCGTTTAATTCTCGAACTAGGTACATAGTTCTCGCGTTTAATTCTCGAACTAGGTACTTAGTTCTCGCGTTTAATTCTCGAACTCGGTACTTAGTTCTCGCGTTTAATTCTCGAACTAGGTACTTAGTTCTCGCTTTTAATTCTCGATCTAGGTACTTAGTTCTCGCTTTTAATTCTCGAACTAGGTACTTAGTTCTCGCGTTTAATTCTCGAACTAGGTACTTAGTTCTCGCGTTTAATTCTCGAACTAGGTACTTAGTTCTCGCTTTTAATTCTCGAACTAGGTACTTAGTTCTCGCGTTTAATTCTCGAACTAGGTACTTAGTTCTCGCGTTTAATTCTCGAACTAGGTACTTAGATCTCGCGTTTAATTCTTGAACTCGGTACTGAGTGCTC
Organism: Desoria tigrina; assembly: GCA_906901685.1. NCBI lineage: Eukaryota > Metazoa > Arthropoda > Collembola > Entomobryomorpha > Isotomidae > Desoria > Desoria tigrina. The sequence goes on from CAJQTU010000046.1 coordinate 1,478,587, forward strand.
GCATTTAATTCTCGAACTAGGTACTGAGTTCTTGCGTTTAATTCTCGAACTCGGTACTGAGTGCTCGCATTTAATTCTCGAACTAGGTACTGAGTTCTTGCGTTTAATTCTCGAACTAGGTACTTAGTTCTCGCTTTTAATTCTCGGACTCGGTACTGAGATCTCGCGTTTAATTCTCGAACTCGGTACTGAGTTCTCGCGTTTAATTTTCGAACTAGGTACTTAGTTCTCGCGTTTAATTCTCGAACTAGATACTTAGTTCTCGCGTTTAAATCTCGAACTCGGTACTGAGATCTCGCGTTTAATTCTCGAACTAGGTACGTAGTTCTCGCTTTTAATTCTCGAGCTCGGTACTGAGATCTCGCGTTTAATTCTCGAACTAGGTACTTAGTTCTCGCTTTTAATTCTCGATCTAGGTACTTAGTTCTCGCTTTTAATTCTCGAACTAGGTACTTAGTTCTCGCGTTTAATTCTCGAACTAGGTACTTAGTTCTTGCGTTTAATTCTCGAACTCGGTACTTAGTTCTCGCTTTTAATTCTCGAACTAGGTACTTAGTTCTCGCGTTTAATTCTCGAACTAGGTACTTAGTTCTCGCGTTTAATTCTCGAACTCGGTACTTAGTTCTCGCGTTTAATTCTCGAACTAGGTACTTAGTTCTCGCTTTGAATTCTTGATCTAGGTACTTAGTTCTCGCTTTTAATGCTAGAACTAGGTACTTAGTTCTCGCGTTTAATTCTCGAACTCGGTACTGAGATCTCGCTTTTAATTCTCGATCTAGGTACTTAGTTCTCGCTTTTAATTCTCGAACTAGGTACTTAGTTCCCGCTTTTAATTCTCGAACTAGGTACTTAGTTCTCGCGTTTAATTCTCGAACTAGGTACTTAGTTCTCGCTTTTAGTTCTCGATCTAGGTACTTAGTTCTCGCTTTTAATTCTCGAACTAGGTACTTAGTTCTCGCGTTTAATTCTCGAACTAGGTACTTAGTTCTTGCGTTTAATTCTCGAACTCGGTACTTAGTTCTCGCTTTTAATTCTCGAACTAGGTACTTAGTTCTCGCGTTTAATTCTCGAACTAGGTACTTAGTTCTCGCGTTTAATTCTCGAACTCGGTACTTAGTTCTCGCGTTTAATTCTCGAACTAGGTACTTAGTTCTCGCGTTTAATTCTCGAACTAGGTACTTAGATCTCGCGTTTAATTCTTGAACTCGGTACTGAGTGCTCGCATTTAATTCTCGAACTAGGTACTGAGTTCTTGCTTTTAATTCTCGAACTAGGTACTTAGTTCTCGCTTTTAATTCTCGAACTAGGTACTTAGTTCTCGCGTTTAATTCTCGAACTCGGTACTGAGATCTCGCGTTTAATTCTCGAACTAGGTACATGGTTCTCGCGTTTAATTCTCGAACTAGGTACTTACTTCTCGCGTTTAATTCTCGAACTCGATACTGAGTTCTCGCGTTTAATTCTCGGACCCGGTACTGAGATCTCGCGTTTAATTCTCGAACTCGGTACTGAGTTCTTGCGTTTAATTCTCGAACTCGGTACTTAGTTCTCGCTTTTAATTCTCGAACTAGGTACTTAGTTCTCGCGTTTAATTCTCGAACTAGGTACTTAGTTCTTGCGTTTAATTCTCGAACTCGGTACTTAGTTCTCGCGTTTAATTCTCGAACTAGGTACTTAGTTCTCGCTTTTAATTCTCGAACTCGGTACTTAGTTCTCGCTTTTAATTCTCGAACTAGGTACTTAGTTCTCGCGTTTAATTCTCGAACTAGGTACTTAGTTCTCGCGTTTAATTCTCGAACTCGGTACTTAGTTCTCGCGTTTAATTCTCGAACTAGGTACTTAGTTCTCGCTTTTAATTCTCGATCTAGGTACTTAGTTCTCGCTTTTAATGCTAGAACTAGGTACTTAGTTCTCGCGTTTAATTCTCGAACTCGGTACTGAGATCTCGCTTTTAATTCTCGATCTAGGTACTTAGTTCTCGCTTTTAATTCTCGAACTAGGTACTTAGTTCTCGCTTTTAATTCTCGATCTAGGTACTTAGTTCTCGCTTTTAATTCTCGAACTAGGTACTTAGTTCTCGCGTTTAATTCTCGAACTAGGTACTTAGTTCTTGCGTTTAATTCTCGAACTCGGTACTTAGTTCTCGCTTTTAATTCTCGAACTAGGTACTTAGTTCTCGCGTTTAATTCTCGAACTAGGTACTTAGTTCTCGCGTTTAATTCTCGAACTCGGTACTTAGTTCTCGCGTTTAATTCTCGAACTAGGTACTTAGTTCTCGCTTTTAATTCTCGATCTAGGTACTTAGTTCTCGCTTTTAATGCTAGAACTAGGTACTTAGTTCTCGCGTTTAATTCTCGAACTCGGTACTGAGATCTCGCTTTTAATTCTCGAACTAGGTACTTAGTTCTCGCGTTTAATTCTCGAACTAGGTACTTAGTTCTCGCGTTTAATTCTCGAACTGGGTACTGAGATCTCGCGTTTAATTCTCGAACTAGGTACATAGTTCTGGCGTTTAATTCTCGAACTAGGTACTTAGTTCTCGCGTTTAATTCTCGAACTCGGTACTTAGTTCTCGCGTTTAATTCTCGAACTAGGTACTTAGTTCTCGCTTTTATTTCTCGATCTAGGTACTTAGTTCTCGCTTTTAATTCTCGAACTAGGTACTTAGTTCTCGCGTTTAATTCTCGAACTAGGTACTTAGTTCTCGCGTTTAATTCTCGAACTAGGTACTTAGTTCTCGCTTTTAATTCTCGAACTAGGTACTTAGTTCTCGCGTTTAATTCTCGAACTAGGTACTTAGTTCTCGCGTTTAATTCTCGAACTAGGTACTTAGATCTCGCGTTTAATTCTCGAACTCGGTACTGAGTGCTCGCATTTAATTCTCGAACTAGGTACTGAGTTCTTGCGTTTAATTCTCGAACTAGGTACTTAGTTCTCGCTTTTAATTCTCGAACTAGGTACTTAGTTCTCGCGTTTAATTCTCGAACTCGGTACTGAGATCTCGCGTTTAATTCTCGAACTAGGTACATAGTTCTCGCGTTTAATTCTCGAACTAGGTACTTACTTCTCGCGTTTAATTCTCGAACTCGATACTGAGTTCTCGCGTTTAATTCTCGGACCCGGTACTGAGATCTCGCGTTTAATTCTCGAACTCGGTACTGAGTTCTTGCGTTTAATTCTCGAACTCGGTACTTAGTTCTCGCTTTTAATTCTCGAACTAGGTACTTAGTTCTCGCGTTTAATTCTCGAACTAGGTACTTAGTTCTTGCGTTTAATTCTCGAACTCGGTACTTAGTTCTCGCGTTTAATTCTCGAACTCGGTACTTAGTTCTCGCGTTTAATTCTCGAACTAGGTACTTAGTTCTCGCGTTTAATTCTCGAACTCGGTACTTAGTTCTCGCTTTTAATTCTCGAACTAGGTACTTAGTTCTCGCGTTTAATTCTCGAACTAGGTACTTACTTCTCGCGTTTAATTCTCGAACTCGATACTGAGTTCTCGCGTTTAATTCTCGGACCCGGTACTGAGATCTCGCGTTTAATTCTCGAACTCGGTACTGAGTTCTTGCGTTTAATTCTCGAACTCGGTACTTAGTTCTCGCTTTTAATTCTCGAACTAGGTACTTAGTTCTCGCGTTTAATTCTCGAACTAGGTACTTAGTTCTTGCGTTTAATTCTCGAACTCGGTACTTAGTTCTCGCGTTTAATTCTCGAACTAGGTACTTAGTTCTTGCGTTTAATTCTCGAACTCGGTACTTAGTTCTCGCGTTTAATTCTCGAACTAGGTACTTAGTTCTCGCGTTTAATTCTCGAACTCGGTACTTAGTTCTCGCTTTTAATTCTCGAACTAGGTAGTTAGTTCTCGCGTTTAATTCTCGAACTAGGTACTTAGTTCTCGCTTTTAATTCTCGAACTAGGTACTTAGTTCTCGCGTTTAATTCTCGAACTAGGTACTTAGTTCTCGCGTTTAATTCTCGAACTTGGTACTTAGTTCTCGCGTTTAATTCTCGAACTAGGTACTTAGTTCTCGCTTTTAATTCTCGATCTAGGTACTTAGTTCTCGCTTTTAATGCTAGAACTAGGTACTTAGTTCTCGCGTTTAATTCTCGAACTCGGTACTGAGATCTCGCTTTTAATTCTCGAACTAGGTACTTAGTTCTCGCGTTTAATTCTCGAACTGGGTACTGAGATCTCGCGTTTAATTCTCGAACTCGGTACTGAGATCTCGCGTTTAATTCTCGAACTAGGTACATAGTTCTCGCGTTTAATTCTCGAACTAGGTACTTACTTCTCGCGTTTAATTCTCGAACTCGATACTGAGTTCTCGCGTTTAATTCTCGGACCCGGTACTGAGATCTCGCGTTTAATTCTCGAACTCGGTACTGAGTTCTTGCGTTTAATTCTCGAACTCGGTACTTAGTTCTCGCTTTTAATTCTCGAACTAGGTACTTAGTTCTCGCGTTTAATTCTCGAACTAGGTACTTAGTTCTTGCGTTTAATTCTCGAACTCGGTACTTAGTTCTCGCGTTTAATTCTCGAACTAGGTACTTAGTTCTCGCTTTTAATTCTCGATCTAGGTACTTAGTTCTCGCGTTTAGTTCTCGAACTAGGTACTTAGTTCTCGCTTTTAATTCTCGAACTCGGTACTGAGTTCTCGCGTTTAATTCTCGGACTCGGTACTGAGATCTCGCGTTTAATTCTCGAACTCGGTACTGAGTTCTCGCGTTTAATTTTCGAACTAGGTACTTAGTTCTCGCGTGTAATTCTCGAACTAGATACTTAGTTCTCGCGTTTAAATCTCGAACTCGGTACTGAGATCTCGCGTTTAATTCTCGAACTAGGTACGTAGTTCTCGCTTTTAATTCTCGAGCTCGGTACTGAGATCTCGCGTTTAATTCTCGAACTAGGTACTTAGTTCTCGCTTTTAATTCTCGATCTAGGTACTTAGTTCTCGCTTTTAATTCTCGAACTAGGTACTTAGTTCTCGCGTTTAATTCTCGAACTAGGTACTTAGTTCTCGCGTTTAATTCTCGAACTCGGTACTGAGATCTCGCGTTTAATTCTCGAACTCGGTACTGAGTTCTCGCGTTTAATTCTCGAACTAGGTACTGAGTTCTTGCGTTTAATTCTCGAACTAGGTACTTAGTTCTCGCTTTTAATTCTCGAACTAGGTACTTAGTTCTCGCGTTTAATTCTCGAACTCGGTACTGAGATCTCGCGTTTAATTCTCGAACTAGGTACATAGTTCTCGCGTTTAATTCTCGAACTAGGTACTTACTTCTCGCGTTTAATTCTCGAACTCGATACTGAGTTCTCGAGTTTAATTCTCGGACTCGGTACTGAGATCTCGCGTTTAATTCTCGAACTCGGTACTGAGTTCTTGCGTTTAATTCTCGAACTCGGTACTTAGTTCTCGCTTTTAATTCTCGAACTAGGTACTTAGTTCTCGCGTTTAATTCTCGAACTAGGTACTTAGTTCTCGCGTTTAATTCTCGAACTAGGTACTTACTTCACGCGTTTAATTCTCTAACTCGATACTGAGTTCTCGCGTTTAATTCTCGGACTCGGTACTGAGATCTCGCGTTTAATTCTCGAACTTGGTACTGAGTTCTTGCGTTTAATTCTGGAACTCGGTACTTAGTTCTCGCTTTTAATTCTCGAACTAGGTACTTAGTTCTCGCGTTTAATTCTCGAACTAGGTACTTAGTTCTCGCTTTTAATTCTCGATCTAGGTACTTAGTTCTCGCTTTTAATGCTCGAACTAGGTACTTAGTTCTCGCGTTTAATTCTCGAACTCGGTACTGAGATCTCGCTTTTAATTCTCGAACTAAGTACTTAGTTCTCGCGTTTAATTCTCGAACTGGGTACTGAGATCTCGCGTTTAATTCTCGAACTAGGTACATAGTTCTCGCGTTTAATTCTCGAACTAGGTACTTAGTTCTCGCAGTTTAATTCTCGAACTCGGTACTTAGTTCTCGCGTTTAATTCTCGAACTAGGTACTTAGTTCTCGCTTTTAATTCTCGATCTAGGTACTTAGTTCTCGCTTTTAATTCTCGAACTAGGTACTTAGTTCTCGCGTTTAATTCTCGAACTAGGTACTTAGTTCTCGCGTTTAATTCTCGAACTAGGTACTTAGTTCTCGCTTTTAATTCTCGAACTAGGTACTTAGTTCTCGCGTTTAATTCTCGAACTAGGTACTTAGTTCTCGCGTTTAATTCTCGAACTAGGTACTTAGATCTCGCGTTTAATTCTCGAACTCGGTACTGAGTGCTCGCATTTAATTCTCGAACTAGGTACTGAGTTCTTGCGTTTAATTCTCGAACTAGATACTTAGTTCTCGCGTTTAATTCTCGGACTCGGTACTGAGATCTCGCGTTTAATTCTCGAACTCGGTACTGAGTTCTTGCGTTTAATTCTCGAACTCGGTACTTAGTTCTCGCGTTTAATTCTCGAACTAGGTACTTAGATCTCGCGTTTAATTCTCGAACTCGGTACTGAGTTCTCGCGTTTAATTTTCGAACTAGGTACTTAGTTCTCGCGTTTAATTCTCGAACTAGATACTTAGTTCTCGCGTTTAATTCTCGGACTCGGTACTGAGATCTCGCGTTTAATTCTCGAACTCGGTACTGAGTTCTTGCGTTTAATTCTCGAACTCGGTACTTAGTTCTCGCTTTTAATTCTCGAACTAGGTACTTAGTTCTCGCGTTTAATTCTCGAACTAGGTACTTAGTTCTCGCGTTTAATTCTCGAACTCGGTACTTAGTTCTCGCGTTTAAGTCTCGAACTAGGTACTTAGTTCTCGCTTTTAATTCTCGATCTAGGTACTTAGTTCTCGCTTTTAATTCTCGAACTAGGTACTTAGTTCTCGCGTTTAATTCTCGAACTAGGTACTTAGTTCTCGCGTTTAATTCTCGAACTAGGTACTTAGTTCTCGCTTTTAATTCTCGAACTAGGTACTTAGTTTTCGCGTTTAATTCTCGAAGTAGGTACTGAGTGCTCGCATTTAATTCTCGAACTAGGTACTGAGTTCTTGCGTTTAATTCTCGAACTAGGTACTTAGTTCTCGCTTTTAATTCTCGGACTCGGTACTGAGATCTCGCGTTTAATTCTCGAACTCGGTACTGAGTTCTCGCGTTTAATTTTCGAACTAGGTACTTAGTTCTCGCGTTTAATTCTCGAACTAGATACTTAGTTCTCGCGTTTAAATCTCGAACTCGGTACTGAGATCTCGCGTTTAATTCTCGAACTAGGTACGTAGTTCTCGCTTTTAATTCTCGGACTCGGTACTGAGATCTCGCGTTTAATTCTCGAACTCGGTACTGAGTTCTTGCGTTTAATTCTCGAACTCGGTACTTAGTTCTCGCTTTTAATTCTCGAACTAGGTACTTAGTTCTCGCGTTTAATTCTCGAACTAGGTACTTAGTTCTCGCGTTTAATTCTCGAACTCGGTACTTAGTTCTCGCGTTTAATTCTCGAACTAGGTACTTAGTTCTCGCTTTTAATTCTCGATCTAGGTACTTAGTTCTCGCTTTTAATTCTCGAACTAGGTACTTAGTTCTCGCGTTTAATTCTCGAACTAGGTACTTAGTTCTCGCTTTTAATTCTCGATCTAGGTACTTAGTTCTCGCTTTTAATTCTCGAACTAGGTACTTAGATCTCGCGTTAAATTCTCGAACTCGGTACTGAGTGCTCGCATTTAATTCTCGAACTAGGTACTGAGTTCTTGCGTTTAATTCTCGAACTAGGTACTTAGTTCTCGCTTTTAATTCTCGGACTCGGTACTGAGATCTCGCGTTTAATTCTCGAACTCGGTACTGAGTTCTCGCGTTTAATTTTCGAACTAGGTACTTAGTTCTCGCGTTTAATTCTCGAACTAGATACTTAGTTCTCGCGTTTAAATCTCGAACTCGGTACTGAGATCTCGCGTTTAATTCTCGAACTAGGTACGTAGTTCTCGCTTTTAATTCTCGAGCTCGGTACTGAGATCTCGCGTTTAATTCTCGAACTAGGTACTTAGTTCTCGCTTTTAATTCTCGATCTAGGTACTTAGTTCTCGCTTTTAATTCTCGAACTAGGTACTTAGTTCTCGCGTTTAATTCTCGAACTAGGTACTTAGTTCTCGCGTTTAATTCTCGAACTCGGTACTGAGATCTCGCGTTTAATTCTCGAACTCGGTACTGAGTTCTCGCGTTTAATTCTCGAACTAGGTACTGAGTTCTTGCGTTTAATTCTCGAACTAGGTACTTAGTTCTCGCTTTTAATTCTCGAACTCGGTACTTAGTTCTCGCGTTTAATTCTCGAACTCGGTACTGAGATCTCGCGTTTAATTCTCGAACTAGGTACATAGTTCTCGCGTTTAATTCTCGAACTAGGTACTTACTTCTCGCGTTTAATTCTCGAACTCGATACTGAGTTCTCGAGTTTAATTCTCGGACTCGGTACTGAGATCTCGCGTTTAATTCTCGAACTCGGTACTGAGTTCTTGCGTTTAATTCTCGAACTCGGTATTTAGTTCTCGCTTTTAATTCTCGAACTAGGTACTTAGTTCTCGCGTTTAATTCTCGAACTAGGTACTTAGTTCTCGCGTTTAATTCTCGGACTAGGTACTTACTTCTCGCGTTTAATTCTCGAACTCGATACTGAGTTCTCGCGTTTAATTCTCGGACTCGGTACTGAGATCTCGCGTTTAATTATCGAACTTGGTACTGAGTTCTTGCGTTTAATTCTCGAACTCGGTACTTAGTTCTCGCTTTTAATTCTCGAACTAGGTACTTAGTTCTCGCGTTTAATTCTCGAACTAGGTACTTAGTTCTCGCTTTTAATTCTCGATCTAGGTACTTAGTTCTCGCTTTTAATGCTCGAACTAGGTACTTAGTTCTCGCGTTTAATTCTCGAACTCGGTACTGAGATCTCGCTTTTAATTCTCGAACTAGGTACTAATTTCTCGCGTTTAATTCTCGAACTGGGTACTGAGATCTCGCGTTTAATTCTCGAACAAGGTACATAGTTCTCGCGTTTAATTCTCGAACTAGGTACTTAGTTCTCGCGTTTAATTCTCGAACTCGGTACTTAGTTCTCGCGTTTAATTCTCGAACTAGGTACTTAGTTCTCGCTTTTAATTCTCGATCTAGGTACTTAGTTCTCGCTTTTAATTCTCGAACTAGGTACTTAGTTCTCGCGTTTAATTCTCGAACTAGGTACTTAGTTCTCGCTTTTAATTATCGAACTAGGTACTTAGTTCTCGCTTTTAATTCTCGAACTAGGTACTTAGTTCTCGCGTTTAATTCTCGAACTAGTTACTTAGTTCTCGCGTTTAATTCTCGAACTAGGTACTGAGTTCTTGCGTTTAATTCTCGAACTAGATACTTAGTTCTCGCGTTTAATTCTCGGACTCGGTACTGAGATCTCGCGTTTAATTCTCGAACTCGGTACTGAGTTCTTGCGTTTAATTCTCGAACTCGGTACTTAGTTCTCGCGTTTAATTCTCGAACTAGGTACTTAGATCTCGCGTTTAATTCTCGAACTCGGTACTGAGTTCTCGCGTTTAATTTTCGAACTAGGTATTTAGTTCTCGCGTTTAATTCTCGAACTAGATACTTAGTTCTCGCGTTTAATTCTCGGACTCGGTACTGAGATCTCGCGTTTAATTCTCGAACTCGGTACTGAGTTCTTGCGTTTAATTCTCGAACTCGGTACTTAGTTCTCGCGTTTAATTCTCGAACTAGGTACTTAGATCTCGCGTTTAATTCTCGAACTCGGTACTGAGTTCTCGCGTTTAATTTTCGAACTAGGTACTTAGTTCTCGCGTTTAATTCTCGAACTAGATACTTAGTTCTCGCGTTTAATTCTCGGACTCGGTACTGAGATCTCGCGTTTAATTCTCGAACTCGGTACTGAGTTCTTGCGTTTAATTCTCGAACTCGGTACTTAGTTCTCGCTTTTAATTCTCGAACTAGGTACTTAGTTCTCGCGTTTAATTCTCGAACTAGGTACTTAGTTCTCGCGTTTAATTCTCGAACTCGGTACTGAGATCTCGCGTTTAATTCTCGAACTCGGTACTGAGTTCTCGCGTTTAATTCTCGAACTAGGTACTGAGTTCTTGCGTTTAATTCTCGAACTAGGTACTTAGTTCTCGCTTTTAATTCTCGAACTCGGTACTTAGTTCTCGCGTTTAATTCTCGAACTCGGTACTGAGATCTCGCGTTTAATTCTCGAACTAGGTACATAGTTCTCGCGTTTAATTCTCGAACTAGGTACTTACTTCTCGCGTTTAATTCTCGAACTCGATACTTAGTTCTCGCGTTTAATTCTCGGACTCGGTACTGAGATCTCGCGTTTAATTCTCGAACTCGGTACTGAGTTCTTGCGTTTAATTCTCGAACTCGGTACTTAGTTCTCGCTTTTAATTCTCGAACTAGGTACTTAGTTCTCGCTTTTAATTCTCGAACTAGGTACTTAGTTCTCGCGTTTAATTCTCGAACTAGGTACTTAGTTCTCGCGTTTAATTCTCGAACTCGGTACTGAGATCTCGCGTTTAATTCTCGAACTCGGTACTGAGTTCTCGCGTTTAATTCTCGAACTAGGTACTGAGTTCTTGCGTTTAATTCTCGAACTAGGTACTTAGTTCTCGCTTTTAATTCTCGAACTCGGTACTTAGTTCTCGCGTTTAATTCTCGAACTCGGTACTGAGATCTCGCGTTTAATTCTCGAACTAGGTACATAGTTCTCGCGTTTAATTCTCGAACTAGGTACTTACTTCTCGCGTTTAATTCTCGAACTCGATACTGAGTTCTCGAGTTTAATTCTCGGACTCGGTACTGAGATCTCGCGTTTAATTCTCGAACTCGGTACTGAGTTCTTGCGTTTAATTCTCGAACTCGGTATTTAGTTCTCGCTTTTAATTCTCGAACTAGGTACTTAGTTCTCGCGTTTAATTCTCGAACTAGGTACTTAGTTCTCGCGTTTAATTCTCGAACTAGGTACTTACTTCTCGCGTTTAATTCTCGAACTCGATACTGAGTTCTCGCGTTTAATTCTCGGACTCGGTACTGAGATCTCGCGTTTAATTATCGAACTTGGTACTGAGTTCTTGCGTTTAATTCTCGAACTCGGTACTTAGTTCTCGCTTTTAATTCTCGAACTAGGTACTTAGTTCTCGCGTTTAATTCTCGAACTAGGTACTTAGTTCTCGCTTTTAATTCTCGATCTAGGTACTTAGTTCTCGCTTTTAATGCTCGAACTAGGTACTTAGTTCTCGCGTTTAATTCTCGAACTCGGTACTGAGATCTCGCTTTTAATTCTCGAACTAGGTACTAATTTCTCGCGTTTAATTCTCGAACTGGGTACTGAGATCTCGCGTTTAATTCTCGAACAAGGTACATAGTTCTCGCGTTTAATTCTCGAACTAGGTACTTAGTTCTCGCGTTTAATTCTCGAACTCGGTACTTAGTTCTCGCGTTTAATTCTCGAACTAGGTACTTAGTTCTCGCTTTTAATTCTCGATCTAGGTACTTAGTTCTCGCTTTTAATTCTCGAACTAGGTACTTAGTTCTCGCGTTTAATTCTCGAACTAGGTACTTAGTTCTCGCTTTTAATTATCGAACTAGGTACTTAGTTCTCGCTTTTAATTCTCGAACTAGGTACTTAGTTCTCGCGTTTAATTCTCGAACTAGTTACTTAGTTCTCGCGTTTAATTCTCGAACTAGGTACTGAGTTCTTGCGTTTAATTCTCGAACTAGATACTTAGTTCTCGCGTTTAATTCTCGGACTCGGTACTGAGATCTCGCGTTTAATTCTCGAACTCGGTACTGAGTTCTTGCGTTTAATTCTCGAACTCGGTACTTAGTTCTCGCGTTTAATTCTCGAACTAGGTACTTAGATCTCGCGTTTAATTCTCGAACTCGGTACTGAGTTCTCGCGTTTAATTTTCGAACTAGGTATTTAGTTCTCGCGTTTAATTCTCGAACTAGATACTTAGTTCTCGCGTTTAATTCTCGGACTCGGTACTGAGATCTCGCGTTTAATTCTCGAACTCGGTACTGAGTTCTTGCGTTTAATTCTCGAACTCGGTACTTAGTTCTCGCGTTTAATTCTCGAACTAGGTACTTAGATCTCGCGTTTAATTCTCGAACTCGGTACTGAGTTCTCGCGTTTAATTTTCGAACTAGGTACTTAGTTCTCGCGTTTAATTCTCGAACTAGATACTTAGTTCTCGCGTTTAATTCTCGGACTCGGTACTGAGATCTCGCGTTTAATTCTCGAACTCGGTACTGAGTTCTTGCGTTTAATTCTCGAACTCGGTACTTAGTTCTCGCTTTTAATTCTCGAACTAGGTACTTAGTTCTCGCTTTTAATTCTCGAACTAGGTACTTAGTTCTCGCGTTTAATTCTCGAACTAGGTACTTAGATCTCGCGTTTTATTCTCGAACTCGGTACTGAGTTCTCGCGTTTAATTTTCGAACTAGGTACTTAGTTCTCGCGTTTAATTCTCGAACTAGATACTTAGTTCTCGCGTTTAATTCTCGGACTCGGTACTGAGATCTCGCGTTTAATTCTCGAACTCGGTACTGAGTTCTTGCGTTTAATTCTCGAACTCGGTACTTAGTTCTCGCTTTTAATTCTCGAACTAGGTACTTAGTTCTCGCTTTTAATTCTCGAACTAGGTACTTAGTTCTCGCGTTTAATTCTCGAACTAGGTACTTAGATCTCGCGTTTTATTCTCGAACTCGGTACTGAGTTCTCGCGTTTAATTTTCGAACTAGGTACTTAGTTCTCGCGTTTAATTCTCGAACTAGATACTTAGTTCTCGCGTTTAATTCTCGGACTCGGTACTGAGATCTCGCGTTTAATTCTCGAACTCGGTACTGAGTTCTTGCGTTTAATTCTCGAACTAGGTACTTAGTTCTCGCTTTTAATTCTCGATCTAGGTACTTAGTTCTCGCTTTTAATTCTCGAACTAGGTACTTAGTTCTCGCGTTTAATTCTCGAACTAGGTACTTAGTTCTCGCGTTTAATTCTCGAACTCGGTACTGAGTTCTCGCGTTTAATTCTCGGACTCGGTACTGAGATCTCGCGTTTAATTCTCGAACTTGGTACTGAGTTCTTGCGTTTAATTCTCGAACTCGGTACTTAGTTCTCGCTTTTAATTCTCGAACTAGGTACTTAGTTCTCGCGTTTAATTCTCGAACTAGGTACTTAGTTCTCGCTTTTAATTCTCGATCTAGGTACTTAGTTCTCGCTTTTAATGCTCGAACTAGGTACTTAGTTCTCGCGTTTAATTCTCGAACTCGGTACTGAGATCTCGCTTTTAATTCTCGAACTAGGTACTTAGTTCTCGCGTTTAATTCTCGAACTGGGTACTGAGATCTCGCGTTTAATTCTCGAACTAGGTACATAGTTCTCGCGTTTAATTCTCGAACTAGGTACTTAGTTCTCGCGTTTAATTCTCGAACTCGGTACTTAGTTCTCGCGTTTAATTCTCGAACTAGGTACTTAGTTCTCGCTTTTAATTCTCGATCTAGGTACTTAGTTCTCGCTTTTAATTCTCGAACTAGGTACTTAGTTCTCGCGTTTAATTCTCGAACTAGGTACTTAGTTCTCGCGTTTAATTCTCGAACTAGGTACTTAGTTCTCGCGTTTAATTCTCGAACTAGGTACTTAGTTCTCGCTTTGAATTTTCGATCTAGGTACTTAGTTCTCGCTTTTAATGCTAGAACTAGGTACTTAGTTCTCGCGTTTAATTCTCGAACTCGGTACTGAGATTTCGCTTTTAATTCTCGATCTAGGTACTTAGTTCTCGCTTTTAATTCTCGAACTAGGTACTTAGTTCCCGCTTTTAATTCTCGAACTAGGTACTTAGTTCTCGCGTTTAATTCTCGAACTAGGTACTTAGTTCTCGCTTTTAATTCTCGATCTAGGTACTTAGTTCTCGCTTTTAATTCTCGAACTAGGTACTTAGTTCTCGCGTTTAATTCTCGAACTAGGTACTTAGTTCTTGCGTTTAATTCTCGAACTCGGTACTTAGTTCTCGCTTTTAATTCTCGAACTAGGTACTTAGTTCTCGCGTTTAATTCTCGAACTAGGTACTTAGTTCTCGCGTTTAATTCTCGAACTCGGTACTTAGTTCTCGCGTTTAATTCTCGAACTAGGTACTTAGTTCTCGCTTTTAATTCTCGATCTAGGTACTTAGTTCTCGCTTTTAATGCTAGAACTAGGTACTTAGTTCTCGCGTTTAATTCTCGAACTCGGTACTGAGATCTCGCTTTTAATTCTCGATCTAGGTACTTAGTTCTCGCTTTTAATTCTCGAACTAGGTACTTAGTTCCCGCTTTTAATTCTCGATCTAGGTAATTAGTTCTCGCTTTTAATTCTCGAACTAGGTACTTAGTTCTCGCGTTTAATTCTCGAACTAGGTACTTAGTTCTTGCGTTTAATTCTCGAACTCGGTACTTAGTTCTCGCTTTTAATTCTCGAACTAGGTACTTAGTTCTCGCGTTTAATTCTCGAACTAGGTACTTAGTTCTCGCGTTTAATTCTCGAACTCGGTACTTAGTTCTCGCGTTTAATTCTCGAACTAGGTACTTAGTTCTCGCTTTTAATTCTCGATCTAGGTACTTAGTTCTCGCTTTTAATGCTAGAACTAGGTACTTAGTTCTCGCGTTTAATTCTCGAACTCGGTACTGAGATCTCGCTTTTAATTCTCGAACTAGGTACTTAGTTCTCGCGTTTAATTCTCGAACTGGGTACTGAGATCTCGCGTTTAATTCTCGAACTAGGTACATAGTTCTCGCGTTTAATTCTCGAACTAGGTACTTAGTTCTCGCGTTTAATTCTCGAACTCGGTACTTAGTTCTCGCGTTTAATTCTCGAACTAGGTACTTAGTTCTCGCTTTTAATTCTCGATCTAGGTACTTAGTTCTCGCTTTTAATTCTCGAACTAGGTACTTAGTTCTCGCGTTTAATTCTCGAACTAGGTACTTAGTTCTCGCGTTTAATTCTCGAACTAGGTACTTAGTTCTCGCTTTTAATTCTCGAACTAGGTACTTAGTTCTCGCGTTTAATTCTCGAACTAGGTACTTAGTTCTCGCGTTTAATTCTCGAACTAGGTACTTAGATCTCGCGTTTAATTCTTGAACTCGGTACTGAGTGCTCGCATTTAATTCTCGAACTAGGTACTGAGTTCTTGCTTTTAATTCTCGAACTAGGTACTTAGTTCTCGCTTTTAATTCTCGAACTAGGTACTTAGTTCTCGCGTTTAATTCTCGAACTCGGTACTGAGATCTCGCGTTTAATTCTCGAACTAGGTACATGGTTCTCGCGTTTAATTCTCGAACTAGGTACTTACTTCTCGCGTTTAATTCTCGAACTCGATACTGAGTTCTCGCGTTTAATTCTCGGACCCGGTACTGAGATCTCGCGTTTAATTCTCGAACTCGGTACTGAGTTCTTGCGTTTAATTCTCGAACTCGGTACTTAGTTCTCGCTTTTAATTCTCGAACTAGGTACTTAGTTCTCGCGTTTAATTCTCGAACTAGGTACTTAGTTCTTGCGTTTAATTCTCGAACTCGGTACTTAGTTCTCGCGTTTAATTCTCGAACTAGGTACTTAGTTCTCGCTTTTAATTCTCGAACTCGGTACTTAGTTCTCGCTTTTAATTCTCGAACTAGGTACTTAGTTCTCGCGTTTAATTCTCGAACTAGGTACTTAGTTCTCGCGTTTAATTCTCGAACTCGGTACTTAGTTCTCGCGTTTAATTCTCGAACTAGGTACTTAGTTCTCGCTTTTAATTCTCGATCTAGGTACTTAGTTCTCGCTTTTAATGCTAGAACTAGGTACTTAGTTCTCGCGTTTAATTCTCGAACTCGGTACTGAGATCTCGCTTTTAATTCTCGATCTAGGTACTTAGTTCTCGCTTTTAATTCTCGAACTAGGTACTTAGTTCTCGCTTTTAATTCTCGATCTAGGTACTTAGTTCTCGCTTTTAATTCTCGAACTAGGTACTTAGTTCTCGCGTTTAATTCTCGAACTAGGTACTTAGTTCTTGCGTTTAATTCTCGAACTCGGTACTTAGTTCTCGCTTTTAATTCTCGAACTAGGTACTTAGTTCTCGCGTTTAATTCTCGAACTAGGTACTTAGTTCTCGCGTTTAATTCTCGAACTCGGTACTTAGTTCTCGCGTTTAATTCTCGAACTAGGTACTTAGTTCTCGCTTTTAATTCTCGAGCTAGGTACTTAGTTCTCGCTTTTAATGCTAGAACTAGGTACTTAGTTCTCGCGTTTAATTCTCGAACTCGGTACTGAGATCTCGCTTTTAATTCTCGAACTAGGTACTTAGTTCTCGCGTTTAATTCTCGAACTAGGTACTTAGTTCTCGCGTTTAATTCTCGAACTGGGTACTGAGATCTCGCGTTTAATTCTCGAACTAGGTACATAGTTCTGGCGTTTAATTCTCGAACTAGGTACTTAGTTCTCGCGTTTAATTCTCGAACTCGGTACTTAGTTCTCGCGTTTAATTCTCGAACTAGGTACTTAGTTCTCGCTTTTATTTCTCGATCTAGGTACTTAGTTCTCGCTTTTAATTCTCGAACTAGGTACTTAGTTCTCGCGTTTAATTCTCGAACTAGGTACTTAGTTCTCGCGTTTAATTCTCGAACTAGGTACTTAGTTCTCGCTTTTAATTCTCGAACTAGGTACTTAGTTCTCGCGTTTAATTCTCGAACTAGGTACTTAGTTCTCGCGTTTAATTCTCGAACTAGGTACTTAGATCTCGCGTTTAATTCTCGAACTCGGTACTGAGTGCTCGCATTTAATTCTCGAACTAGGTACTGAGTTCTTGCGTTTAATTCTCGAACTAGGTACTTAGTTCTCGCTTTTAATTCTCGAACTAGGTACTTAGTTCTCGCGTTTAATTCCCGAACTCGGTACTGAGATCTCGCGTTTAATTCTCGAACTAGGTACATAGTTCTCGCGTTTAATTCTCGAACTGGGTACTGAGATCTCGCGTTTAATTCTCGAACTAGGTACTGAGTTCTTGCGTTTAATTCTCGAACTCGGTACTTAGTTCTCGCTTTTAATTCTCGAACTAGGTACTTAGTTCTCGCGTTTAATTCTCGAACTAGGTACTTAGTTCTTGCGTTTAATTCTCGAACTCGGTACTTAGTTCTCGCGTTTAATTCTCGAACTCGGTACTTAGTTCTCGCGTTTAATTCTCGAACTAGGTACTTAGTTCTCGCGTTTAATTCTCGAACTCGGCACTTAGTTCTCGCTTTTAATTCTCGAACTAGGTACTTAGTTCTCGCGTTTAATTCTCGAACTAGGTACTTACTTCTCGCGTTTAATTCTCGAACTCGATACTGAGTTCTCGCGTTTAATTCTCGGACCCGGTACTGAGATCTCGCGTTTAATTCTCGAACTCGGTACTGAGTTCTTGCGTTTAATTCTCGAACTCGGTACTTAGTTCTCGCTTTTAATTCTCGAACTAGGTACTTAGTTCTCGCGTTTAATTCTCGAACTAGGTACTTAGTTCTTGCGTTTAATTCTCGAACTCGGTACTTAGTTCTCGCGTTTAATTCTCGAACTAGGTACTTAGTTCTTGCGTTTAATTCTCGAACTCGGTACTTAGTTCTCGCGTTTAATTCTCGAACTAGGTACTTAGTTCTCGCGTTTAATTCTCGAACTCGGTACTTAGTTCTCGCTTTTAATTCTCGAACTAGGTACTTAGTTCTCGCGTTTAATTCTCGAACTAGGTACTTAGTTCTCGCTTTTAATTCTCGAACTAGGTACTTAGTTCTCGCGTTTAATTCTCGAACTAGGTACTTAGTTCTCGCGTTTAATTCTCGAACTAGGTACTTAGTTCTCGCGTTTAATTCTCGAACTTGGTACTTAGTTCTCGCGTTTAATTCTCGAACTAGGTACTTAGTTCTCGCTTTTAATTCTCGATCTAGGTACTTAGTTCTCGCTTTTAATGCTAGAACTAGGTACTTAGTTCTCGCGTTTAATTCTCGAACTCGGTACTGAGATCTCGCTTTTAATTCTCGAACTAGGTACTTAGTTCTCGCGTTTAATTCTCGAACTGGGTACTGAGATCTCGCGTTTAATTCTCGAACTAGGTACATAGTTCTCGCGTTTAATTCTCGAACTAGGTACTTAGTTCTCGCGTTTAATTCTCGAACTCGGTACTTAGTTCTCGCGTTTAATTCTCGAACTAGGTACTTAGTTCTCGCTTTTAATTCTCGATCTAGGTACTTAGTTCTCGCTTTTAATTCTCGAACTAGGTACTTAGTTCTCGCGTTTAATTCTCGAACTAGGTACTTAGTTCTCGCGTTTAATTCTCGAACTAGGTACTTAGTTCTCGCTTTTAATTCTCGAACTAGGTACTTAGTTCTCGCGTTTAATTCTCGAACTAGGTACTTAGTTCTCGCGTTTAATTCTCGAACTAGGTACTTAGATCTCGCGTTTAATTCTCGAACTCGGTACTGAGTGCTCGCATTTAATTCTCGAACTAGGTACTGAGTTCTTGCGTTTAATTCTCGAACTCGATACTGAATTCTCGCGTTTAATTCTCGGACCCGGTACTGAGATCTCGCGTTTAATTCTCGAACTCGGTACTGAGTTCTTGCGTTTAATTCTCGAACTCGGTACTTAGTTCTCGCTTTTAATTCTCGAACTAGGTACTTAGTTCTCGCGTTTAATTCTCGAACTAGGTACTTAGTTCTTGCGTTTAATTCTCGAACTCGGTACTTAGTTCTCGCGTTTAATTCTCAAACTAGGTACTTAGTTCTCGCGTTTAATTCTCGAACTCGGTACTTAGTTCTCGCGTTTAATTCTCGAACTAGGTACTTAGTTCTCGCGTTTAATTCTCGAACTCGGTACTTAGTTCTCGCTTTTAATTCTCGAACTAGGTACTTAGTTCTCGCGTTTAATTCTCGAACTAGGTACTTACTTCTCGCGTTTAATTCTCGAACTCGATACTGAGTTCTCGCGTTTAATTCTCGGACCCGGTACTGAGATCTCGCGTTTAATTCTCGAACTCGGTACTGAGTTCTTGCGTTTAATTCTCGAACTCGGTACTTAGTTCTCGCTTTTAATTCTCGAACTAGGTACTTAGTTCTCGCGTTTAATTCTCGAACTAGGTACTTAGTTCTTGCGTTTAATTCTCGAACTCGGTACTTAGTTCTCGCGTTTAATTCTCGAACTAGGTACTTAGTTCTTGCGTTTAATTCTCGAACTCGGTACTTAGTTCTCGCGTTTAATTCTCGAACTAGGTACTTAGTTCTCGCGTTTAATTCTCGAACTCGGTACTTAGTTCTCGCTTTTAATTCTCGAACTAGGTACTTAGTTCTCGCGTTTAATTCTCGAACTAGGTACTTAGTTCTCGCTTTTAATTCTCGAACTAGGTACTTAGTTCTCGCGTTTAATTCTCGAACTAGGTACTTAGTTCTCGCTTTTAATTCTCGAACTAGGTACTTAGTTCTCGCGTTTAATTCTCGAACTAGGTACTTAGTTCTCGCGTTTAATTCTCGAACTCGGTACTTAGTTCTCGCGTTTAATTCTCGAACTAGGTACTTAGTTCTCGCTTTTAATTCTCGATCTAGGTACTTAGTTCTCGCTTTTAATGCTAGAACTAGGTACTTAGTTCTCGCGTTTAATTCTCGAACTCGGTACTGAGATCTCGCTTTTAATTCTCGAACTAGGTACTTAGTTCTCGCGTTTAATTCTCGAACTGGGTACTGAGATCTCGCGTTTAATTCTCGAACTAGGTACATAGTTCTCGCGTTTAATTCTCGAACTAGGTACTTAGTTCTCGCGTTTAATTCTCGAACTCGGTACTTAGTTCTCGCGTTTAATTCTCGAACTAGGTACTTAGTTCTCGCTTTTAATTCTCGATCTAGGTACTTAGTTCTCGCTTTTAATTCTCGAACTAGGTACTTAGTTCTCGCGTTTAATTCTCGAACTAGGTACTTAGTTCTCGCGTTTAATTCTCGAACTAGGTACTTAGTTCTCGCTTTTAATTCTCGAACTAGGTACTTAGTTCTCGCGTTTAATTCTCGAACTAGGTACTTAGTTCTCGCGTTTAATTCTCGAACTAGGTACTTAGATCTCGCGTTTAATTCTCGAACTCGGTACTGAGTGCTCGCATTTAATTCTCGAACTAGGTACTGAGTTCTTGCGTTTAATTCTCGAACTAGGTACTTAGTTCTCGCTTTTAATTCTCGAACTAGGTACTTAGTTCTCGCGTTTAATTCTCGAACTCGGTACTGAGATCTCGCGTTTAATTCTCGAACTAGGTACATAGTTCTCGCGTTTAATTCTCGAACTAGGTACTTACTTCTCGCGTTTAATTCTCGAACTCGATACTGAGTTCTCGCGTTTAATTCTCGGACCCGGTACTGAGATCTCGCGTTTAATTCTCGAACTCGGTACTGAGTTCTTGCGTTTAATTCTCGAACTCGGTACTTAGTTCTCGCTTTTAATTCTCGAACTAGGTACTTAGTTCTCGCGTTTAATTCTCGAACTAGGTACTTAGTTCTTGCGTTTAATTCTCGAACTCGGTACTTAGTTCTCGCGTTTAATTCTCGAACTAGGTACTTAGTTCTCGCTTTTAATTCTCGATCTAGGTACTTAGTTCTCGCGTTTAGTTCTCGAACTAGGTACTTAGTTCTCGCTTTTAATTCTCGAACTCGGTACTGAGTTCTCGCGTTTAATTCTCGGACTCGGTACTGAGATCTCGCGTTTAATTCTCGAACTCGGTACTGAGTTCTCGCGTTTAATTTTCGAACTAGGTACTTAGTTCTCGCGTTTAATTCTCGAACTAGATACTTAGTTCTCGCGTTTAAATCTCGAACTCGGTACTGAGATCTCGCGTTTAATTCTCGAACTAGGTACGTAGTTCTCGCTTTTAATTCTCGAGCTCGGTACTGAGATCTCGCGTTTAATTCTCGAACTAGGTACTTAGTTCTCGCTTTTAATTCTCGATCTAGGTACTTAGTTCTCGCTTTTAATTCTCGAACTAGGTACTTAGTTCTCGCGTTTAATTCTCGAACTAGGTACTTAGTTCTCGCGTTTAATTCTCGAACTCGGTACTGAGATCTCGCGTTTAATTCTCGAACTCGGTACTGAGTTCTCGCGTTTAATTCTCGAACTAGGCACTGAGTTCTTGCGTTTAATTCTCGAACTAGGTACTTAGTTCTCGCTTTTAATTCTCGAACTAGGTACTTAGTTCTCGCGTTTAATTCTCGAACTCGGTACTGAGATCTCGCGATTAATTCTCGAACTAGGTACATAGTTCTCGCGTTTAATTCTCGAACTAGGTACTTACTTCTCGCGTTTAATTCTCGAACTCGATACTGAGTTCTCGAGTTTAATTCTCGGACTCGGTACTGAGATCTCGCGTTTAATTCTCGAACTCGGTACTGAGTTCTTGCGTTTAATTCTCGAACTAGGTACTGAGATCTCGCGTTTAATTCTCGAACTCGGTACTGAGTTCTTGCGTTTAATTCTCGAACTTGGTACTGAGTTCTTGCGTTTAATTCTCGAACTAGGTACTTAGTTCTCGCGTTTAATTCTCGAACTAGGTACTTACTTCACGCGTTTAATTCTCTAACTCGATACTGAGTTCTCGCGTTTAATTCTCGGACTCGGTACTGAGATCTCGCGTTTAATTCTCGAACTTGGTACTGAGTTCTTGCGTTTAATTCTGGAACTCGGTACTTAGTTCTCGCGTTTAATTCTCGAACTAGGTACTTAGTTCTCGCTTTTAATTCTCGATCTAGGTACTTAGTTCTCGCTTTTAATGCTCGAACTAGGTACTTAGTTCTCGCGTTTAATTCTCGAACTAGGTACTTAGTTCTCGCGTTTAATTCTCGAACTAGGTACTTAGATCTCGCGTTTAATTCTCGAACTCGGTACTGAGTGCTCGCATTTAATTCTCGAACTAGGTACTGAGTTCTTGCGTTTAATTCTCGAACTCGATACTGAATTCTCGCGTTTAATTCTCGGACCCGGTACTGAGATCTCGCGTTTAATTCTCGAACTCGGTACTGAGTTCTTGCGTTTAATTCTCGAACTTGGTACTGAGTTCTTGCGTTTAATTCTCGAACTAGGTACTTAGTTCTCGCGTTTAATTCTCGAACTAGGTACTTACTTCACGCGTTTAATTCTCTAACTCGATACTGAGTTCTCGCGTTTAATTCTCGGACTCGGTACTGAGATCTCGCGTTTAATTCTCGAACTTGGTACTGAGTTCTTGCGTTTAATTCTGGAACTCGGTACTTAGTTCTCGCGTTTAATTCTCGAACTAGGTACTTAGTTCTCGCTTTTAATTCTCGATCTAGGTACTTAGTTCTCGCTTTTAATGCTCGAACTAGGTACTTAGTTCTCGCGTTTAATTCTCGAACTAGGTACTTAGTTCTCGCGTTTAATTCTCGAACTAGGTACTTAGATCTCGCGTTTAATTCTCGAACTCGGTACTGAGTGCTCGCATTTAATTCTCGAACTAGGTACTGAGTTCTTGCGTTTAATTCTCGAACTCGATACTGAATTCTCGCGTTTAATTCTCGGACCCGGTACTGAGATCTCGCGTTTAATTCTCGAACTCGGTACTGAGTTCTTGCGTTTAATTCTCGAACTCGGTACTTAGTTCTCGCTTTTAATTCTCGAACTAGGTACTTAGTTCTCGCGTTTAATTCTCGAACTAGGTACTTAGTTCTTGCGTTTAATTCTCGAACTCGGTACTTAGTTCTCGCGTTTAATTCTCAAACTAGGTACTTAGTTCTCGCGTTTAATTCTCGAACTCGGTACTTAGTTCTCGCGTTTAATTCTCGAACTAGGTACTTAGTTCTCGCGTTTAATTCTCGAACTCGGTACTTAGTTCTCGCTTTTAATTCTCGAACTAGGTACTTAGTTCTCGCGTTTAATTCTCGAACTAGGTACTTACTTCTCGCGTTTAATTCTCGAACTCGATACTGAGTTCTCGCGTTTAATTCTCGGACCCGGTACTGAGATCTCGCGTTTAATTCTCGAACTCGGTACTGAGTTCTTGCGTTTAATTCTCGAACTCGGTACTTAGTTCTCGCTTTTAATTCTCGAACTAGGTACTTAGTTCTCGCGTTTAATTCTCGAACTAGGTACTTAGTTCTTGCGTTTAATTCTCGAACTCGGTACTTAGTTCTCGCGTTTAATTCTCGAACTAGGTACTTAGTTCTTGCGTTTAATTCTCGAACTCGGTACTTAGTTCTCGCGTTTAATTCTCGAACTAGGTACTTAGTTCTCGCGTTTAATTCTCGAACTCGGTACTTAGTTCTCGCTTTTAATTCTCGAACTAGGTACTTAGTTCTCGCGTTTAATTCTCGAACTAGGTACTTAGTTCTCGCTTTTAATTCTCGAACTAGGTACTTAGTTCTCGCGTTTAATTCTCGAACTAGGTACTTAGTTCTCGCTTTTAATTCTCGAACTAGGTACTTAGTTCTCGCGTTTAATTCTCGAACTAGGTACTTAGTTCTCGCGTTTAATTCTCGAACTCGGTACTTAGTTCTCGCGTTTAATTCTCGAACTAGGTACTTAGTTCTCGCTTTTAATTCTCGATCTAGGTACTTAGTTCTCGCTTTTAATGCTAGAACTAGGTACTTAGTTCTCGCGTTTAATTCTCGAACTCGGTACTGAGATCTCGCTTTTAATTCTCGAACTAGGTACTTAGTTCTCGCGTTTAATTCTCGAACTGGGTACTGAGATCTCGCGTTTAATTCTCGAACTAGGTACATAGTTCTCGCGTTTAATTCTCGAACTAGGTACTTAGTTCTCGCGTTTAATTCTCGAACTCGGTACTTAGTTCTCGCGTTTAATTCTCGAACTAGGTACTTAGTTCTCGCTTTTAATTCTCGATCTAGGTACTTAGTTCTCGCTTTTAATTCTCGAACTAGGTACTTAGTTCTCGCGTTTAATTCTCGAACTAGGTACTTAGTTCTCGCGTTTAATTCTCGAACTAGGTACTTAGTTCTCGCTTTTAATTCTCGAACTAGGTACTTAGTTCTCGCGTTTAATTCTCGAACTAGGTACTTAGTTCTCGCGTTTAATTCTCGAACTAGGTACTTAGATCTCGCGTTTAATTCTCGAACTCGGTACTGAGTGCTCGCATTTAATTCTCGAACTAGGTACTGAGTTCTTGCGTTTAATTCTCGAACTAGGTACTTAGTTCTCGCTTTTAATTCTCGAACTAGGTACTTAGTTCTCGCGTTTAATTCTCGAACTCGGTACTGAGATCTCGCGTTTAATTCTCGAACTAGGTACATAGTTCTCGCGTTTAATTCTCGAACTAGGTACTTACTTCTCGCGTTTAATTCTCGAACTCGATACTGAGTTCTCGCGTTTAATTCTCGGACCCGGTACTGAGATCTCGCGTTTAATTCTCGAACTCGGTACTGAGTTCTTGCGTTTAATTCTCGAACTCGGTACTTAGTTCTCGCTTTTAATTCTCGAACTAGGTACTTAGTTCTCGCGTTTAATTCTCGAACTAGGTACTTAGTTCTTGCGTTTAATTCTCGAACTCGGTACTTAGTTCTCGCGTTTAATTCTCGAACTAGGTACTTAGTTCTCGCTTTTAATTCTCGATCTAGGTACTTAGTTCTCGCGTTTAGTTCTCGAACTAGGTACTTAGTTCTCGCTTTTAATTCTCGAACTCGGTACTGAGTTCTCGCGTTTAATTCTCGGACTCGGTACTGAGATCTCGCGTTTAATTCTCGAACTCGGTACTGAGTTCTCGCGTTTAATTTTCGAACTAGGTACTTAGTTCTCGCGTTTAATTCTCGAACTAGATACTTAGTTCTCGCGTTTAAATCTCGAACTCGGTACTGAGATCTCGCGTTTAATTCTCGAACTAGGTACGTAGTTCTCGCTTTTAATTCTCGAGCTCGGTACTGAGATCTCGCGTTTAATTCTCGAACTAGGTACTTAGTTCTCGCTTTTAATTCTCGATCTAGGTACTTAGTTCTCGCTTTTAATTCTCGAACTAGGTACTTAGTTCTCGCGTTTAATTCTCGAACTAGGTACTTAGTTCTCGCGTTTAATTCTCGAACTCGGTACTGAGATCTCGCGTTTAATTCTCGAACTCGGTACTGAGTTCTTGCGTTTAATTCTCGAACTAGATACTTAGTTCTCGC
This sequence comes from Desoria tigrina, assembly GCA_906901685.1. Classification (NCBI taxonomy): domain Eukaryota; kingdom Metazoa; phylum Arthropoda; class Collembola; order Entomobryomorpha; family Isotomidae; genus Desoria; species Desoria tigrina. Next base: position 1,503,736 of record CAJQTU010000046.1, read on the forward strand.
GTTTAATTCTCGGACTCGGTACTGAGATCTCGCGTTTAATTCTCGAACTCGGTACTGAGTTCTTGCGTTTAATTCTCGAACTCGGTACTTAGTTCTCGCGTTTAATTCTCGAACTAGGTACTTAGATCTCGCGTTTAATTCTCGAACTCGGTACTGAGTTCTCGCGTTTAATTTTCGAACTAGGTACTTAGTTCTCGCGTTTAATTCTCGAACTAGATACTTAGTTCTCGCGTTTAATTCTCGGACTCGGTACTGAGATCTCGCGTTTAATTCTCGAACTCGGTACTGAGTTCTTGCGTTTAATTCTCGAACTCGGTACTTAGTTCTCGCTTTTAATTCTCGAACTAGGTACTTAGTTCTCGCGTTTAATTCTCGAACTAGGTACTTAGTTCTCGCGTTTAATTCTCGAACTCGGTACTTAGTTCTCGCGTTTAATTCTCGAACTAGGTACTTAGTTCTCGCTTTTAATTCTCGATCTAGGTACTTAGTTCTCGCTTTTAATTCTCGAACTAGGTACTTAGTTCTCGCGTTTAATTCTCGAACTAGGTACTTAGTTCTCGCGTTTAATTCTCGAACTAGGTACTTAGTTCTCGCTTTTAATTCTCGAACTAGGTACTTAGTTCTCGCGTTTAATTCTCGAAGTAGGTACTTAGTTCTCGCGTTTAATTCTCGAACTAGGTACTTAGATCTCGCGTTAAATTCTCGAACTCGGTACTGAGTGCTCGCATTTAATTCTCGAACTAGGTACTGAGTTCTTGCGTTTAATTCTCGAACTAGGTACTTAGTTCTCGCTTTTAATTCTCGGACTCGGTACTGAGATCTCGCGTTTAATTCTCGAACTCGGTACTGAGTTCTCGCGTTTAATTTTCGAACTAGGTACTTAGTTCTCGCGTTTAATTCTCGAACTAGATACTTAGTTCTCGCGTTTAAATCTCGAACTCGGTACTGAGATCTCGCGTTTAATTCTCGAACTAGGTACGTAGTTCTCGCTTTTAATTCTCGAGCTCGGTACTGAGATCTCGCGTTTAATTCTCGAACTAGGTACTTAGTTCTCGCTTTTAATTCTCGATCTAGGTACTTAGTTCTCGCTTTTAATTCTCGAACTAGGTACTTAGTTCTCGCGTTTAATTCTCGAACTAGGTACTTAGTTCTCGCGTTTAATTCTCGAACTCGGTACTGAGATCTCGCGTTTAATTCTCGAACTCGGTACTGAGTTCTCGCGTTTAATTCTCGAACTAGGTACTGAGTTCTTGCGTTTAATTCTCGAACTAGGTACTTAGTTCTCGCTTTTAATTCTCGAACTCGGTACTTAGTTCTCGCGTTTAATTCTCGAACTCGGTACTGAGATCTCGCGTTTAATTCTCGAACTAGGTACATAGTTCTCGCGTTTAATTCTCGAACTAGGTACTTACTTCTCGCGTTTAATTCTCGAACTCGATACTGAGTTCTCGAGTTTAATTCTCGGACTCGGTACTGAGATCTCGCGTTTAATTCTCGAACTCGGTACTGAGTTCTTGCGTTTAATTCTCGAACTCGGTATTTAGTTCTCGCTTTTAATTCTCGAACTAGGTACTTAGTTCTCGCGTTTAATTCTCGAACTAGGTACTTAGTTCTCGCGTTTAATTCTCGAACTAGGTACTTACTTCTCGCGTTTAATTCTCGAACTCGATACTGAGTTCTCGCGTTTAATTCTCGGACTCGGTACTGAGATCTCGCGTTTAATTATCGAACTTGGTACTGAGTTCTTGCGTTTAATTCTCGAACTCGGTACTTAGTTCTCGCTTTTAATTCTCGAACTAGGTACTTAGTTCTCGCGTTTAATTCTCGAACTAGGTACTTAGTTCTCGCTTTTAATTCTCGATCTAGGTACTTAGTTCTCGCTTTTAATGCTCGAACTAGGTACTTAGTTCTCGCGTTTAATTCTCGAACTCGGTACTGAGATCTCGCTTTTAATTCTCGAACTAGGTACTAATTTCTCGCGTTTAATTCTCGAACTGGGTACTGAGATCTCGCGTTTAATTCTCGAACAAGGTACATAGTTCTCGCGTTTAATTCTCGAACTAGGTACTTAGTTCTCGCGTTTAATTCTCGAACTCGGTACTTAGTTCTCGCGTTTAATTCTCGAACTAGGTACTTAGTTCTCGCTTTTAATTCTCGATCTAGGTACTTAGTTCTCGCTTTTAATTCTCGAACTAGGTACTTAGTTCTCGCGTTTAATTCTCGAACTAGGTACTTAGTTCTCGCTTTTAATTATCGAACTAGGTACTTAGTTCTCGCTTTTAATTCTCGAACTAGGTACTTAGTTCTCGCGTTTAATTCTCGAACTAGTTACTTAGTTCTCGCGTTTAATTCTCGAACTAGGTACTGAGTTCTTGCGTTTAATTCTCGAACTAGATACTTAGTTCTCGCGTTTAATTCTCGGACTCGGTACTGAGATCTCGCGTTTAATTCTCGAACTCGGTACTGAGTTCTTGCGTTTAATTCTCGAACTCGGTACTTAGTTCTCGCGTTTAATTCTCGAACTAGGTACTTAGATCTCGCGTTTAATTCTCGAACTCGGTACTGAGTTCTCGCGTTTAATTTTCGAACTAGGTATTTAGTTCTCGCGTTTAATTCTCGAACTAGATACTTAGTTCTCGCGTTTAATTCTCGGACTCGGTACTGAGATCTCGCGTTTAATTCTCGAACTCGGTACTGAGTTCTTGCGTTTAATTCTCGAACTCGGTACTTAGTTCTCGCGTTTAATTCTCGAACTCGGTACTGAGTTCTTGCGTTTAATTCTCGAACTCGGTACTTAGTTCTCGCGTTTAATTCTCGAACTAGGTACTTAGATCTCGCGTTTAATTCTCGAACTCGGTACTGAGTTCTCGCGTTTAATTTTCGAACTAGGTACTTAGTTCTCGCGTTTAATTCTCGAACTAGATACTTAGTTCTCGCGTTTAATTCTCGGACTCGGTACTGAGATCTCGCGTTTAATTCTCGAACTCGGTACTGAGTTCTTGCGTTTAATTCTCGAACTCGGTACTTAGTTCTCGCTTTTAATTCTCGAACTAGGTACTTAGTTCTCGCTTTTAATTCTCGAACTAGGTACTTAGTTCTCGCGTTTAATTCTCGAACTAGGTACTTAGATCTCGCGTTTTATTCTCGAACTCGGTACTGAGTTCTCGCGTTTAATTTTCGAACTAGGTACTTAGTTCTCGCGTTTAATTCTCGAACTAGATACTTAGTTCTCGCGTTTAATTCTCGGACTCGGTACTGAGATCTCGCGTTTAATTCTCGAACTCGGTACTGAGTTCTTGCGTTTAATTCTCGAACTCGGTACTTAGTTCTCGCTTTTAATTCTCGATCTAGGTACTTAGTTCTCGCTTTTAATTCTCGAACTAGGTACTTAGTTCTCGCGTTTAATTCTCGAACTAGGTACTTAGTTCTCGCGTTTAATTCTCGAACTCGGTACTGAGTTCTCGCGTTTAATTCTCGGACTCGGTACTGAGATCTCGCGTTTAATTCTCGAACTTGGTACTGAGTTCTTGCGTTTAATTCTCGAACTCGGTACTTAGTTCTCGCTTTTAATTCTCGATCTAGGTACTTTGTTCTCGCTTTTAATGCTCGAACTAGGTACTTAGTTCTCGCGTTTAATTCTCGAACTCGGTACTGAGATCTCGCTTTTAATTCTCGAACTAGGTACTTAGTTCTCGCGTTTAATTCTCGAACTGGGTACTGAGATCTCGCGTTTAATTCTCGAACTAGGTACATAGTTCTCGCGTTTAATTCTCGAACTAGGTACTTAGTTCTCGCGTTTAATTCTCGAACTCGGTACTTACTTCTCGCGTTTAATTCTCGAACTAGGTACTTAGTTCTCGCTTTTAATTCTCGATCTAGGTACTTAGTTCTCGCTTTTAATTCTCGAACTAGGTACTTAGTTCTCGCGTTTAATTCTCGAACTAGGTACTTAGTTCTCGCGTTTAATTCTCGAACTAGGTACTTAGTTCTCGCTTTTAATTCTCGAACTAGGTACTTAGTTCTCGCGTTTAATTCTCGAACTAGGTACTTAGTTCTCGCGTTTAATTCTCGAACTAGGTACTGAGTTCTTGCGTTTAATTCTCGAACTAGATACTTAGTTCTCGCGTTTAATTCTCGGACTCGGTACTGAGATCTCGCGTTTAATTCTCGAACTCGGTACTGAGTTCTTGCGTTTAATTCTCGAACTCGGTACTTAGTTCTCGCGTTTAATTCTCGAACTAGGTACTTAGATCATCTCGCGTTTAATTCTCGAACTCGGTACTGAGTTCTCGCGTTTAATTTTCGAACTAGGTACTTAGTTCTCGCGTTTAATTCTCGAACTAGATACTTAGTTCTCGCGTTTAATTCTCGGACTCGGTACTGAGATCTCGCGTTTAATTCTCGAACTCGGTACTGAGTTCTTGCGTTTAATTCTCGAACTCGGTACTTAGTTCTCGCTTTTAATTCTCGAACTAGGTACTTAGTTCTCGCGTTTAATTCTCGAACTAGGTACTTAGTTCTCGCGTTTAATTCTCGAACTCGGTACTTAGTTCTCGCGTTTAATTCTCGAACTAGGTACTTAGTTCTCGCTTTTAATTCTCGATCTAGGTACTTAGTTCTCGCTTTTAATTCTCGAACTAGGTACTTAGTTCTCGCGTTTAATTCTCGAACTAGGTACTTAGTTCTCGCGTTTAATTCTCGAACTAGGTACTTAGTTCTCGCTTTTAATTCTCGAACTAGGTACTTAGTTCTCGCGTTTAATTCTCGAAGTAGGTACTTAGTTCTCGCGTTTAATTCTCGAACTAGGTACTTAGGTCTCGCGTTAAATTCTCGAACTCGGTACTGAGTGCTCGCATTTAATTCTCGAACTAGGTACTGAGTTCTTGCGTTTAATTCTCGAACTAGGTACTTAGTTCTCGCTTTTAATTCTCGGACTCGGTACTGAGATCTCGCGTTTAATTCTCGAACTCGGTACTGAGTTCTCGCGTTTAATTTTCGAACTAGGTACTTAGTTCTCGCGTTTAATTCTCGAACTAGATACTTAGTTCTCGCGTTTAAATCTCGAACTCGGTACTGAGATCTCGCGTTTAATTCTCGAACTAGGTACGTAGTTCTCGCTTTTAATTCTCGAGCTCGGTACTGAGATCTCGCGTTTAATTCTCGAACTAGGTACTTAGTTCTCGCTTTTAATTCTCGATCTAGGTACTTAGTTCTCGCTTTTAATTCTCGAACTAGGTACTTAGTTCTCGCGTTTAATTCTCGAACTAGGTACTTAGTTCTCGCGTTTAATTCTCGAACTCGGTACTGAGATCTCGCGTTTAATTCTCGAACTCGGTACTGAGTTCTCGCGTTTAATTCTCGAACTAGGTACTGAGTTCTTGCGTTTAATTCTCGAACTAGGTACTTAGTTCTCGCTTTTAATTCTCGAACTCGGTACTTAGTTCTCGCGTTTAATTCTCGAACTCGGTACTGAGATCTCGCGTTTAATTCTCGAACTAGGTACATAGTTCTCGCGTTTAATTCTCGAACTAGGTACTTACTTCTCGCGTTTAATTCTCGAACTCGATACTGAGTTCTCGAGTTTAATTCTCGGACTCGGTACTGAGATCTCGCGTTTAATTCTCGAACTCGGTACTGAGTTCTCGCTTTTAATTCTCGAACTAGGTACTTAGTTCTCGCGTTTAATTCTCGAACTAGGTACTTAGTTCTCGCGTTTAATTCTCGAACTAGGTACTTACTTCTCGCGTTTAATTCTCGAACTCGATACTGAGTTCTCGCGTTTAATTCTCGGACTCGGTACTGAGATCTCGCGTTTAATTATCGAACTTGGTACTGAGTTCTTGCGTTTAATTCTCGAACTCGGTACTTAGTTCTCGCTTTTAATTCTCGAACTAGGTACTTAGTTCTCGCGTTTAATTCTCAAACTAGGTACTTAGTTCTCGCTTTTAATTCTCGATCTAGGTACTTAGTTCTCGCTTTTAATGCTCGAACTAGGTACTGAGATCTCGCGTTTAATTATCGAACTTGGTACTGAGTTCTTGCGTTTAATTCTCGAACTCGGTACTTAGTTCTCGCTTTTAATTCTCGAACTAGGTACTTAGTTCTCGCGTTTAATTCTCGAACTAGGTACTTAGTTCTCGCTTTTAATTCTCGAACTAGGTACTTAGTTCTCGCGTTTAATTCTCGAACTAGGTACTTAGTTCTCGCGTTTAATTCTCGAACTAGGTACTGAGTTCTTGCGTTTAATTCTCGAACTAGATACTTAGTTCTCGCGTTTAATTCTCGGACTCGGTACTGAGATCTCGCGTTTAATTCTCGAACTCGGTACTGAGTTCTTGCGTTTAATTCTCGAACTCGGTACTTAGTTCTCGCGTTTAATTCTCGAACTAGGTACTTAGATCATCTCGCGTTTAATTCTCGAACTCGGTACTGAGTTCTCGCGTTTAATTTTCGAACTAGGTACTTAGTTCTCGCGTTTAATTCTCGAACTAGATACTTAGTTCTCGCGTTTAATTCTCGGACTCGGTACTGAGATCTCGCGTTTAATTCTCGAACTCGGTACTGAGTTCTTGCGTTTAATTCTCGAACTCGGTACTTAGTTCTCGCTTTTAATTCTCGAACTAGGTACTTAGTTCTCGCGTTTAATTCTCGAACTAGGTACTTAGTTCTCGCGTTTAATTCTCGAACTCGGTACTTAGTTCTCGCGTTTAATTCTCGAACTAGGTACTTAGTTCTCGCTTTTAATTCTCGATCTAGGTACTTAGTTCTCGCTTTTAATTCTCGAACTAGGTACTTAGTTCTCGCGTTTAATTCTCGAACTAGGTACTTAGTTCTCGCGTTTAATTCTCGAACTAGGTACTTAGTTCTCGCTTTTAATTCTCGAACTAGGTACTTAGTTCTCGCGTTTAATTCTCGAAGTAGGTACTTAGTTCTCGCGTTTAATTCTCGAACTAGGTACTTAGGTCTCGCGTTAAATTCTCGAACTCGGTACTGAGTGCTCGCATTTAATTCTCGAACTAGGTACTGAGTTCTTGCGTTTAATTCTCGAACTAGGTACTTAGTTCTCGCTTTTAATTCTCGGACTCGGTACTGAGATCTCGCGTTTAATTCTCGAACTCGGTACTGAGTTCTCGCGTTTAATTTTCGAACTAGGTACTTAGTTCTCGCGTTTAATTCTCGAACTAGATACTTAGTTCTCGCGTTTAAATCTCGAACTCGGTACTGAGATCTCGCGTTTAATTCTCGAACTAGGTACGTAGTTCTCGCTTTTAATTCTCGAGCTCGGTACTGAGATCTCGCGTTTAATTCTCGAACTAGGTACTTAGTTCTCGCTTTTAATTCTCGATCTAGGTACTTAGTTCTCGCTTTTAATTCTCGAACTAGGTACTTAGTTCTCGCGTTTAATTCTCGAACTAGGTACTTAGTTCTCGCGTTTAATTCTCGAACTCGGTACTGAGATCTCGCGTTTAATTCTCGAACTCGGTACTGAGTTCTCGCGTTTAATTCTCGAACTAGGTACTGAGTTCTTGCGTTTAATTCTCGAACTAGGTACTTAGTTCTCGCTTTTAATTCTCGAACTCGGTACTTAGTTCTCGCGTTTAATTCTCGAACTCGGTACTGAGATCTCGCGTTTAATTCTCGAACTAGGTACATAGATCTCGCGTTTAATTCTCGAACTAGGTACTTACTTCTCGCGTTTAATTCTCGAACTCGATACTGAGTTCTCGAGTTTAATTCTCGGACTCGGTACTGAGATCTCGCGTTTAATTCTCGAACTCGGTACTGAGTTCTCGCTTTTAATTCTCGAACTAGGTACTTAGTTCTCGCGTTTAATTCTCGAACTAGGTACTTAGTTCTCGCGTTTAATTCTCGAACTAGGTACTTACTTCTCGCGTTTAATTCTCGAACTCGATACTGAGTTCTCGCGTTTAATTCTCGGACTCGGTACTGAGATCTCGCGTTTAATTATCGAACTTGGTACTGAGTTCTTGCGTTTAATTCTCGAACTCGGTACTTAGTTCTCGCTTTTAATTCTCGAACTAGGTACTTAGTTCTCGCGTTTAATTCTCAAACTAGGTACTTAGTTCTCGCTTTTAATTCTCGATCTAGGTACTTAGTTCTCGCTTTTAATGCTCGAACTAGGTACTGAGATCTCGCGTTTAATTATCGAACTTGGTACTGAGTTCTTGCGTTTAATTCTCGAACTCGGTACTTAGTTCTCGCTTTTAATTCTCGAACTAGGTACTTAGTTCTCGCGTTTAATTCTCGAACTAGGTACTTAGTTCTCGCTTTTAATTCTCGATCTAGGTACTTAGTTCTCGCTTTTAATGCTCGAACTAGGTACTTAGTTCTCGCGTTTAATTCTCGAACTCGGTACTGAGATCTCGCTTTTAATTCTCGAACTAGGTACTAATTTCTCGCGTTTAATTCTCGAACTGGGTACTGAGATCTCGCGTTTAATTCTCGAACAAGGTACATAGTTCTCGCGTTTAATTCTCGAACTAGGTACTTAGTTCTCGCGTTTAATTCTCGAACTCGGTACTTAGTTCTCGCGTTTAATTCTCGAACTAGGTACTTAGTTCTCGCTTTTAATTCTCGATCTAGGTACTTAGTTCTCGCTTTTAATTCTCGAACTAGGTACTTAGTTCTCGCGTTTAATTCTCGAACTAGGTACTTAGTTCTCGCTTTTAATTATCGAACTAGGTACTTAGTTCTCGCTTTTAATTCTCGAACTAGGTACTTAGTTCTCGCGTTTAATTCTCGAACTAGTTACTTAGTTCTCGCGTTTAATTCTCGAACTAGGTACTTAGATCTCGCGTTTAATTCTCGAACTCGGTACTGAGTGCTCGCATTTAATTCTCGAACTAGGTACTGAGTTCTTGCGTTTAATTCTCGAACTAGATACTTAGTTCTCGCGTTTAATTCTCGGACTCGGTACTGAGATCTCGCGTTTAATTCTCGAACTCGGTACTGAGTTCTTGCGTTTAATTCTCGAACTCGGTACTTAGTTCTCGCGTTTAATTCTCGAACTAGGTACTTAGATCTCGCGTTTAATTCTCGAACTCGGTACTGAGTTCTCGCGTTTAATTTTCGAACTAGGTATTTAGTTCTCGCGTTTAATTCTCGAACTAGATACTTAGTTCTCGCGTTTAATTCTCGGACTCGGTACTGAGATCTCGCGTTTAATTCTCGAACTCGGTACTGAGTTCTTGCGTTTAATTCTCGAACTCGGTACTTAGTTATCGCGTTTAATTCTCGAACTCGGTACTGAGTTCTTGCGTTTAATTCTCGAACTCGGTACTTAGTTCTCGCGTTTAATTCTCGAACTAGGTACTTAGATCTCGCGTTTAATTCTCGAACTCGGTACTGAGTTCTCGCGTTTAATTTTGGAACTAGGTACTTAGTTCTCGCGTTTAATTCTCGAACTAGATACTTAGTTCTCGCGTTTAATTCTCGGACTCGGTACTGAGATCTCGCGTTTAATTCTCGAACTCGGTACTGAGTTCTTGCGTTTAATTCTCGAACTCGGTACTTAGTTCTCGCTTTTAATTCTCGAACTAGGTACTTAGTTCTCGCTTTTAATTCTCGAACTAGGTACTTAGTTCTCGCGTTTAATTCTCGAACTAGGTACTTAGATCTCGCGTTTTATTCTCGAACTCGGTACTGAGTTCTCGCGTTTAATTTTCGAACTAGGTACTTAGTTCTCGCGTTTAATTCTCGAACTAGATACTTAGTTCTCGCGTTTAATTCTCGGACTCGGTACTGAGATCTCGCGTTTAATTCTCGAACTCGGTACTGAGTTCTTGCGTTTAATTCTCGAACTAGGTACTTAGTTCTCGCTTTTAATTCTCGATCTAGGTACTTAGTTCTCGCTTTTAATTCTCGAACTAGGTACTTAGTTCTCGCGTTTAATTCTCGAACTAGGTACTTAGTTCTCGCGTTTAATTCTCGAACTCGGTACTGAGTTCTCGCGTTTAATTCTCGGACTCGGTACTGAGATCTCGCGTTTAATTCTCGAACTTGGTACTGAGTTCTTGCGTTTAATTCTCGAACTCGGTACTTAGTTCTCGCTTTTAATTCTCGAACTAGGTACTTAGTTCTCGCGTTTAATTCTCGAACTAGGTACTTAGTTCTCGCTTTTAATTCTCGATCTAGGTACTTAGTTCTCGCTTTTAATGCTCGAACTAGGTACTTAGTTCTCGCGTTTAATTCTCGAACTCGGTACTGAGATCTCGCTTTTAATTCTCGAACTAGGTACTTAGTTCTCGCGTTTAATTCTCGAACTGGGTACTGAGATCTCGCGTTTAATTCTCGAACTAGGTACATAGTTCTCGCGTTTAATTCTCGAACTAGGTACTTAGTTCTCGCGTTTAATTCTCGAACTCGGTACTTAGTTCTCGCGTTTAATTCTCGAACTAGGTACTTAGTTCTCGCTTTTAATTCTCGATCTAGGTACTTAGTTCTCGCTTTTAATTCTCGAACTAGGTACTTAGTTCTCGCGTTTAATTCTCGAACTAGGTACTTAGTTCTCGCGTTTAATTCTCGAACTAGGTACTTAGTTCTCGCTTTTAATTCTCGAACTAGGTACTTAGTTCTCGCGTTTAATTCTCGAACTAGGTACTTAGTTCTCGCGTTTAATTCTCGAACTAGGTACTGAGTTCTTGCGTTTAATTCTCGAACTAGATACTTAGTTCTCGCGTTTAATTCTCGGACTCGGTACTGAGATCTCGCGTTTAATTCTCGAACTCGGTACTGAGTTCTTGCGTTTAATTCTCGAACTCGGTACTTAGTTCTCGCGTTTAATTCTCGAACTAGGTACTTAGATCATCTCGCGTTTAATTCTCGAACTCGGTACTGAGTTCTCGCGTTTAATTTTCGAACTAGGTACTTAGTTCTCGCGTTTAATTCTCGAACTAGATACTTAGTTCTCGCGTTTAATTCTCGGACTCGGTACTGAGATCTCGCGTTTAATTCTCGAACTCGGTACTGAGTTCTTGCGTTTAATTCTCGAACTCGGTACTTAGTTCTCGCTTTTAATTCTCGAACTAGGTACTTAGTTCTCGCGTTTAATTCTCGAACTAGGTACTTAGTTCTCGCGTTTAATTCTCGAACTCGGTACTTAGTTCTCGCGTTTAATTCTCGAACTAGGTACTTAGTTCTCGCTTTTAATTCTCGATCTAGGTACTTAGTTCTCGCTTTTAATTCTCGAACTAGGTACTTAGTTCTCGCGTTTAATTCTCGAACTAGGTACTTAGTTCTCGCGTTTAATTCTCGAACTAGGTACTTAGTTCTCGCTTTTAATTCTCGAACTAGGTACTTAGTTCTCGCGTTTAATTCTCGAAGTAGGTACTTAGTTCTCGCGTTTAATTCTCGAACTAGGTACTTAGATCTCGCGTTAAATTCTCGAACTCGGTACTGAGTGCTCGCATTTAATTCTCGAACTAGGTACTGAGTTCTTGCGTTTAATTCTCGAACTAGGTACTTAGTTCTCGCTTTTAATTCTCGGACTCGGTACTGAGATCTCGCGTTTAATTCTCGAACTCGGTACTGAGTTCTCGCGTTTAATTTTCGAACTAGGTACTTAGTTCTCGCGTTTAATTCTCGAACTAGATACTTAGTTCTCGCGTTTAAATCTCGAACTCGGTACTGAGATCTCGCGTTTAATTCTCGAACTAGGTACGTAGTTCTCGCTTTTAATTCTCGAGCTCGGTACTGAGATCTCGCGTTTAATTCTCGAACTAGGTACTTAGTTCTCGCTTTTAATTCTCGATCTAGGTACTTAGTTCTCGCTTTTAATTCTCGAACTAGGTACTTAGTTCTCGCGTTTAATTCTCGAACTAGGTACTTAGTTCTCGCGTTTAATTCTCGAACTCGGTACTGAGATCTCGCGTTTAATTCTCGAACTCGGTACTGAGTTCTCGCGTTTAATTCTCGAACTAGGTACTGAGTTCTTGCGTTTAATTCTCGAACTAGGTACTTAGTTCTCGCTTTTAATTCTCGAACTCGGTACTTAGTTCTCGCGTTTAATTCTCGAACTCGGTACTGAGATCTCGCGTTTAATTCTCGAACTAGGTACATAGTTCTCGCGTTTAATTCTCGAACTAGGTACTTACTTCTCGCGTTTAATTCTCGAACTCGATACTGAGTTCTCGAGTTTAATTCTCGGACTCGGTACTGAGATCTCGCGTTTAATTCTCGAACTCGGTACTGAGTTCTTGCGTTTAATTCTCGAACTCGGTATTTAGTTCTCGCTTTTAATTCTCGAACTAGGTACTTAGTTCTCGCGTTTAATTCTCGAACTAGGTACTTAGTTCTCGCGTTTAATTCTCGAACTAGGTACTTACTTCTCGCGTTTAATTCTCGAACTCGATACTGAGTTCTCGCGTTTAATTCTCGGACTCGGTACTGAGATCTCGCGTTTAATTATCGAACTTGGTACTGAGTTCTTGCGTTTAATTCTCGAACTCGGTACTTAGTTATCGCTTTTAATTCTCGAACTAGGTACTTAGTTCTCGCGTTTAATTCTCGAACTAGGTACTTAGTTCTCGCTTTTAATTCTCGATCTAGGTACTTAGTTCTCGCTTTTAATGCTCGAACTAGGTACTTAGTTCTCGCGTTTAATTCTCGAACTCGGTACTGAGATCTCGCTTTTAATTCTCGAACTAGGTACTAATTTCTCGCGTTTAATTCTCGAACTGGGTACTGAGATCTCGCGTTTAATTCTCGAACAAGGTACATAGTTCTCGCGTTTAATTCTCGAACTAGGTACTTAGTTCTCGCGTTTAATTCTCGAACTCGGTACTTAGTTCTCGCGTTTAATTCTCGAACTAGGTACTTAGTTCTCGCTTTTAATTCTCGATCTAGGTACTTAGTTCTCGCTTTTAATTCTCGAACTAGGTACTTAGTTCTCGCGTTTAATTCTCGAACTAGGTACTTAGTTCTCGCTTTTAATTATCGAACTAGGTACTTAGTTCTCGCTTTTAATTCTCGAACTAGGTACTTAGTTCTCGCGTTTAATTCTCGAACTAGGTACTTAGTTCTCGCGTTTAATTCTCGAACTCGGTACTTAGTTCTCGCGTTTAATTCTCGAACTAGGTACTTAGTTCTCGCTTTTAATTCTCGATCTAGGTACTTAGTTCTCGCTTTTAATTCTCGAACTAGGTACTTAGTTCTCGCGTTTAATTCTCGAACTAGGTACTTAGTTCTCGCGTTTAATTCTCGAACTAGGTACTTAGTTCTCGCTTTTAATTCTCGAACTAGGTACTTAGTTCTCGCGTTTAATTCTCGAACTAGGTACTTAGTTCTCGCGTTTAATTCTCGAACTAGGTACTGAGTTCTTGCGTTTAATTCTCGAACTAGATACTTAGTTCTCGCGTTTAATTCTCGGACTCGGTACTGAGATCTCGCGTTTAATTCTCGAACTCGGTACTGAGTTCTTGCGTTTAATTCTCGAACTCGGTACTTAGTTCTCGCGTTTAATTCTCGAACTAGGTACTTAGATCATCTCGCGTTTAATTCTCGAACTCGGTACTGAGTTCTCGCGTTTAATTTTCGAACTAGGTACTTAGTTCTCGCGTTTAATTCTCGAACTAGATACTTAGTTCTCGCGTTTAATTCTCGGACTCGGTACTGAGATCTCGCGTTTAATTCTCGAACTCGGTACTGAGTTCTTGCGTTTAATTCTCGAACTCGGTACTTAGTTCTCGCTTTTAATTCTCGAACTAGGTACTTAGTTCTCGCGTTTAATTCTCGAACTAGGTACTTAGTTCTCGCGTTTAATTCTCGAACTCGGTACTTAGTTCTCGCGTTTAATTCTCGAACTAGGTACTTAGTTCTCGCTTTTAATTCTCGATCTAGGTACTTAGTTCTCGCTTTTAATTCTCGAACTAGGTACTTAGTTCTCGCGTTTAATTCTCGAACTAGGTACTTAGTTCTCGCGTTTAATTCTCGAACTAGGTACTTAGTTCTCGCTTTTAATTCTCGAACTAGGTACTTAGTTCTCGCGTTTAATTCTCGAAGTAGGTACTTAGTTCTCGCGTTTAATTCTCGAACTAGGTACTTAGATCTCGCGTTAAATTCTCGAACTCGGTACTGAGTGCTCGCATTTAATTCTCGAACTAGGTACTGAGTTCTTGCGTTTAATTCTCGAACTAGGTACTTAGTTCTCGCTTTTAATTCTCGAACTAGGTACTGAGTTCTTGCGTTTAATTCTCGAACTAGGTACTTAGTTCTCGCTTTTAATTCTCGAACTAGGTACTTAGTTCTCGCGTTTAATTCTCGAACTCGGTACTGAGATCTCGCGTTTAATTCTCGAACTAGGTACATAGTTCTCGCGTTTAATTCTCGAACTAGGTACTTACTTCTCGCGTTTAATTCTCGAACTCGATACTGAGTTCTCGCGTTTAATTCTCGGACTCGGTACTGAGATCTCGCGTTTAATTCTCGAACTCGGTACTGAGTTCTTGCGTTTAATTCTCGAACTCGGTACTTAGTTCTCGCTTTTAATTCTCGAACTAGGTACTTAGTTCTCGCGTTTAATTCTCGAACTAGGTACTTAGTTCTCGCGTTTAATTCTCGAACTCGGTACTTAGTTCTCGCGTTTAATTCTCGAACTAGGTACTTAGTTCTCGCTTTTAATTCTCGATCTAGGTACTTAGTTCTCGCTTTTAATGCTCGAACTAGGTACTTAGTTCTCGCGTTTAATTCTCGAACTCGGTACTGAGATCTCGCTTTTAATTCTCGAACTAGGTACTTAGTTCTCGCGTTTAATTCTCGAACTAGGTACTGAGATCTCGCGTTTAATTCTCGAACTAGGTACATAGTTCTCGCGTTTAATTCTCGAACTAGGTACTTAGTTCTCGCGTTTAATTCTCGAACTCGGTACTTAGTTCTCGCGTTTAATTCTCGAACTAGGTACTTAGTTCTCGCTTTTAATTCTCGATCTAGGTACTTAGTTCTCGCTTTTAATTCTCGATCTAGGTACTTAGTTCTCGCTTTTAATTCTCGAACTAGGTACTTAGTTCTCGCGTTTAATTCTCGAACTAGGTACTTAGTTCTCGCGTTTAATTCTCGAACTAGATACTTAGTTCTCGCTTTTAATTCTCGAACTAGGTACTTAGTTCTCGCGTTTAATTCTCGAACTAGGTACTTAGTTCTCGCGTTTAATTCTCGAACTAGGTACTTACTTCTCGCGTTTAATTCTCGAACTCGATACTGAGTTCTCGAGTTTAATTCTCGGACTCGGTACTGAGATCTCGCGTTTAATTCTCGAACTCGGTACTGAGTTCTTGCGTTTAATTCTCGAACTCGGTACTTAGTTCTCGCTTTTAATTCTCGAACTAGGTACTTAGTTCTCGCGTTTAATTCTCGAACTAGGTACTTAGTTCTCGCGTTTAATTCTCGAACTAGGTACTTACTTCTCGCGTTTCATTCTCGAACTCGATACTGAGATCTCGCGTTTAATTCTCGAACTTGGTACTGAGTTCTTGCGTTTAATTCTCGAACTCGGTACTTAGTTCTCGCTTTTAATTCTCGAACTAGGTACTTAGTTCTCGCGTTTAATTCTCGAACTAGGTACTTAGTTCTCGCTTTTAATTCTCGATCTAGGTACTTAGTTCTCGCTTTTAATGCTCGAACTAGGTACTTAGTTCTCGCGTTTAATTCTCGAACTCGGTACTGAGATCTCGCTTTTAATTCTCGAACTAGGTACTGAGTTCTTGCGTTTAATTCTCGAACTAGGTACTTAGTTCTCGCTTTTAATTCTCGAACTAGGTACTTAGTTCTCGCGTTTAATTCTCGAACTCGGTACTGAGATCTCGCGTTTAATTCTCGAACTAGGTACATAGTTCTCGCGTTTAATTCTCGAACTAGGTACTTACTTCTCGCGTTTAATTCTCGAACTCGATACTGAGTTCTCGCGTTTAATTCTCGGACTCGGTACTGAGATCTCGCGTTTAATTCTCGAACTCGGTACTGAGTTCTTGCGTTTAATTCTCGAACTCGGTACTTAGTTCTCGCTTTTAATTCTCGAACTAGGTACTTAGTTCTCGCGTTTAATTCTCGAACTGGGTACTTAGTTCTCGCTTTTAATTCTCGAACTAGGTACTTAGTTCTCGCGTTTAATTCTCGAACTAGGTACTTAGTTCTCGCGTTTAATTCTCGAACTAGGTACTTAGTTCTCGCGTTTAATTCTCGAACTAGGTACTTAGTTCTCGCTTTGAATTCTCGATCTAGGTACTTAGTTCTCGCTTTTAATGCTAGAACTAGGTACTTAGTTCTCGCGTTTAATTCTCGAACTCGGTACTTAGTTCTCGCGTTTAATTCTCGAACTAGGTACTTAGTTCTCGCTTTGAATTCTCGATCTAGGTACTTAGTTCTCGCTTTTAATGCTAGAACTAGGTACTTAGTTCTCGCGTTTAATTCTCGAACTCGGTACTTAGTTCTCGCGTTTAATTCTCGAACTAGGTACTTAGTTCTCGCTTTTAATTCTCGATCTAGGTACTTAGTTCTCGCTTTTAATTCTCGAACTAGGTACTTACTTCTCGCGTTTAATTCTCGAACTCGATACTGAGTTCTCGCGTTTAATTCTCGGACTCGGTACTGAGATCTCGCGTTTAATTCTCGAACTCGGTACTGAGTTCTTGCGTTTAATTCTCGAACTCGGTACTTAGTTCTCGCTTTTAATTCTCGAACTAGGTACTTAGTTCTCGCGTTTAATTCTCGAACTAGGTACTTAGTTCTCGCGTTTAATTCTCGAACTCGGTACTTAGTTCTCGCGTTTAATTCTCGAACTAGGTACTTAGTTCTCGCTTTTAATTCTCGATCTAGGTACTTAGTTCTCGCTTTTAATGCTCGAACTAGGTACTTAGTTCTCGCGTTTAATTCTCGAACTCGGTACTGAGATCTCGCTTTTAATTCTCGAACTAGGTACTTAGTTCTCGCGTTTAATTCTCGAACTAGGTACTGAGATCTCGCGTTTAATTCTCGAACTAGGTACATAGTTCTCGCGTTTAATTCTCGAACTAGGTACTTAGTTCTCGCGTTTAATTCTCGAACTCGGTACTTAGTTCTCGCGTTTAATTCTCGAACTAGGTACTTAGTTCTCGCTTTTAATTCTCGATCTAGGTACTTAGTTCTCGCTTTTAATTCTCGATCTAGGTACTTAGTTCTCGCTTTTAATTCTCGAACTAGGTACTTAGTTCTCGCGTTTAATTCTCGAACTAGGTACTTAGTTCTCGCGTTTAATTCTCGAACTAGATACTTAGTTCTCGCTTTTAATTCTCGAACTAGGTACTTAGTTCTCGCGTTTAATTCTCGAACTAGGTACTTAGTTCTCGCGTTTAATTCTCGAACTAGGTACTTACTTCTCGCGTTTAATTCTCGAACTCGATACTGAGTTCTCGAGTTTAATTCTCGGACTCGGTACTGAGATCTCGCGTTTAATTCTCGAACTCGGTACTGAGTTCTTGCGTTTAATTCTCGAACTCGGTACTTAGTTCTCGCTTTTAATTCTCGAACTAGGTACTTAGTTCTCGCGTTTAATTCTCGAACTAGGTACTTAGTTCTCGCGTTTAATTCTCGAACTAGGTACTTACTTCTCGCGTTTCATTCTCGAACTCGATACTGAGATCTCGCGTTTAATTCTCGAACTTGGTACTGAGTTCTTGCGTTTAATTCTCGAACTCGGTACTTAGTTCTCGCTTTTAATTCTCGAACTCGGTACTTAGTTCTCGCTTTTAATTCTCGAACTAGGTACTTAGTTCTCGCGTTTAATTCTCGAACTAGGTACTTAGTTCTCGCTTTTAATTCTCGATCTAGGTACTTAGTTCTCGCTTTTAATGCTCGAACTAGGTACTTAGTTCTCGCGTTTAATTCTCGAACTCGGTACTGAGATCTCGCTTTTAATTCTCGAACTAGGTACTGAGTTCTTGCGTTTAATTCTCGAACTAGGTACTTAGTTCTCGCTTTTAATTCTCGAACTAGGTACTTAGTTCTCGCGTTTAATTCTCGAACTCGATACTGAGTTCTCGCGTTTAATTCTCGGACTCGGTACTGAGATCTCGCGTTTAATTCTCGAACTCGGTACTGAGTTCTTGCGTTTAATTCTCGAACTCGGTACTTAGTTCTCGCTTTTAATTCTCGAACTAGGTACTTAGTTCTCGCGTTTAATTCTCGAACTAGGTACTTAGTTCTCGCGTTTAATTCTCGAACTCGGTACTTAGTTCTCGCGTTTAATTCTCGAACTAGGTACTTAGTTCTCGCTTTTAATTCTCGATCTAGGTACTTAGTTCTCGCTTTTAATGCTCGAACTAGGTACTTAGTTCTCGCGTTTAATTCTCGAACTCGGTACTGAGATCTCGCTTTTAATTCTCGAACTAGGTACTTAGTTCTCGCGTTTAATTCTCGAACTAGGTACTGAGATCTCGCGTTTAATTCTCGAACTAGGTACATAGTTCTCGCGTTTAATTCTCGAACTAGGTACTTAGTTCTCGCGTTTAATTCTCGAACTCGGTACTTAGTTCTCGCGTTTAATTCTCGAACTAGGTACTTAGTTCTCGCTTTTAATTCTCGATCTAGGTACTTAGTTCTCGCTTTTAATTCTCGATCTAGGTACTTAGTTCTCGCTTTTAATTCTCGAACTAGGTACTTAGTTCTCGCGTTTAATTCTCGAACTAGGTACTTAGTTCTCGCGTTTAATTCTCGAACTAGATACTTAGTTCTCGCTTTTAATTCTCGAACTAGGTACTTAGTTCTCGCGTTTAATTCTCGAACTAGGTACTTAGTTCTCGCGTTTAATTCTCGAACTAGGTACTTACTTCTCGCGTTTAATTCTCGAACTCGATACTGAGTTCTCGAGTTTAATTCTCGGACTCGGTACTGAGATCTCGCGTTTAATTCTCGAACTCGGTACTGAGTTCTTGCGTTTAATTCTCGAACTCGGTACTTAGTTCTCGCTTTTAATTCTCGAACTAGGTACTTAGTTCTCGCGTTTAATTCTCGAACTAGGTACTTAGTTCTCGCGTTTAATTCTCGAACTAGGTACTTACTTCTCGCGTTTCATTCTCGAACTCGATACTGAGATCTCGCGTTTAATTCTCGAACTTGGTACTGAGTTCTTGCGTTTAATTCTCGAACTCGGTACTTAGTTCTCGCTTTTAATTCTCGAACTAGGTACTTAGTTCTCGCGTTTAATTCTCGAACTAGGTACTTAGTTCTCGCTTTTAATTCTCGATCTAGGTACTTAGTTCTCGCTTTTAATGCTCGAACTAGGTACTTAGTTCTCGCGTTTAATTCTCGAACTCGGTACTGAGATCTCGCTTTTAATTCTCGAACTAGGTACTGAGTTCTTGCGTTTAATTCTCGAACTAGGTACTTAGTTCTCGCTTTTAATTCTCGAACTAGGTACTTAGTTCTCGCGTTTAATTCTCGAACTCGGTACTGAGATCTCGCGTTTAATTCTCGAACTAGGTACATAGTTCTCGCGTTTAATTCTCGAACTAGGTACTTACTTCTCGCGTTTAATTCTCGAACTCGATACTGAGTTCTCGCGTTTAATTCTCGGACTCGGTACTGAGATCTCGCGTTTAATTCTCGAACTCGGTACTGAGTTCTTGCGTTTAATTCTCGAACTCGGTACTTAGTTCTCGCTTTTAATTCTCGAACTAGGTACTTAGTTCTCGCGTTTAATTCTCGAACTGGGTACTTAGTTCTCGCTTTTAATTCTCGAACTAGGTACTTAGTTCTCGCGTTTAATTCTCGAACTAGGTACTTAGTTCTCGCGTTTAATTCTCGAACTAGGTACTTAGTTCTCGCGTTTAATTCTCGAACTAGGTACTTAGTTCTCGCTTTGAATTCTCGATCTAGGTACTTAGTTCTCGCTTTTAATGCTAGAACTAGGTACTTAGTTCTCGCGTTTAATTCTCGAACTCGGTACTTAGTTCTCGCGTTTAATTCTCGAACTAGGTACTTAGTTCTCGCTTTTAATTCTCGATCTAGGTACTTAGTTCTCGCTTTTAATGCTCGAACTAGGTACTTAGTTCTCGCGTTTAATTCTCGAACTCGGTACTGAGATCTCGCTTTTAATTCTCGAACTAGGTACTTAGTTCTCGCGTTTAATTCTCGAACTAGGTACTGAGATCTCGCGTTTAATTCTCGAACTAGGTACATAGTTCTCGCGTTTAATTCTCGAACTAGGTACTTAGTTCTCGCGTTTAATTCTCGAACTCGGTACTTAGTTCTCGCGTTTAATTCTCGAACTAGGTACTTAGTTCTCGCTTTTAATTCTCGATCTAGGTACTTAGTTCTCGCTTTTAATTCTCGATCTAGGTACTTAGTTCTCGCTTTTAATTCTCGAACTAGGTACTTAGTTCTCGCGTTTAATTCTCGAACTAGGTACTTAGTTCTCGCGTTTAATTCTCGAACTAGATACTTAGTTCTCGCGTTTAATTCTCGAACTAGATACTTAGTTCTCGCTTTTAATTCTCGAACTAGGTACTTAGTTCTCGCGTTTAATTCTCGAACTAGGTACTTAGTTCTCGCGTTTAATTCTCGAACTAGGTACTTACTTCTCGCGTTTAATTCTCGAACTCGATACTGAGTTCTCGAGTTTAATTCTCGGACTCGGTACTGAGATCTCGCGTTTAATTCTCGAACTCGGTACTGAGTTCTTGCGTTTAATTCTCGAACTCGGTACTTAGTTCTCGCTTTTAATTCTCGAACTAGGTACTTAGTTCTCGCGTTTAATTCTCGAACTAGGTACTTAGTTCTCGCGTTTAATTCTCGAACTAGGTACTTACTTCTCGCGTTTCATTCTCGAACTCGATACTGAGTTCTCGCGTTTAATTCTCGGACTCGGTACTGAGATCTCGCGTTTAATTCTCGAACTTGGTACTGAGTTCTTGCGTTTAATTCTCGAACTCGGTACTTAGTTCTCGCTTTTAATTCTCGAACTAGGTACTTAGTTCTCGCGTTTAATTCTCGAACTAGGTACTTAGTTCTCGCTTTTAATTCTCGATCTAGGTACTTAGTTCTCGCTTTTAATGCTCGAACTAGGTACTTAGTTCTCGCGTTTAATTCTCGAACTCGGTACTGAGATCTCGCTTTTAATTCTCGAACTAGGTACTTAGTTCTCGCGTTTAATTCTCGAACTGGGTACTGAGATCTCGCGTTTAATTCTCGAACTAGGTACATAGTTCTCGCGTTTAATTCTCGAACTAGGTACTTAGTTCTCGCGTTTAATTCTCGAACTCGGTACTTAGTTCTCGCGTTTAATTCTCGAACTAGGTACTTAGGTCTCGCTTTTAATTCTCGATCTAGGTACTTAGTTCTCGCTTTTAATTCTCGAACTAGGTACTTAGTTCTCGCGTTTAATTCTCGAACTAGGTACTTAGTTCTCGCGTTTAATTCTCGAACTAGATACTTAGTTCTCGCGTTTAATTCTCGGACTCGGTACTGAGATCTCGCGTTTAATTCTCGAACTCGGTACTGAGTTCTTGCGTTTAATTCTCGAACTCGGTACTTAGTTCTCGCTTTTAATTCTCGAACTAGGTACTTAGTTCACGCGTTTAATTCTCGAACTAGGTACTTAGTTCTCGCGTTTCATTCTCGAACTCGGTACTTAGTTCTCGCGTTTAATTCTCGAACTAGGTACTTAGTTCTCGCTTTTAATTCTCGATCTAGGTACTTAGTTCTCGCTTTTAATTCTCGAACTAGGTACTTAGTTCTCGCGTTTAATTCTCGAACTAGGTACTTAGTTCTCGCGTTTAATTCTCGAACTAGGTACTTAGTTCTCGCTTTTAATTCTCGAACTAGGTACTTAGTTCTCGCGTTTAATTCTCGAAGTAGGTACTTAGTTCTCGCGTTTAATTCTCGAACTAGGTACTTAGATCTCGCGTTAAATTCTCGAACTCGGTACTGAGTGCTCGCATTTAATTCTCGAACTAGGTACTGAGTTCTTGCGTTTAATTCTCGAACTAGGTACTTAGTTCTCGCTTTTAATTCTCGAACTAGGTACTGAGTTCTTGCGTTTAATTCTCGAACTAGGTACTTAGTTCTCGCTTTTAATTCTCGAACTAGGTACTTAGTTCTCGCGTTTAATTCTCGAACTCGGTACTGAGATCTCGCGTTTAATTCTCGAACTAGGTACATAGTTCTCGCTTTTAATTCTCGATCTAGGTACTTAGTTCTCGCGTTTAATTCTCGAACTAGATACTTAGTTCTCGCGTTTAATTCTCGAACTAGATACTTAGTTCTCGCTTTTAATTCTCGAACTAGGTACTTAGTTCTCGCGTTTAATTCTCGAACTAGGTACTTAGTTCTCGCGTTTAATTCTCGAACTAGGTACTTACTTCTCGCGTTTAATTCTCGAACTCGATACTGAGTTCTCGAGTTTAATTCTCGGACTCGGTACTGAGATCTCGCGTTTAATTCTCGAACTCGGTACTGAGTTCTTGCGTTTAATTCTCGAACTCGGTACTTAGTTCTCGCTTTTAATTCTCGAACTAGGTACTTAGTTCTCGCGTTTAATTCTCGAACTAGGTACTTAGTTCTCGCGTTTAATTCTCGAACTAGGTACTTACTTCTCGCGTTTCATTCTCGAACTCGATACTGAGTTCTCGCGTTTAATTCTCGGACTCGGTACTGAGATCTCGCGTTTAATTCTCGAACTTGGTACTGAGTTCTTGCGTTTAATTCTCGAACTCGGTACTTAGTTCTCGCTTTTAATTCTCGAACTAGGTACTTAGTTCTCGCGTTTAATTCTCGAACTAGGTACTTAGTTCTCGCTTTTAATTCTCGATCTAGGTACTTAGTTCTCGCTTTTAATGCTCGAACTAGGTACTTAGTTCTCGCGTTTAATTCTCGAACTCGGTACTGAGATCTCGCTTTTAATTCTCGAACTAGGTACTTAGTTCTCGCGTTTAATTCTCGAACTGGGTACTGAGATCTCGCGTTTAATTCTCGAACTAGGTACATAGTTCTCGCGTTTAATTCTCGAACTAGGTACTTAGTTCTCGCGTTTAATTCTCGAACTCGGTACTTAGTTCTCGCGTTTAATTCTCGAACTAGGTACTTAGGTCTCGCTTTTAATTCTCGATCTAGGTACTTAGTTCTCGCTTTTAATTCTCGAACTAGGTACTTAGTTCTCGCGTTTAATTCTCGAACTAGGTACTTAGTTCTCGCGTTTAATTCTCGAACTAGATACTTAGTTCTCGCGTTTAATTCTCGGACTCGGTACTGAGATCTCGCGTTTAATTCTCGAACTCGGTACTGAGTTCTTGCGTTTAATTCTCGAACTCGGTACTTAGTTCTCGCTTTTAATTCTCGAACTAGGTACTTAGTTCACGCGTTTAATTCTCGAACTAGGTACTTAGTTCTCGCGTTTCATTCTCGAACTCGGTACTTAGTTCTCGCGTTTAATTCTCGAACTAGGTACTTAGTTCTCGCTTTTAATTCTCGATCTAGGTACTTAGTTCTCGCTTTTAATTCTCGAACTAGGTACTTAGTTCTCGCGTTTAATTCTCGAACTAGGTACTTAGTTCTCGCGTTTAATTCTCGAACTAGGTACTTAGTTCTCGCTTTTAATTCTCGAACTAGGTACTTAGTTCTCGCGTTTAATTCTCGAAGTAGGTACTTAGTTCTCGCGTTTAATTCTCGAACTAGGTACTTAGATCTCGCGTTAAATTCTCGAACTCGGTACTGAGTGCTCGCATTTAATTCTCGAACTAGGTACTGAGTTCTTGCGTTTAATTCTCGAACTAGGTACTTAGTTCTCGCTTTTAATTCTCGAACTAGGTACTGAGTTCTTGCGTTTAATTCTCGAACTAGGTACTTAGTTCTCGCTTTTAATTCTCGAACTAGGTACTTAGTTCTCGCGTTTAATTCTCGAACTCGGTACTGAGATCTCGCGTTTAATTCTCGAACTAGGTACATAGTTCTCGCGTTTAATTCTCGAACTAGGTACTTACTTCTCGCGTTTAATTCTCGAACTCGATACTGAGTTCTCGCGTTTAATTCTCGGACTCGGTACTGAGATCTCGCGTTTAATTCTCGAACTCGGTACTGAGTTCTTGCGTTTAATTCTCGAACTCGGTACTTAGTTCTCGCTTTTAATTCTCGAACTAGGTACTTAGTTCTCGCGTTTAATTCTCGAACTAGGTACTTAGTTCTCGCGTTTAATTCTCGAACTCGGTACTTAGTTCTCGCGTTTAATTCTCGAACTAGGTACTTAGTTCTCGCTTTTAATTCTCGAACTAGGTACTTAGTTCTCGCGTTTAATTCTCGAACTGGGTACTGAGATCTCGCGTTTAATTCTCGAACTAGGTACATAGTTCTCGCGTTTAATTCTCGAACTAGGTACTTAGTTCTCGCGTTTAATTCTCGAACTCGGTACTTAGTTCTCGCGTTTAATTCTCGAACTAGGTACTTAGGTCTCGCTTTTAATTCTCGATCTAGGTACTTAGTTCTCGCTTTTAATTCTCGAACTAGGTACTTAGTTCTCGCGTTTAATTCTCGAACTAGGTACTTAGTTCTCGCGTTTAATTCTCGAACTAGATACTTAGTTCTCGCGTTTAATTCTCGGACTCGGTACTGAGATCTCGCGTTTAATTCTCGAACTCGGTACTGAGTTCTTGCGTTTAATTCTCGAACTCGGTACTTAGTTCTCGCTTTTAATTCTCGAACTAGGTACTTAGTTCACGCGTTTAATTCTCGAACTAGGTACTTAGTTCTCGCGTTTCATTCTCGAACTCGGTACTTAGTTCTCGCGTTTAATTCTCGAACTAGGTACTTAGTTCTCGCTTTTAATTCTCGATCTAGGTACTTAGTTCTCGCTTTTAATTCTCGAACTAGGTACTTAGTTCTCGCGTTTAATTCTCGAACTAGGTACTTAGTTCTCGCGTTTAATTCTCGAACTAGGTACTTAGTTCTCGCTTTTAATTCTCGAACTAGGTACTTAGTTCTCGCGTTTAATTCTCGAAGTAGGTACTTAGTTCTCGCGTTTAATTCTCGAACTAGGTACTTAGATCTCGCGTTAAATTCTCGAACTCGGTACTGAGTGCTCGCATTTAATTCTCGAACTAGGTACTGAGTTCTTGCGTTTAATTCTCGAACTAGGTACTTAGTTCTCGCTTTTAATTCTCGAACTAGGTACTGAGTTCTTGCGTTTAATTCTCGAACTAGGTACTTAGTTCTCGCTTTTAATTCTCGAACTAGGTACTTAGTTCTCGCGTTTAATTCTCGAACTCGGTACTGAGATCTCGCGTTTAATTCTCGAACTAGGTACATAGTTCTCGCGTTTAATTCTCGAACTAGGTACTTACTTCTCGCGTTTAATTCTCGAACTCGATACTGAGTTCTCGCGTTTAATTCTCGGACTCGGTACTGAGATCTCGCGTTTAATTCTCGAACTCGGTACTGAGTTCTTGCGTTTAATTCTCGAACTCGGTACTTAGTTCTCGCTTTTAATTCTCGAACTAGGTACTTAGTTCTCGCGTTTAATTCTCGAACTAGGTACTTAGTTCTCGCGTTTAATTCTCGAACTCGGTACTGAGTTCTTGCGTTTAATTCTCGAACTCGGTACTTAGTTCTCGCTTTTAATTCTCGAACTAGGTACTTAGTTCTCGCTTTTAATGCTCGAACTAGGTACTTAGTTCTCGCGTTTAATTCTCGAACTCGGTACTGAGATCTCGCTTTTAATTCTCGAACTAGGTACTTAGTTCTCGCGTTTAATTCTCGAACTGGGTACTGAGATCTCGCGTTTAATTCTCGAACTAGGTACATAGTTCTCGCGTTTAATTCTCGAACTAGGTACTTAGTTCTCGCGTTTAATTCTCGAACTCGGTACCTAGTTCTCGCGTTTAATTCTCGAACTAGGTACTTAGTTCTCGCTTTTAATTCTCGATCTAGGTACTTAGTTCTCGCTTTTAATTCTCGAACTAGGTACTTAGTTCTCGCGTTTAATTCTCGAACTAGGTACTTAGTTCTCGCGTTTAATTCTCGAACTAGATACTTAGTTCTCGCTTTTAATTCTCGAACTAGGTACTTAGTTCTCGCGTTTAATTCTCGAACTAGGTACTTAGTTCTCGCGTTTAATTCTCGAACTAGGTACTTAGTTCTCGCGTTTAATTCTCGAACTCGGTACTGAGATCTCGCGTTTAATTCTCGAACTAGGTACATAGTTCTCGCGTTTAATTCTTGAACTAGGTACTTACTTCTCGCGTTTAATTCTCGAACTCGATACTGAGTTCTCGAGTTTAATTCTCGGACTCGGTACTGAGATCTCGCGTTTAATTCTCGAACTCGGTACTGAGTTCTTGCGTTTAATTCTCGAACTCGGTACTTAGTTCTCGCTTTTAATTCTCGAACTAGGTACTTAGTTCTCGCGTTTAATTCTCGAACTAGGTACTTAGTTCTCGCGTTTAATTCTCGAACTAGGTACTTACTTCTCGCGTTTAATTCTCGAACTCGATACTGAGTTCTCGCGTTTAATTCTCGGACTCGGTACTGAGATCTCGCGTTTAATTCTCGAACTAGGTACTTAGTTCTCGCGTTTAATTCTCGAACTCGGTACTTAGTTCTCGCGTTTAATTCTCGAACTCGGTACTTAGTTCTCGCGTTTAATTCTCGAACTAGGTACTTAGGTCTCGCTTTTAATTCTCGATCTAGGTACTTAGTTCTCGCTTTTAATTCTCGAACTAGGTACTTAGTTCTCGCGTTTAATTCTCGAACTAGGTACTTAGTTCTCGCGTTTAATTCTCGAACTAGATACTTAGTTCTCGCGTTTAATTCTCGGACTCGGTACTGAGATCTCGCGTTTAATTCTCGAACTCGGTACTGAGTTCTCGCGTTTAATTCTCGGACTCGGTACTGAGATCTCGCGTTTAATTCTCGAACTAGGTACTTAGTTCTCGCGTTTAATTCTCGAACTAGGTACTTAGTTCTCGCGTTTAATTCTCGAACTCGGTACTTAGTTCTCGCGTTTAATTCTCGAACTAGGTACTTAGGTCTCGCTTTTAATTCTCGATCTAGGTACTTAGTTCTCGCTTTTAATTCTCGAACTAGGTACTTAGTTCTCGCGTTTAATTCTCGAAGGTACTTAGTTCTCGCGTTTAATTCTCGAACTAGATACTTAGTTCTCGCGTTTAATTCTCGGACTCGGTACTGAGATCTCGCGTTTAATTCTCGAACTCGGTACTGAGTTCTTGCGTTTAATTCTCGAACTCGGTACTTAGTTCTCGCTTTTAATTCTCGAACTAGGTACTTAGTTCTCGCGTTTAATTCTCGAACTAGGTACTTAGTTCTCGCGTTTAATTCTCGAACTCGGTACTTAGTTCTCGCGTTTAATTCTCGAACTAGGTACTTAGTTCTCGCTTTTAATTCTCGATCTAGGTACTTAGTTCTCGCTTTTAATTCTCGAACTAGGTACTTAGTTCTCGCCTTTAATTCTCGAACTAGGTACTTAGTTCTCGCGTTTAATTCTCGAACTAGGTACTTAGTTCTCGCTTTTAATTCTCGAACTAGGTACTTAGTTCTCGCGTTTAATTCTCGAAGTAGGTACTTAGTTCTCGCGTTTAATTCTCGAACTAGGTACTTAGATCTCGCGTTAAATTCTCGAACTCGGTACTGAGTGCTCGCATTTAATTCTCGAACTAGGTACTGAGTTCTTGCGTTTAATTCTCGAACTAGGTACTTAGTTCTCGCTTTTAATTCTCGAACTAGGTACTGAGTTCTTGCGTTTAATTCTCGAACTAGGTACTTAGTTCTCGCTTTTAATTCTCGAACTAGGTACTTAGTTCTCGCGTTTAATTCTCGAACTCGGTACTGAGATCTCGCGTTTAATTCTCGAACTAGGTACATAGTTCTCGCGTTTAATTCTCGAACTAGGTACTTACTTCTCGCGTTTAATTCTCGAACTCGACACTGAGTTCTCGCGTTTAATTCTCGGACTCGGTACTGAGATCTCGCGTTTAATTCTCGAACTCGGTACTGAGTTCTTGCGTTTAATTCTCGAACTCGGTACTTAGTTCTCGCTTTTAATTCTCGAACTAGGTACTTAGTTCTCGCGTTTAATTCTCGAACTAGGTACTTAGTTCTCGCGTTTAATTCTCGAACTCGGTACTTAGTTCTCGCGTTTAATTCTCGAACTAGGTACTTAGTTCTCGCTTTTAATTCTCGATCTAGGTACTTAGTTCTCGCTTTTAATGCTCGAACTAGGTACTTAGTTCTCGCGTTTAATTCTCGAACTCGGTACTGAGATCTCGCTTTTAATTCTCGAACTAGGTACTTAGTTCTCGCGTTTAATTCTCGAACTGGGTACTGAGATCTCGCGTTTAATTCTCGAACTAGGTACATAGTTCTCGCGTTTAATTCTCGAACTAGGTACTTAGTTCTCGCGTTTAATTCTCGAACTCGGTACTTAGTTCTCGCGTTTAATTCTCGAACTAGGTACTTAGTTCTCGCTTTTAATTCTCGATCTAGGTACTTAGTTCTCGCTTTTAATTCTCGAACTAGGTACTTAGTTCTCGCGTTTAATTCTCGAACTAGGTACTTAGTTCTCGCGTTTAATTCTCGAACTAGATACTTAGTTCTCGCTTTTAATTCTCGAACTAGGTACTTAGTTCTCGCGTTTAATTCTCGAACTAGGTACTTAGTTCTCGCGTTTAATTCTCGAACTAGGTACTTAGTTCTCGCGTTTAATTCTCGAACTCGGTACTGAGATCTCGCGTTTAATTCTCGAACTAGGTACATAGTTCTCGCGTTTAATTCTCGAACTAGGTACTTACTTCTCGCGTTTAATTCTCGAACTCGATACTGAGTTCTCGAGTTTAATTCTCGGACTCGGTACTGAGATCTCGCGTTTAATTCTCGAACTCGGTACTGAGTTCTTGCGTTTAATTCTCGAACTCGGTACTTAGTTCTCGCTTTTAATTCTCGAACTAGGTACTTAGTTCTCGCGTTTAATTCTCGAACTAGGTACTTAGTTCTCGCGTTTAATTCTCGAACTAGGTACTTACTTCTCGCGTTTAATTCTCGAACTCGATACTGAGTTCTCGCGTTTAATTCTCGGACTCGGTACTGAGATCTCGCGTTTAATTCTCGAACTAGGTACTTAGTTCTCGCGTTTAATTCTCGAACTCGGTACTGAGATCTCGCGTTTAATTCTCGAACTCGGTACTGAGTTCTCGCGTTTAATTCTCGAACTAGGTACTGAGTTCTTGCGTTTAATTCTCGAACTAGGTGCTTAGTTCTCGCTTTTAATTCTCGAACTAGGTACTTAGTTCTCGCGTTTAATTCTCGAACTCGGTACTGAGATCTCGCGTTTAATTCTCGAACTAGGTACATAGTTCTCGCGTTTAATTCTCGAACTAGGTACTTACTTCTCGCGTTTAATTCTCGAACTCGATACTGAGTTCTCGAGTCTAATTCTCGGACTCGGTACTGAGATCTCGCGTTTAATTCTCGAACTCGGTACTGAGTTCTTGCGTTTAATTCTCGAACTCGGTACTTAGTTCTCGCTTTTAATTCTCGAACTAGGTACTTAGTTCTCGCGTTTAATTCTCGAACTAGGTACTTAGTTCTCGCGTTTAATTCTCGAACTCGGTACTTAGTTCTCGCGTTTAATTCTCGAACTAGGTACTTAGTTCTCGCTTTTAATTCTCGATCTAGGTACTTAGTTCTCGCTTTTAATGCTCGAACTAGGTACTTAGTTCTCGAGTTTAATTCTCGGACTCGGTACTGAGATCTCGCGTTTAATTCTCGAACTCGGTACTGAGTTCTTGCGTTTAATTCTCGAACTCGGTACTTAGTTCTCGCTTTTAATGCTCGAACTAGGTACTTAGTTCTCGAGTTTAATTCTCGGACTCGGTACTGAGATCTCGCGTTTAATTCTCGAACTCGGTACTGAGTTCTTGCGTTTAATTCTCGAACTCGGTACTGAGTTCTCGCGTTTAATTCTCGAACTAGGTACTGAGTTCTTGCGTTTAATTCTCGAACTAGGTACTTAGTTCTCGCTTTTAATTCTCGAACTAGGTACTTAGTTCTCGCGTTTAATTCTCGAACTAGGTACTTAGTTCTCGCGTTTAATTCTCGAACTAGATACTTAGTTCTCGCTTTTAAGTCTCGAACTAGGTACTTAGTTCTCGCGTTTAATTCTCGAACTAGGTACTTAGTTCTCGCGTTTAATTCTCGAACTAGGTACTTAGTTCTCGCGTTTAATTCTCGAACTCGGTACTGAGATCTCGCGTTTAATTCTCGAACTAGGTACATAGTTCTCGCGTTTAATTCTCGAACTAGGTACTTACTTCTCGCGTTTAATTCTCGAACTCGATACTGAGTTCTCGAGTTTAATTCTCGGACTCGGTACTGAGATCTCGCGTTTAATTCTCGAACTCGGTACTGAGTTCTTGCGTTTAATTCTCGAACTCGGTACTTAGTTCTCGCTTTTAATTCTCGAACTAGGTACTTAGTTCTCGCGTTTAATTCTCGAACTAGGTACTTAGTTCTCGCGTTTAATTCTCGAACTAGGTACTTACTTCTCGCGTTTAATTCTCGAACTCGATACTGAGTTCTCGCGTTTAATTCTCGGACTCGGTACTGAGATCTCGCGTTTAATTCTCGAACTAGGTACTTAGTTCTCGCGTTTAATTCTCGAACTCGGTACTGAGATCTCGCGTTTAATTCTCGAACTCGGTACTGAGTTCTCGCGTTTAATTCTCGAACTAGGTACTGAGTTCTTGCGTTTAATTCTCGAACTAGGTACTTAGTTCTCGCTTTTAATTCTCGAACTAGGTACTTAGTTCTCGCGTTTAATTCTCGAACTCGGTACTGAGATCTCGCGTTTAATTCTCGAACTAGGTACATAGTTCTCGCGTTTAATTCTCGAACTAGGTACTTACTTCTCGCGTTTAATTCTCGAACTCGATACTGAGTTCTCGAGTCTAATTCTCGGACTCGGTACTGAGATCTCGCGTTTAATTCTCGAACTCGGTACTGAGTTCTTGCGTTTAATTCTCGAACTCGGTACTTAGTTCTCGCTTTTAATTCTCGAACTAGGTACTTAGTTCTCGCGTTTAATTCTCGAACTAGGTACTTAGTTCTCGCGTTTAATTCTCGAACTCGGTACTTAGTTCTCGCGTTTAATTCTCGAACTAGGTACTTAGTTCTCGCTTTTAATTCTCGATCTAGGTACTTAGTTCTCGCTTTTAATGCTCGAACTAGGTACTTAGTTCTCGAGTTTAATTCTCGGACTCGGTACTGAGATCTCGCGTTTAATTCTCGAACTCGGTACTGAGTTCTTGCGTTTAATTCTCGAACTCGGTACTTAGTTCTCGCTTTTAATGCTCGAACTAGGTACTTAGTTCTCGAGTTTAATTCTCGGACTCGGTACTGAGATCTCGCGTTTAATTCTCGAACTCGGTACTGAGTTCTTGCGTTTAATTCTCGAACTCGGTACTGAGTTCTCGCGTTTAATTCTCGAACTAGGTACTGAGTTCTTGCGTTTAATTCTCGAACTAGGTACTTAGTTCTCGCTTTTAATTCTCGAACTAGGTACTTAGTTCTCGCGTTTAATTCTCGAACTCGGTACTTAGTTCTCGCGTTTAATTCTCGAACTAGGTACTTAGTTCTCGCGTTTAATTCTCGAACTAGGTACTTACTTCTCGCGTTTATTTCTCGAACTCCATACTGAGTTCTCGCGTTTAATTCTCGGACTCGGTACTGAGATCTCGCGTTTAATTCTCGAACTTGGTACGGAGTTCTTGCGTTTAATTCTCGAACTCGGTACTTAGTTCTCGCTTTTAATTCTCGAACTAGGTACTTAGTTCTCGCGTTTAATTCTCGAACTAGGTACTTAGTTCTCGCTTTTAATTCTCGATCTAGGTACTTAGTTCTCGCTTTTAATGCTCGAACTAGGTACTTAGTTCTCGCGTTTAATTCTCGAACTCGGTACTGAGATCTCGCTTTTAATTCTCGAACTAGGTACTTAGTTCTCGCGTTTAATTCTCGAACTGGGTACTGAGATCTCGCGTTTAATTCTCGAACTAGGTACATAGTTCTCGCGTTTAATTCTCGAACTAGGTACTTACTTCTCGCGTTTAATTCTCGAACTCGACACTGAGTTCTCGCGTTTAATTCTCGGACTCGGTACTGAGATCTCGCGTTTAATTCTCGAACTCGGTACTGAGTTCTTGCGTTTAATTCTCGAACTCGGTACTTAGTTCTCGCTTTTAATTCTCGAACTAGGTACTTAGTTCTCGCGTTTAATTCTCGAACTAGGTACTTAGTTCTCGCGTTTAATTCTCCAACTCGGTACTTAGTTCTCGCGTTTAATTCTCGAACTAGGTACTTAGTTCTCGCTTTTAATTCTCGATCTAGGTACTTAGTTCTCGCTTTTAATGCTCGAACTAGGTACTTAGTTCTCGCGTTTAATTCTCGAACTCGGTACTGAGATCTCGCTTTTAATTCTCGAACTAGGTACTTAGTTCTCGCGTTTAATTCTCGAACTGGGTACTGAGATCTCGCGTTTAATTCTCGAACTAGGTACATAGTTCTCGCGTTTAATTCTCGAACTAGGTACTTAGTTCTCGCGTTTAATTCTCGAACTCGGTACTTAGTTCTCGCGTTTAATTCTCGAACTAGGTACTTAGTTCTCGCTTTTAATTCTCGATCTAGGTACTTAGTTCTCGCTTTTAATTCTCGAACTAGGTACTTAGTTCTCGCGTTTAATTCTCGAACTAGGTACTTAGTTCTCGCGTTTAATTCTCGAACTAGATACTTAGTTCTCGCTTTTAATTCTCGAACTAGGTACTTAGTTCTCGCGTTTAATTCTCGAACTAGGTACTTAGTTCTCGCGTTTAATTCTCGAACTAGGTACTTAGTTCTCGCGTTTAATTCTCGAACTCGGTACTGAGATCTCGCGTTTAATTCTCGAACTAGGTACATAGTTCTCGCGTTTAATTCTCGAACTAGGTACTTACTTCTCGCGTTTAATTCTCGAACTCGATACTGAGTTCTCGAGTTTAATTCTCGGACTCGGTACTGAGATCTCGCGTTTAATTCTCGAACTCGGTACTGAGTTCTTGCGTTTAATTCTCGAACTCGGTACTTAGTTCTCGCTTTTAATTCTCGAACTAGGTACTTAGTTCTCGCGTTTAATTCTCGAACTAGGTACTTAGTTCTCGCGTTTAATTCTCGAACTAGGTACTTACTTCTCGCGTTTAATTCTCGAACTCGATACTGAGTTCTCGCGTTTAATTCTCGGACTCGGTACTGAGATCTCGCGTTTAATTCTCGAACTAGGTACTTAGTTCTCGCGTTTAATTCTCGAACTCGGTACTGAGATCTCGCGTTTAATTCTCGAACTCGGTACTGTGTTCTCGCGTTTAATTCTCGAACTAGGTACTGAGTTCTTGCGTTTAATTCTCGAACTAGGTACTTAGTTCTCGCTTTTAATTCTCGAACTAGGTACTTAGTTCTCGCGTTTAATTCTCGAACTCGGTACTGAGATCTCGCGTTTAATTCTCGAACTAGGTACATAGTTCTCGCGTTTAATTCTCGAACTAGGTACTTACTTCTCGCGTTTAATTCTCGAACTCGATACTGAGTTCTCGAGTCTAATTCTCGGACTCGGTACTGAGATCTCGCGTTTAATTCTCGAACTCGGTACTGAGTTCTTGCGTTTAATTCTCGAACTCGGTACTTAGTTCTCGCTTTTAATTCTCGAACTAGGTACTTAGTTCTCGCGTTTAATTCTCGAACTAGGTACTTAGTTCTCGCGTTTAATTCTCGAACTCGGTACTTAGTTCTCGCGTTTAATTCTCGAACTAGGTACTTAGTTCTCGCTTTTAATTCTCGATCTAGGTACTTAGTTCTCGCTTTTAATGCTCGAACTAGGTACTTAGTTCTCGAGTTTAATTCTCGGACTCGGTACTGAGATCTCGCGTTTAATTCTCGAACTCGGTACTGAGTTCTTGCGTTTAATTCTCGAACTCGGTACTTAGTTCTCGCTTTTAATGCTCGAACTAGGTACTTAGTTCTCGAGTTTAATTCTCGGACTCGGTACTGAGATCTCGCGTTTAATTCTCGAACTCGGTACTGAGTTCTTGCGTTTAATTCTCGAACTCGGTACTGAGTTCTCGCGTTTAATTCTCGAACTAGGTACTGAGTTCTTGCGTTTAATTCTCGAACTAGGTACTTAGTTCTCGCTTTTAATTCTCGAACTAGGTACTTAGTTCTCTCGTTTAATTCTCGAACTCGGTACTTAGTTCTCGCGTTTAATTCTCGAACTAGGTACTTAGTTCTCGCGTTTAATTCTCGAACTAGGTACTTACTTCTCGCGTTTAATTCTCGAACTCGATACTGAGTTCTCGCGTTTAATTCTCGGACTCGGTACTGAGATCTCGCGTTTAATTCTCGAACTTGGTACGGAGTTCTTGCGTTTAATTCTCGAACTCGGTACTTAGTTCTCGCTTTTAATTCTCGAACTAGGTACTTAGTTCTCGCGTTTAATTCTCGAACTAGGTACTTAGTTCTCGCTTTTAATTCTCGATCTAGGTACTTAGTTCTCGCTTTTAATGCTCGAACTAGGTACTTAGTTCTCGCGTTTAATTCTCGAACTCGGTACTGAGATCTCGCTTTTAATTCTCGAACTAGGTACTTAGTTCTCGCGTTTAATTCTCGAACTGGGTACTGAGATCTTGCGTTTAATTCTCGAACTAGGTACATAGTTCTCGCGTTTATTTCTCGAACTAGGTACTTAGTTCTCGCGTTTAATTCTCGAACTCGGTACTTAGTTCTCGCGTTTAATTCTCGAACTAGGTACTTAGTTCTCGCTTTTAATTCTCGATCTAGAAACTTAGTTCTCGCTTTTAATTCTCGAACTAGGTACTTAGTTCTCGCGTTTAATTCTCGAACTAGGTACTTAGTTCTCGCGTTTAATTCTCGAACTAGGTACTTAGTTCTCGCTTTTAATTCTCGAACTAGGTACTTAGTTCTCGCGTTTAATTCTCGAACTAGGTACTTAGTTCTCGCGTTTAATTCTCGAACTAGGTACTTAGATCTCGCGTTTAATTCTCGAACTCGGTACTGAGTGCTCGCATTTAATTCTCGAACTAGGTACTGAGTTCTTGCGTTTAATTCTCGAACTAGATACTTAGTTCTCGCGTTTAATTCTCGGACTCGGTACTGAGATCTCGCGTTTAATTCTCGAACTCGGTACTGAGTTCTTGCGTTTAATTCTCGAACTCGGTACTTAGTTCTCGCGTTTAATTCTCGAACTAGGTACTTAGATCTCGCGTTTAATTCTCGAACTCGGTACTGAGTTCTCGCGTTTAATTTTCGAACTAGGTACTTAGTTTTCGCGTTTAATTCTCGAACTAGATACTTAGTTCTCGCGTTTATATCTCGGACTCGGTACTGAGATCTCGCGTTTAATTCTCGAACTCGGTACTGAGTTCTTGCGTTTAATTCTCGAACTCGGTACTTAGTTCTCGCTTTTAATTCTCGAACTAGGTACTTAGTTCTCGCGTTTAATTCTCGAACTAGGTACTTAGTTCTCGCGTTTAATTCTCGAACTCGGTACTTAGTTCTCGCGTTTAATTCTCGAACTAGGTACTTAGTTCTCGCTTTTAATTCTCGATCTAGGTACTTAGTTCTCGCTTTTAATTCTCGAACTAGGTACTTAGTTCTCGCGTTTAATTCTCGAACTAGGTACTTAGTTCTCGCGTTTAATTCTCGAACTAGGTACTTAGTTCTCGCTTTTAATTCTCGAACTAGGTACTTAGTTCTCGCGTTTAATTCTCGAAGTAGGTACTTAGTTCTCGCGTTTAATTCTCGAACTAGGTACTTAGATCTCGCGTTAAATTCTCGAACTCGGTACTGAGTGCTCGCATTTAATTCTCGAACTAGGTACTGAGTTCTTGCGTTTAATTCTCGAACTAGGTACTTAGTTCTCGCTTTTAATTCTCGAACTAGGTACTGAGTTCTTGCGTTTAATTCTCGAACTAGGTACTTAGTTCTCGCGTTTAATTCTCGAACTCGGTACTGAGATCTCGCTTTTAATTCTCGAACTCGATACTGAGTTCTCGCGTTTAATTCTCGAACTAGGTACATAGTTCTCGCGTTTAATTCTCGAACTAGGTACTTAGTTCTCGCTTTTAATTCTCGAACTCGATACTGAGTTCTCGCGTTTAATTCTCGGACTCGGTACTGAGATCTCGCGTTTAATTCTCGAACTCGGTACTGAGTTCTTGCGTTTAATTCTCGAACTCGGTACTTAGTTCTCGCTTTTAATTCTCGAACTAGGTACTTAGTTCTCGCGTTTAATTCTCGAACTAGGTACTTAGTTCTCGCGTTTA
Organism: Desoria tigrina; assembly: GCA_906901685.1. Lineage (NCBI taxonomy): Eukaryota > Metazoa > Arthropoda > Collembola > Entomobryomorpha > Isotomidae > Desoria > Desoria tigrina. Next base: position 1,540,083 of record CAJQTU010000046.1, read on the forward strand.
ATTCTCGAACTCGGTACTTAGTTCTCGCGTTTAATTCTCGAACTAGGTACTTAGTTCTCGCTTTTAATTCTCGATCTAGGTACTTAGTTCTCGCTTTTAATGCTCGAACTAGGTACTTAGTTCTCGCGTTTAATTCTCGAACTCGGTACTGAGATCTCGCTTTTAATTCTCGAACTAGGTACTTAGTTTTCGCGTTTAATTCTCGAACTGGGTACTGAGATCTCGCGTTTAATTCTCGAACTAGGTACATAGTTCTCGCGTTTAATTCTCGAACTAGGTACTTAGTTCTCGCGTTTAATTCTCGAACTCGGTACTTAGTTCTCGCGTTTAATTCTCGAACTAGGTACTTAGTTCTCGCTTTTAATTCTCGATCTAGGTACTTAGTTCTCGCTTTTAATTCTCGAACTAGGTACTTAGTTCTCGCTTTTAATTCTCGAACTAGGTACTTAGTTCTCGCGTTTAATTCTCGAACTAGGTACTTAGTTCTCGCGTTTAATTCTCGAACTAGGTACTTAGATCTCGCGTTTAATTCTCGAACTCGGTACTGAGTGCTCGCATTTAATTCTCGAACTAGGTACTGAGTTCTTGCGTTTAATTCTCGAACTAGGTACTTAGTTCTCGCTTTTAATTCTCGAACTAGGTACTTAGTTCTCGCGTTTAATTCTCGAACTAGGTACTTAGTTCTCGCGTTTAATTCTCGAACTCGGTACTGAGATCTCGCGTTTAATTCTCGAACTAGGTACATAGTTCTCGCGTTTAATTCTCGAACTAGGTACTTACTTCTCGGGTTTAATTCTCGAACTCGATACTGAGTTCTCGAGTTTAATTCTCGAACTCGGTACTGAGATCTCGCTTTTAATTCTCGAACTAGGTACTTAGTTCTCGCGTTTAATTCTCGAACTGGGTACTGAGATCTTGCGTTTAATTCTCGAACTAGGTACATAGTTCTCGCTTTTAATTCTCGAACTAGGTACTTAGTTCTCGCGTTTAATTCTCGAACTAGGTACTTAGTTCTCGCGTTTAATTCTCGAACTAGGTACTTAGTTCTCGCTTTTAATTCTCGAACTAGGTACTGAGTTCTTGCGTTTAATTCTCGAACTAGGTACTTAGTTCTCGCTTTTAATTCTCGAACTAGGTACTTAGTTCTCGCGTTTAATTCTCGAACTCGGTACTTAGTTCTCGCGTTTAATTCTCGAACTAGGTACTTAGTTCTCGCGTTTAATTCTCGAACTAGGTACTTACTTCTCGCGTTTAATTCTCGAACTCGATACTGAGTTCTCGCGTTTAATTCTCGGACTCGGTACTGAGATCTCGCGTTTAATTCTCGAACTTGGTACGGAGTTCTTGCGTTTAATTCTCGAACTCGGTACTTAGTTCTCGCTTTTAATTCTCGAACTAGGTACTTAGTTCTCGCGTTTAATTCTCGAACTAGGTACTTAGTTCTCGCTTTTAATTCTCGATCTAGGTACTTAGTTCTCGCTTTTAATGCTCGAACTAGGTACTTAGTTCTCGCGTTTAATTCTCGAACTCGGTACTGAGATCTCGCTTTTAATTCTCGAACTAGGTACTTAGTTCTCGCGTTTAATTCTCGAACTGGGTACTGAGATCTTGCGTTTAATTCTCGAACTAGGTACATAGTTCTCGCTTTTAATTCTCGAACTAGGTACTTAGTTCTCGCGTTTAATTCTCGAACTAGGTACTTAGTTCTCGCGTTTAATTCTCGAACTAGGTACTTAGTTCTCGCTTTTAATTCTCGAACTAGGTACTTAGTTCTCGCGTTTAATTCTCGAACTAGGTACTTAGTTCTCGCGTTTAATTCTCGAACTAGGTACTTAGTTCTCGCTTTTAATTCTCGAACTAGGTACTTAGTTCTCGCGTTTAATTCTCGAACTAGGTACTTAGTTCTCGCGTTTAATTCTCGAACTAGGTACTTAGATCTCGCGTTTAATTCTCGAACTCGGTACTGAGTGCTCGCTTTTAATTCTCGAACTAGGTACTTAGTTCTCGCGTTTAATTCTCGAACTGGGTACTGAGATCTTGCGTTTAATTCTCGAACTAGGTACATAGTTCTCGCTTTTAATTCTCGAACTAGGTACTTAGTTCTCGCGTTTAATTCTCGAACTAGGTACTTAGTTCTCGCGTTTAATTCTCGAACTAGGTACTTAGTTCTCGCTTTTAATTCTCGATCTAGGTACTTAGTTCTCGCTTTTAATGCTCGAACTAGGTACTTAGTTCTCGCGTTTAATTCTCGAACTCGGTACTGAGATCTCGCTTTTAATTCTCGAACTAGGTACTTAGTTTTCGCGTTTAATTCTCGAACTGGGTACTGAGATCTCGCGTTTAATTCTCGAACTAGGTACATAGTTCTCGCGTTTAATTCTCGAACTAGGTACTTAGTTCTCGCGTTTAATTCTCGAACTCGGTACTTAGTTCTCGCGTTTAATTCTCGAACTAGGTACTTAGTTCTCGCTTTTAATTCTCGATCTAGGTACTTAGTTCTCGCTTTTAATTCTCGAACTAGGTACTTAGTTCTCGCTTTTAATTCTCGAACTAGGTACTTAGTTCTCGCGTTTAATTCTCGAACTAGGTACTTAGTTCTCGCGTTTAATTCTCGAACTAGGTACTTAGATCTCGCGTTTAATTCTCGAACTCGGTACTGAGTGCTCGCATTTAATTCTCGAACTAGGTACTGAGTTCTTGCGTTTAATTCTCGAACTAGGTACTTAGTTCTCGCTTTTAATTCTCGAACTAGGTACTTAGTTCTCGCGTTTAATTCTCGAACTAGGTACTTAGTTCTCGCGTTTAATTCTCGAACTCGGTACTGAGATCTCGCGTTTAATTCTCGAACTAGGTACATAGTTCTCGCGTTTAATTCTCGAACTAGGTACTTACTTCTCGGGTTTAATTCTCGAACTCGATACTGAGTTCTCGAGTTTAATTCTCGAACTCGGTACTTAGTTCTCGCGTTTAATTCTCGAACTGGGTACTGAGATCTTGCGTTTAATTCTCGAACTAGGTACATAGTTCTCGCTTTTAATTCTCGAACTAGGTACTTAGTTCTCGCGTTTAATTCTCGAACTAGGTACTTAGTTCTCGCGTTTAATTCTCGAACTAGGTACTTAGTTCTCGCTTTTAATTCTCGAACTAGGTACTGAGTTCTTGCGTTTAATTCTCGAACTAGGTACTTAGTTCTCGCTTTTAATTCTCGAACTAGGTACTTAGTTCTCGCGTTTAATTCTCGAACTCGGTACTTAGTTCTCGCGTTTAATTCTCGAACTAGGTACTTAGTTCTCGCGTTTAATTCTCGAACTAGGTACTTACTTCTCGCGTTTAATTCTCGAACTCGATACTGAGTTCTCGCGTTTAATTCTCGGACTCGGTACTGAGATCTCGCGTTTAATTCTCGAACTTGGTACGGAGTTCTTGCGTTTAATTCTCGAACTCGGTACTTAGTTCTCGCTTTTAATTCTCGAACTAGGTACTTAGTTCTCGCGTTTAATTCTCGAACTAGGTACTTAGTTCTCGCTTTTAATTCTCGATCTAGGTACTTAGTTCTCGCTTTTAATGCTCGAACTAGGTACTTAGTTCTCGCGTTTAATTCTCGAACTCGGTACTGAGATCTCGCTTTTAATTCTCGAACTAGGTACTTAGTTCTCGCGTTTAATTCTCGAACTGGGTACTGAGATCTTGCGTTTAATTCTCGAACTAGGTACATAGTTCTCGCTTTTAATTCTCGAACTAGGTACTTAGTTCTCGCGTTTAATTCTCGAACTAGGTACTTAGTTCTCGCGTTTAATTCTCGAACTAGGTACTTAGTTCTCGCTTTTAATTCTCGAACTAGGTACTTAGTTCTCGCGTTTAATTCTCGAACTAGGTACTTAGTTCTCGCGTTTAATTCTCGAACTAGGTACTTAGTTCTCGCTTTTAATTCTCGAACTAGGTACTTAGTTCTCGCGTTTAATTCTCGAACTAGGTACTTAGTTCTCGCGTTTAATTCTCGAACTAGGTACTTAGATCTCGCGTTTAATTCTCGAACTCGGTACTGAGTGCTCGCATTTAATTCTCGAACTAGGTACTGAGTTCTTGCGTTTAATTCTCTAACTAGGTACTTAGTTCTCGCTTTTAATTCTCAAACTAGGTACTTAGTTCTCGCGTTTAATTCTCGAACTCGGTACTGAGATCTCGCGTTTAATTCTCGAACTAGGTACATAGTTCTCGCTTTTAATTCTCAAACTAGGTACTTAGTTCTCGCGTTTAATTCTCGAACTCGGTACTGAGATCTCGCGTTTAATTCTCGAACTAGGTACATAGTTCTCGCGTTTAATTCTCGAACTCGGTACTTAGTTCTCGCGTTTAATTCTCGAACTAGGTACTTAGTTCTCGCTTTTAATTCTCGAACTAGGTACTTAGTTCTCGCGTTTAATTCTCGAACTAGGTACTTAGTTCTCGCGTTTAATTCTCGAACTCGGTACTTAGTTCTCGCGTTTAATTCTCGAACTAGGTACTTAGTTCTCGCTTTTAATTCTCGATCTAGGTACTTAGTTCTCGCTTTTAATGCTCGAACTAGGTACTTAGTTCTCGAGTTTAATTCTCGGACTCGGTACTGAGATCTCGCGTTTAATTCTCGAACTAGGTACTTAGTTCTCGCTTTTAATTCTCGATCTAGGTACTTAGTTCTCGCTTTTAATGCTCGAACTAGGTACTTAGTTCTCGCGTTTAATTCTCGAACTCGGTACTGAGATCTCGCTTTTAATTCTCGAACTAGGTACTTAGTTCTCGCGTTTAATTCTCGAACTCGGTACTTAGTTCTCGCGTTTAATTCTCGAACTAGGTACTTAGTTCTCGCTTTTAATTCTCGAACTAGGTACTTAGTTCTCGCGTTTAATTCTCGAACTAGGTACTTAGTTCTCGCGTTTAATTCTCGAACTAGGTACTTAGTTCTCGCTTTTAATTCTCGAACTAGGTACTTAGTTCTCGCGTTTAATTCTCGAACTAGGTACTTAGTTCTCGCGTTTAATTCTCGAACTAGGTACTTAGATCTCGCGTTTAATTCTCGAACTCGGTACTGAGTGCTCGCATTTAATTCTCGAACTAGGTACTGAGTTCTTGCGTTTAATTCTCTAACTAGGTACTTAGTTCTCGCTTTTAATTCTCAAACTAGGTACTTAGTTCTCGCGTTTAATTCTCGAACTCGGTACTGAGATCTCGCGTTTAATTCTCGAACTAGGTACATAGTTCTCGCGTTTAATTCTCGAACTAGGTACTTAGTTCTCGCTTTTAATTCTCGAACTAGGTACTTAGTTCTCGCGTTTAATTCTCGAACTAGGTACTGAGATCTCGCGTTTAATTCTCGAACTGGGTACTGAGTTCTTGCGTTTAATTCTCGGACCCGGTACTGAGATCTCGCGTTTAATTCTCGAACTGGGTACTGAGTTCTTGCGTTTAATTCTCGAACTCGGTACTTAGTTCTCGCTTTTAATTCTCGAACTAGGTACTTAGTTCTCGCGTTTAATTCTCGAACTAGGTACTTAGTTCTTGCGTTTAATTCTCGAACTCGGTACTTAGTTCTCGCTTTTAATTCTCGAACTCGGTACTGAGATCTCGCGTTTAATTCTCGAACTAGGTACATAGTTCTCGCGTTTAATTCTCGAACTAGGTACTTACTTCTCGCGTTTAATTCTCGAACTCGATACTGAGTTCTCGAGTCTAATTCTCGGACTCGGTACTGAGATCTCGCGTTTAATTCTCGAACTCGGTACTGAGTTCTTGCGTTTAATTCTCGAACTCGGTACTTAGTTCTCGCTTTTAATTCTCGAACTAGGTACTTAGTTCTCGCGTTTAATTCTCGAACTAGGTACTTAGTTCTCGCGTTTAATTCTCGAACTCGGTACTTAGTTCTCGCGTTTAATTCTCGAACTAGGTACTTAGTTCTCGCTTTTAATTCTCGATCTAGGTACTTAGTTCTCGCTTTTAATGCTCGAACTAGGTACTTAGATCTCGAGTTTAATTCTCGGACTCGGTACTGAGATCTCGCGTTTAATTCTCGAACTCGGTACTGAGTTCTTGCGTTTAATTCTCGAACTCGGTACTTAGTTCTCGCTTTTAATGCTCGAACTAGGTACTTAGTTCTCGAGTTTAATTCTCGGACTCGGTACTGAGATCTCGCGTTTAATTCTCGAACTCGGTACTGAGTTCTTGCGTTTAATTCTCGAACTCGGTACTGAGTTCTCGCGTTTAATTCTCGAACTAGGTACTGAGTTCTTGCGTTTAATTCTCGAACTAGGTACTTAGTTCTCGCTTTTAATTCTCGAACTAGGTACTTAGTTCTCGCGTTTAATTCTCGAACTCGGTACTTAGTTCTCGCGTTTAATTCTCGAACTAGGTACTTAGTTCTCGCGTTTAATTCTCGAACTAGGTACTTACTTCTCGCGTTTAATTCTCGAACTCGATACTGAGTTCTCGCGTTTAATTCTCGGACTCGGTACTGAGATCTCGCGTTTAATTCTCGAACTTGGTACGGAGTTCTTGCGTTTAATTCTCGAACTCGGTACTTAGTTCTCGCTTTTAATTCTCGAACTAGGTACTTAGTTCTCGCGTTTAATTCTCGAACTAGGTACTTAGTTCTCGCTTTTAATTCTCGATCTAGGTACTTAGTTCTCGCTTTTAATGCTCGAACTAGGTACTTAGTTCTCGCGTTTAATTCTCGAACTCGGTACTGAGATCTCGCTTTTAATTCTCGAACTAGGTACTTAGTTCTCGCGTTTAATTCTCGAACTGGGTACTGAGATCTTGCGTTTAATTCTCGAACTAGGTACATAGTTCTCGCGTTTAATTCTCGAACTAGGTACTTAGTTCTCGCGTTTAATTCTCGAACTCGGTACTTAGTTCTCGCGTTTAATTCTCGAACTAGGTACTTAGTTCTCGCTTTTAATTCTCGATCTAGAAACTTAGTTCTCGCTTTTAATTCTCGAACTAGGTACTTAGTTCTCGCGTTTAATTCTCGAACTAGGTACTTAGTTCTCGCGTTTAATTCTCGAACTAGGTACTTAGTTCTCGCTTTTAATTCTCGAACTAGGTACTTAGTTCTCGCGTTTAATTCTCGAACTAGGTACTTAGTTCTCGCGTTTAATTCTCGAACTAGGTACTTAGATCTCGCGTTTAATTCTCGAACTCGGTACTGAGTGCTCGCATTTAATTCTCGAACTAGGTACTGAGTTCTTGCGTTTAATTCTCGAACTAGATACTTAGTTCTCGCGTTTAATTCTCGGACTCGGTACTGAGATCTCGCGTTTAATTCTCGAACTCGGTACTGAGTTCTTGCGTTTAATTCTCGAACTCGGTACTTAGTTCTCGCGTTTAATTCTCGAACTAGGTACTTAGATCTCGCGTTTAATTCTCGAACTCGGTACTGAATTCTCGCGTTTAATTTTCGAACTAGGTACTTAGTTTTCGCGTTTAATTCTCGAACTAGATACTTAGTTCTCGCGTTTATATCTCGGACTCGGTACTGAGATCTCGCGTTTAATTCTCGAACTCGGTACTGAGTTCTTGCGTTTAATTCTCGAACTCGGTACTTAGTTCTCGCTTTTAATTCTCGAACTAGGTACTTAGTTCTCGCGTTTAATTCTCGAACTAGGTACTTAGTTCTCGCGTTTAATTCTCGAACTCGGTACTTAGTTCTCGCGTTTAATTCTCGAACTAGGTACTTAGTTCTCGCTTTTAATTCTCGATCTAGGTACTTAGTTCTCGCTTTTAATTCTCGAACTAGGTACTTAGTTCTCGCGTTTAATTCTCGAACTAGGTACTTAGTTCTCGCGTTTAATTCTCGAACTAGGTACTTAGTTCTCGCTTTTAATTCTCGAACTAGGTACTTAGTTCTCGCGTTTAATTCTCGAAGTAGGTACTTAGTTCTCGCGTTTAATTCTCGAACTAGGTACTTAGATCTCGCGTTAAATTCTCGAACTCGGTACTGAGTGCTCGCATTTAATTCTCGAACTAGGTACTGAGTTCTTGCGTTTAATTCTCGAACTAGGTACTTAGTTCTCGCTTTTAATTCTCGAACTAGGTACTGAGTTCTTGCGTTTAATTCTCGAACTAGGTACTTAGTTCTCGCGTTTAATTCTCGAACTCGGTACTGAGATCTCGCTTTTAATTCTCGAACTCGATACTGAGTTCTCGCGTTTAATTCTCGAACTAGGTACATAGTTCTCGCGTTTAATTCTCGAACTAGGTACTTAGTTCTCGCTTTTAATTCTCGAACTCGATACTGAGTTCTCGCGTTTAATTCTCGGACTCGGTACTGAGATCTCGCGTTTAATTCTCGAACTCGGTACTGAGTTCTTGCGTTTAATTCTCGAACTCGGTACTTAGTTCTCGCTTTTAATTCTCGAACTAGGTACTTAGTTCTCGCGTTTAATTCTCGAACTAGGTACTTAGTTCTCGCGTTTAATTCTCGAACTCGGTACTTAGTTCTCGCTTTTAATTCTCGAACTAGGTACTTAGTTCTCGCTTTTAATTCTCGATCTAGGTACTTAGTTCTCGCTTTTAATGCTCGAACTAGGTACTTAGTTCTCGCGTTTAATTCTCGAACTCGGTACTGAGATCTCGCTTTTAATTCTCGAACTAGGTACTTAGTTTTCGCGTTTAATTCTCGAACTGGGTACTGAGATCTCGCGTTTAATTCTCGAACTAGGTACATAGTTCTCGCGTTTAATTCTCGAACTAGGTACTTAGTTCTCGCGTTTAATTCTCGAACTCGGTACTTAGTTCTCGCGTTTAATTCTCGAACTAGGTACTTAGTTCTCGCTTTTAATTCTCGATCTAGGTACTTAGTTCTCGCTTTTAATTCTCGAACTAGGTACTTAGTTCTCGCTTTTAATTCTCGAACTAGGTACTTAGTTCTCGCGTTTAATTCTCGAACTAGGTACTTAGTTCTCGCGTTTAATTCTCGAACTAGGTACTTAGATCTCGCGTTTAATTCTCGAACTCGGTACTGAGTGCTCGCATTTAATTCTCGAACTAGGTACTGAGTTCTTGCGTTTAATTCTCGAACTAGGTACTTAGTTATCGCTTTTAATTCTCGAACTAGGTACTTAGTTCTCGCGTTTAATTCTCGAACTAGGTACTTAGTTCTCGCGTTTAATTCTCGAACTCGGTACTGAGATCTCGCGTTTAATTCTCGAACTAGGTACATAGTTCTCGCGTTTAATTCTCGAACTAGGTACTTACTTCTCGCGTTTAATTCTCGAACTCGATACTGAGTTCTCGAGTTTAATTCTCGGACTCGGTACTGAGATCTCGCGTTTAATTCTCGAACTCGGTACTGAGTTCTTGCGTTTAATTCTCGAACTCGGTACTTAGTTCTCGCTTTTAATTCTCGAACTAGGTACTTAGTTCTCGCGTTTAATTCTCGAACTAGGTACTTAGTTCTCGCGTTTAATTCTCGAACTAGGTACTTACTTCTCGCGTTTAATTCTCGAACTCGATACTGAGTTCTCGCGTTTAATTCTCGGACTCGGTACTGAGATCTCGCGTTTAATTCTCGAACTAGGTACTTAGTTCTCGCGTTTAATTCTCGAACTCGGTACTGAGATCTCGCGTTTAATTCTCGAACTCGGTACTGAGTTCTCGCGTTTAATTCTCGAACTAGGTACTGAGTTCTTGCGTTTAATTCTCGAACTAGGTACTTAGTTCTCGCTTTTAATTCTCGAACTAGGTACTTAGTTCTCGCGTTTAATTCTCGAACTCGGTACTGAGATCTCGCGTTTAATTCTCGAACTAGGTACATAGTTCTCGCGTTTAATTCTCGAACTAGGTACTTACTTCTCGCGTTTAATTCTCGAACTCGATACTGAGTTCTCGAGTCTAATTCTCGGACTCGGTACTGAGATCTCGCGTTTAATTCTCGAACTCGGTACTGAGTTCTTGCGTTTAATTCTCGAACTCGGTACTTAGTTCTCGCTTTTAATTCTCGAACTAGGTACTTAGTTCTCGCGTTTAATTCTCGAACTAGGTACTTAGTTCTCGCGTTTAATTCTCGAACTCGGTACTTAGTTCTCGCGTTTAATTCTCGAACTAGGTACTTAGTTCTCGCTTTTAATTCTCGATCTAGGTACTTAGTTCTCGCTTTTAATGCTCGAACTAGGTACTTAGTTCTCGAGTTTAATTCTCGGACTCGGTACTGAGATCTCGCGTTTAATTCTCGAACTCGGTACTGAGTTCTTGCGTTTAATTCTCGAACTCGGTACTTAGTTCTCGCTTTTAATTCTCGAACTAGGTACTTAGTTCTCGCGTTTAATTCTCGAACTAGGTACTTAGTTCTCGCGTTTAATTCTCGAACTAGGTACTTACTTCTCGCGTTTAATTCTCGAACTCGATACTGAGTTCTCGCGTTTAATTCTCGGACTCGGTACTGAGATCTCGCGTTTAATTCTCGAACTTGGTACGGAGTTCTTGCGTTTAATTCTCGAACTCGGTACTTAGTTCTCGCTTTTAATTCTCGAACTAGGTACTTAGTTCTCGCGTTTAATTCTCGAACTAGGTACTTAGTTCTCGCTTTTAATTCTCGATCTAGGTACTTAGTTCTCGCTTTTAATGCTCGAACTAGGTACTTAGTTCTCGCGTTTAATTCTCGAACTAGGTACTTACTTCTCGCGTTTAATTCTCGAACTCGATACTGAGTTCTCGCGTTTAATTCTCGGACTCGGTACTGAGATCTCGCGTTTAATTCTCGAACTCGGTACTGAGTTCTTGCGTTTAATTCTCGAACTCGGTACTTAGTTCTCGCTTTTAATTCTCGAACTAGGTACTTAGTTCTCGCGTTTAATTCTCGAACTAGGTACTTAGTTCTCGCGTTTAATTCTCGAACTAGGTACTTACTTCTCGCGTTTAATTCTCGAACTCGATACTGAGTTCTCGCGTTTAATTCTCGGACTCGGTACTGAGATCTCGCGTTTAATTCTCGAACTTGGTACGGAGTTCTTGCGTTTAATTCTCGAACTCGGTACTTAGTTCTCGCTTTTAATTCTCGAACTAGGTACTTAGTTCTCGCGTTTAATTCTCGAACTAGGTACTTAGTTCTCGCTTTTAATTCTCGATCTAGGTACTTAGTTCTCGCTTTTAATGCTCGAACTAGGTACTTAGTTCTCGCGTTTAATTCTCGAACTCGGTACTGAGATCTCGCTTTTAATTCTCGAACTAGGTACTTAGTTCTCGCGTTTAATTCTCGAACTGGGTACTGAGATCTTGCGTTTAATTCTCGAACTAGGTACATAGTTCTCGCGTTTAATTCTCGAACTAGGTACTTAGTTCTCGCGTTTAATTCTCGAACTCGGTACTTAGTTCTCGCGTTTAATTCTCGAACTAGGTACTTAGTTCTCGCTTTTAATTCTCGATCTAGAAACTTAGTTCTCGCTTTTAATTCTCGAACTAGGTACTTAGTTCTCGCGTTTAATTCTCGAACTAGGTACTTAGTTCTCGCGTTTAATTCTCGAACTAGGTACTTAGTTCTCGCTTTTAATTCTCGAACTAGGTACTTAGTTCTCGCGTTTAATTCTCGAACTAGGTACTTAGTTCTCGCGTTTAATTCTCGAACTAGGTACTTAGATCTCGCGTTTAATTCTCGAACTCGGTACTGAGTGCTCGCATTTAATTCTCGAACTAGGTACTGAGTTCTTGCGTTTAATTCTCGAACTAGATACTTAGTTCTCGCGTTTAATTCTCGGACTCGGTACTGAGATCTCGCGTTTAATTCTCGAACTCGGTACTGAGTTCTTGCGTTTAATTCTCGAACTCGGTACTTAGTTCTCGCGTTTAATTCTCGAACTAGGTACTTAGATCTCGCGTTTAATTCTCGAACTCGGTACTGAGTTCTCGCGTTTAATTTTCGAACTAGGTACTTAGTTTTCGCGTTTAATTCTCGAACTAGATACTTAGTTCTCGCGTTTATATCTCGGACTCGGTACTGAGATCTCGCGTTTAATTCTCGAACTCGGTACTGAGTTCTTGCGTTTAATTCTCGAACTCGGTACTTAGTTCTCGCTTTTAATTCTCGAACTAGGTACTTAGTTCTCGCGTTTAATTCTCGAACTAGGTACTTAGTTCTCGCGTTTAATTCTCGAACTCGGTACTTAGTTCTCGCGTTTAATTCTCGAACTAGGTACTTAGTTCTCGCTTTTAATTCTCGATCTAGGTACTTAGTTCTCGCTTTTAATTCTCGAACTAGGTACTTAGTTCTCGCGTTTAATTCTCGAACTAGGTACTTAGTTCTCGCGTTTAATTCTCGAACTAGGTACTTAGTTCTCGCTTTTAATTCTCGAACTAGGTACTTAGTTCTCGCGTTTAATTCTCGAGCTAGGTACTTAGTTCTCGCGTTTAATTCTCGAACTAGGTACTTACAAGGGAACATTCCCAACTGTACCACCCCGATATTTTTCAAACCGGTCTCATTCGAAAGAGGAATTAAAATAATGAAACTTTAATATAGGAACTATGGGTGCATAAAATATATTTGACCTAGTAAAGTGGGTGGGAAGGTCAAGGACCGCGAGTTTCAAGTCAAAAACTAGCGTGGGCGAGAAGGGGAGAAAGAGGAGAAAGTCGAGTTTTCCCCTTTTCATCCCTTTTCTCTAAAAAGTCGCGATGGAGATAGGGAGTTAACATTGGAGGACCCTCCAAATTAGTATTGCGCTGATCCAGCCTTTTCGCAAAATCTAAACGGGGATTTACCATAGGAATCCCTCAAACAGCGCCAGGTCTCGAACTTTCCGACCTACTTTACTAGGTCAAATATATTTTATGCACCCATAGTTCCTATATTAAAGTTTCATTATTTTAATTCCTCTTTCGAATGAGACCGGTTTGAAAAATATCGGGGTGGTACAGTTGGGAATGTTCCCTTGTTAGATCTCGCGTTTAATTCTCGAACTCGGTACTGAGTGCTCGCATTTAATTCTCGAACTAGGTACTGAGTTCTTGCGTTTAATTCTCGAACTAGATACTTAGTTCTCGCTTTTAATTCTCGGACTCGGTACTGAGATCTCGCGTTTAATTCTCGAACTCGGTACTGAGTTCTTGCGTTTAATTCTCGAACTCGGTACTTAGTTCTCGCGTTTAATTCTCGAACTAGGTACTTAGATCTCGCGTTTAATTCTCGAACTCGGTACTGAGTTCTCGCGTTTAATTTTCGAACTAGGTACTTAGTTTTCGCGTTTAATTCTCGAACTAGATACTTAGTTCTCGCGTTTATATCTCGGACTCGGTACTGAGATCTCGCGTTTAATTCTCGAACTCGGTACTGAGTTCTTGCGTTTAATTCTCGAACTCGGTACTTAGTTCTCGCTTTTAATTCTCGAACTAGGTACTTAGTTCTCGCGTTTAATTCTCGAACTAGGTACTTAGTTCTCGCGTTTAATTCTCAAACTCGGTACTTAGTTCTCGCGTTTAATTCTCGAACTAGGTACTTAGTTCTCGCTTTTAATTCTCGATCTAGGTACTTAGTTCTCGCTTTTAATTCTCGAACTAGGTACTTAGTTCTCGCGTTTAATTCTCGAACTAGGTACTTAGTTCTCGCGTTTAATTCTCGAACTAGGTACTTAGTTCTCGCTTTTAATTCTCGAACTAGGTACTTAGTTCTCGCGTTTAATTCTCGAAGTAGGTACTTAGTTCTCGCGTTTAATTCTCGAACTAGGTACTTAGATCTCGCGTTAAATTCTCGAACTCGGTACTGAGTGCTCGCATTTAATTCTCGAACTAGGTACTGAGTTCTTGCGTTTAATTCTCGAACTAGGTACTTAGTTCTCGCTTTTAATTCTCGAACTAGGTACTGAGTTCTTGCGTTTAATTCTCGAACTAGGTACTTAGTTCTCGCTTTTAATTCTCGAACTAGGTACTTAGTTCTCGCGTTTAATTCTCGAACTCGGTACTGAGATCTCGTTTTTAATTCTCGAACTCGATACTGAGTTCTCGCGTTTAATTCTCGAACTAGGTACATAGTTCTCGCGTTTAATTCTCGAACTAGGTACTTAGTTCTCGCTTTTAATTCTCGAACTCGATACTGAGTTCTCGCGTTTAATTCTCGGACTCGGTACTGAGATCTCGCGTTTAATTCTCGAACTCGGTACTGAGTTCTTGCGTTTAATTCTCGAACTCGGTACTTAGTTCTCGCTTTTAATTCTCGAACTAGGTACTTAGTTCTCGCGTTTAATTCTCGAACTAGGTACTTAGTTCTCGCGTTTAATTCTCGAACTCGGTACTTAGTTCTCGCGTTTAATTCTCGAACTAGGTACTTAGTTCTCGCTTTTATTTCTCGATCTAGGTACTTAGTTCTCGCTTTTAATGCTCGAACTAGGTACTTAGTTCTCGCGTTTAATTCTCGAACTCGGTACTGAGATCTCGCTTTTAATTCTCGAACTAGGTACTTAGTTTTCGCGTTTAATTCTCGAACTGGGTACTGAGATCTCGCGTTTAATTCTCGAACTAGGTACATAGTTCTCGCGTTTAATTCTCGAACTAGGTACTTAGTTCTCGCGTTTAATTCTCGAACTCGGTACTTAGTTCTCGCGTTTAATTCTCGAACTAGGTACTTAGTTCTCGCTTTTAATTCTCGATCTAGGTACTTAGTTCTCGCTTTTAATTCTCGAACTAGGTACTTAGTTCTCGCTTTTAATTCTCGAACTAGGCACTTAGTTCTCGCGTTTAATTCTCGAACTAGGTACTTAGTTCTCGCGTTTAATTCTCGAACTAGGTACTTAGATCTCGCGTTTAATTCTCGAACTCGGTACTGAGTGCTCGCATTTAATTCTCGAACTAGGTACTGAGTTCTTGCGTTTAATTCTCGAACTAGGTACTTAGTTCTCGCTTTTAATTCTCGAACTAGGTACTTAGTTCTCGCGTTTAATTCTCGAACTCGGTACTGAGATCTCGCGTTTAATTCTCGAACTAGGTACATAGTTCTCGCGTTTAATTCTCGAACTAGGTACTTACTTCTCGCGTTTAATTCTCGAACTCGATACTGAGTTCTCGCGTTTAATTCTCGGACCCGGTACTGAGATCTCGCGTTTAATTCTCGAACTCGGTACTGAGTTCTTGCGTTTAATTCTCGAACTCGGTACTTAGTTCTCGCTTTTAATTCTCGAACTAGGTACTTAGTTCTCGCGTTTAATTCTCGAACTAGGTACTTAGTTCTTGCGTTTAATTCTCGAACTCGGTACTTAGTTCTCGCGTTTAATTCTCGAACTAGGTACTTAGTTCTCGCTTTTAATTCTCGATCTAGGTACTTAGTTCTCGCTTTTAATTCTCGAACTAGGTACTTAGTTCTCGCGTTTAGTTCTCGAACTAGGTACTTAGTTCTCGCTTTTAATTCTCGAACTCGGTACTGAGTTCTCGCGTTTAATTCTCGGACTCGGTACTGAGATCTCGCGTTTAATTCTCGAACTAGGTACTTAGTTCTCGCTTTTAATTCTCGATCTAGGTACTTAGTTCTCGCTTTTAATTCTCGAACTAGGTACTTAGTTCTCGCGTTTAGTTCTCGAACTAGGTACTTAGTTCTCGCTTTTAATTCTCGAACTCGGTACTGAGTTCTCGCGTTTAATTCTCGGACTCGGTACTGAGATCTCGCGTTTAATTTTCGATCTAGGTACTTAGTTCTCGCGTTTAATTCTCGAACTAGATACTTAGTTCTCGCGTTTAAATCTCGAACTCGGTACTGAGATCTCGCGTTTAATTCTCGAACTAGGTACGTAGTTCTCGCTTTTAATTCTCGAGCTCGGTACTGAGATCTCGCGTTTAATTCTCGAACTAGGTACTTAGTTCGCGCTTTTAATTCTCGATCTAGGTACTTAGTTCTCGCTTTTAATTCTCGAACTAGGTACTTAGTTCTCGCGTTTAATTCTCGAACTAGGTACTTAGTTCTCGCGTTTAATTCTCGAACTCGGTACTGAGATCTCGCGTTTAATTCTCGAACTCGGTACTGAGTTCTCGCGTTTAATTCTCGAACTAGGTACTGAGTTCTTGCGTTTAATTCTCGAACTAGGTACTTAGTTCTCGCTTTTAATTCTCGAACTAGGTACTTAGTTCTCGCGTTTAATTCTCGAACTCGGTACTGAGATCTCGCGTTTAATTCTCGAACTAGGTACATAGTTCTCGCGTTTAATTCTCGAACTAGGTACTTACTTCTCGCGTTTAATTCTCGAACTCGATACTGAGTTCTCGAGTTTAATTCTCGGACTCGGTACTGAGATCTCGCGTTTAATTCTCGAACTCGGTACTGAGTTCTTGCGTTTAATTCTCGAACTCGGTACTTAGTTCTCGCTTTTAATTCTCGAACTAGGTACTTAGTTCTCGCGTTTAATTCTCGAACTAGGTACTTAGTTCTCGCGTTTAATTCTCGAACTCGGTACTTAGTTCTCGCGTTTAATTCTCGAACTAGGTACATAGTTCTCGCGTTTAATTCTCGAACTAGGTACTTAGTTCTCGCGTTTAATTCTCGAACTCGATACTGAGTTCTCGCGTTTAATTCTCGGACTCGGTACTGAGATCTCGCGTTTAATTCTCGAACTCGGTACTGAGTTCTTGCGTTTAATTCTCGAACTCGGTACTTAGTTCTCGCTTTTAATTCTCGAACTAGGTACTTAGTTCTCGCGTTTAATTCTCGAACTAGGTACTTAGTTCTCGCGTTTAATTCTCGAACTCGGTACTTAGTTCTCGCGTTTAATTCTCGAACTAGGTACTTAGTTCTCGCTTTTAATTCTCGATCTAGGTACTTAGTTCTCGCTTTTAATGCTCGAACTAGGTACTTAGTTCTCGCGTTTAATTCTCGAACTCGGTACTGAGATCTCGCTTTTAATTCTCGAACTAGGTACTTAGTTCTCGCGTTTAATTCTCGAACTGGGTACTGAGATCTCGCGTTTAATTCTCGAACTAGGTACATAGTTCTCGCGTTTAATTCTCGAACTAGGTACTTAGTTCTCGCGTTTAATTCTCGAACTCGGTACTTAGTTCTCGCGTTTAATTCTCGAACTAGGTACTTAGTTCTCGCTTTTAATTCTCGATCTAGGTACTTAGTTCTCGCTTTTAATTCTCGAACTAGGTACTTAGTTCTCGCTTTTAATTCTCGAACTAGGTACTTAGTTCTCGCGTTTAATTCTCGAACTAGGTACTTAGTTCTCGCGTTTAATTCTCGAACTAGGTACTTAGATCTCGCGTTTAATTCTCGAACTCGGTACTGAGTGCTCGCATTTAATTCTCGAACTAGGTACTGAGTTCTTGCGTTTAATTCTCGAACTAGGTACTTAGTTCTCGCTTTTAATTCTCGAACTAGGTACTTAGTTCTCGCGTTTAATTCTCGAACTCGGTACTGAGATCTCGCGTTTAATTCTCGAACTAGGTACATAGTTCTCGCGTTTAATTCTCGAACTAGGTACTTACTTCTCGCGTTTAATTCTCGGACCCGGTACTGAGTTCTTGCGTTTAATTCTCGAACTCGGTACTTAGTTCTCGCTTTTAATTCTCGAACTAGGTACTTAGTTCTCGCGTTTAATTCTCGAACTAGGTACTTAGTTCTTGCGTTTAATTCTCGAACTCGGTACTTAGTTCTCGCGTTTAATTCTCGAACTAGGTACTTAGTTCTCGCTTTTAATTCTCGATCTAGGTACTTAGTTCTCGCTTTTAATTCTCGAACTAGGTACTTAGTTCTCGCGTTTAGTTCTCGAACTAGGTACTTAGTTCTCGCATTTAATTCTCGAACTCGGTACTGAGTTCTCGCGTTTAATTCTCGGACTCGGTACTGAGATCTCGCGTTTAATTCTCGAACTCGGTACTGAGTTCTCGCGTTTAATTTTCGAACTAGGTACTTAGTTCTCGCGTTTAATTCTCGAACTAGATACTTAGTTCTCGCGTTTAAATCTCGAACTCGGTACTGAGATCTCGCGTTTAATTCTCGAGCTCGGTACTGAGATCTCGCGTTTAATTCTCGAACTAGGTACTTAGTTCGCGCTTTTAATTCTCGATCTAGGTACTTAGTTCTCGCTTTTAATTCTCGAACTAGGTACTTAGTTCTCGCGTTTAATTCTCGAACTAGGTACTTAGTTCTCGCGTTTAATTCTCGAACTCGGTACTGAGATCTCGCGTTTAATTCTCGAACTAGGTACATAGTTCTCGCGTTTAATTCTCGAACTAGGTACTTACTTCTCGCGTTTAATTCTCGAACTCGATACTGAGTTCTCGCGTTTAATTCTCGGACCCGGTACTGAGATCTCGCGTTTAATTCTCGAACTCGGTACTGAGTTCTTGCGTTTAATTCTCGAACTCGGTACTTAGTTTTCGCTTTTAATTCTCGAACTAGGTACTTAGTTCTCGCGTTTAATTCTCGAACTAGGTACTTAGTTCTTGCGTTTAATTCTCGAACTCGGTACTTAGTTCTCGCGTTTAATTCTCGAACTAGGTACTTAGTTCTCGCTTTTAGTTCTCGATCTAGGTACTTAGTTCTCGCTTTTAAATCTCGAACTCGGTACTGAGATCTCGCGTTTAATTCTCGAACTCGGTACTGAGTTCTTGCGTTTAATTCTCGAACTCGGTACTTAGTTCTCGCTTTTAATTCTCGAACTAGGTACTTAGTTCTCGCGTTTAATTCTCGAACTAGGTACTTAGTTCTCGCGTTTAATTCTCGAACTCGGTACTTAGTTCTCGCGTTTAATTCTCGAACTAGGTACTTAGTTCTCGCTTTTAATTCTCGATCTAGGTACTTAGTTCTCGCTTTTAATTCTCGAACTAGGTACTTAGTTCTCGCGTTTAATTCTCGAACTAGGTACTTAGTTCTCGCGTTTAATTCTCGAACTAGGTACTTAGTTCTCGCTTTTAATTCTCGAACTAGGTACTTAGTTCTCGCGTTTAATTCTCGAGCTAGGTACTTAGTTCTCGCGTTTAATTCTCGAACTAGGTACTTACAAGGGAACATTCCCAACTGTACCACCCCGATATTTTTCAAACCGGTCTCATTCGAAAGAGGAATTAAAATAATGAAACTTTAATATAGGAACTATGGGTGCATAAAATATATTTGACCTAGTAAAGTGGGTGGGAAGGTCAAGGACCGCGAGTTTCAAGTCAAAAACTAGCGTGGGCGAGAAGGGGAGAAAGAGGAGAAAGTCGAGTTTTCCCCTTTTCATCCCTTTTCTCTAAAAAGTCGCGATGGAGATAGGGAGTTAACATTGGAGGACCCTCCAAATTAGTATTGCGCTGATCCAGCCTTTTCGCAAAATCTAAACGGGGATTTACCATAGGAATCCCTCAAACAGCGCCAGGTCTCGAACTTTCCGACCTACTTTACTAGGTCAAATATATTTTATGCACCCATAGTTCCTATATTAAAGTTTCATTATTTTAATTCCTCTTTCGAATGAGACCGGTTTGAAAAATATCGGGGTGGTACAGTTGGGAATGTTCCCTTGTTAGATCTCGCGTTTAATTCTCGAACTCGGTACTGAGTGCTCGCATTTAATTCTCGAACTAGGTACTGAGTTCTTGCGTTTAATTCTCGAACTAGATACTTAGTTCTCGCTTTTAATTCTCGGACTCGGTACTGAGATCTCGCGTTTAATTCTCGAACTCGGTACTGAGTTCTTGCGTTTAATTCTCGAACTCGGTACTTAGTTCTCGCGTTTAATTCTCGAACTAGGTACTTAGATCTCGCGTTTAATTCTCGAACTCGGTACTGAGTTCTCGCGTTTAATTTTCGAACTAGGTACTTAGTTTTCGCGTTTAATTCTCGAACTAGATACTTAGTTCTCGCGTTTATATCTCGGACTCGGTACTGAGATCTCGCGTTTAATTCTCGAACTCGGTACTGAGTTCTTGCGTTTAATTCTCGAACTCGGTACTTAGTTCTCGCTTTTAATTCTCGAACTAGGTACTTAGTTCTCGCGTTTAATTCTCGAACTAGGTACTTAGTTCTCGCGTTTAATTCTCAAACTCGGTACTTAGTTCTCGCGTTTAATTCTCGAACTAGGTACTTAGTTCTCGCTTTTAATTCTCGATCTAGGTACTTAGTTCTCGCTTTTAATTCTCGAACTAGGTACTTAGTTCTCGCGTTTAATTCTCGAACTAGGTACTTAGTTCTCGCGTTTAATTCTCGAACTAGGTACTTAGTTCTCGCTTTTAATTCTCGAACTAGGTACTTAGTTCTCGCGTTTAATTCTCGAAGTAGGTACTTAGTTCTCGCGTTTAATTCTCGAACTAGGTACTTAGATCTCGCGTTAAATTCTCGAACTCGGTACTGAGTGCTCGCATTTAATTCTCGAACTAGGTACTGAGTTCTTGCGTTTAATTCTCGAACTAGGTACTTAGTTCTCGCTTTTAATTCTCGAACTAGGTACTGAGTTCTTGCGTTTAATTCTCGAACTAGGTACTTAGTTCTCGCTTTTAATTCTCGAACTAGGTACTTAGTTCTCGCGTTTAATTCTCGAACTCGGTACTGAGATCTCGTTTTTAATTCTCGAACTCGATACTGAGTTCTCGCGTTTAATTCTCGAACTAGGTACATAGTTCTCGCGTTTAATTCTCGAACTAGGTACTTAGTTCTCGCTTTTAATTCTCGAACTCGATACTGAGTTCTCGCGTTTAATTCTCGGACTCGGTACTGAGATCTCGCGTTTAATTCTCGAACTCGGTACTGAGTTCTTGCGTTTAATTCTCGAACTCGGTACTTAGTTCTCGCTTTTAATTCTCGAACTAGGTACTTAGTTCTCGCGTTTAATTCTCGAACTAGGTACTTAGTTCTCGCGTTTAATTCTCGAACTCGGTACTTAGTTCTCGCGTTTAATTCTCGAACTAGGTACTTAGTTCTCGCTTTTATTTCTCGATCTAGGTACTTAGTTCTCGCTTTTAATGCTCGAACTAGGTACTTAGTTCTCGCGTTTAATTCTCGAACTCGGTACTGAGATCTCGCTTTTAATTCTCGAACTAGGTACTTAGTTTTCGCGTTTAATTCTCGAACTGGGTACTGAGATCTCGCGTTTAATTCTCGAACTAGGTACATAGTTCTCGCGTTTAATTCTCGAACTAGGTACTTAGTTCTCGCGTTTAATTCTCGAACTCGGTACTTAGTTCTCGCGTTTAATTCTCGAACTAGGTACTTAGTTCTCGCTTTTAATTCTCGATCTAGGTACTTAGTTCTCGCTTTTAATTCTCGAACTAGGTACTTAGTTCTCGCTTTTAATTCTCGAACTAGGCACTTAGTTCTCGCGTTTAATTCTCGAACTAGGTACTTAGTTCTCGCGTTTAATTCTCGAACTAGGTACTTAGATCTCGCGTTTAATTCTCGAACTCGGTACTGAGTGCTCGCATTTAATTCTCGAACTAGGTACTGAGTTCTTGCGTTTAATTCTCGAACTAGGTACTTAGTTCTCGCTTTTAATTCTCGAACTAGGTACTTAGTTCTCGCGTTTAATTCTCGAACTCGGTACTGAGATCTCGCGTTTAATTCTCGAACTAGGTACATAGTTCTCGCGTTTAATTCTCGAACTAGGTACTTACTTCTCGCGTTTAATTCTCGAACTCGATACTGAGTTCTCGCGTTTAATTCTCGGACCCGGTACTGAGATCTCGCGTTTAATTCTCGAACTCGGTACTGAGTTCTTGCGTTTAATTCTCGAACTCGGTACTTAGTTCTCGCTTTTAATTCTCGAACTAGGTACTTAGTTCTCGCGTTTAATTCTCGAACTAGGTACTTAGTTCTTGCGTTTAATTCTCGAACTCGGTACTTAGTTCTCGCGTTTAATTCTCGAACTAGGTACTTAGTTCTCGCTTTTAATTCTCGATCTAGGTACTTAGTTCTCGCTTTTAATTCTCGAACTAGGTACTTAGTTCTCGCGTTTAGTTCTCGAACTAGGTACTTAGTTCTCGCTTTTAATTCTCGAACTCGGTACTGAGTTCTCGCGTTTAATTCTCGGACTCGGTACTGAGATCTCGCGTTTAATTCTCGAACTAGGTACTTAGTTCTCGCTTTTAATTCTCGATCTAGGTACTTAGTTCTCGCTTTTAATTCTCGAACTAGGTACTTAGTTCTCGCGTTTAGTTCTCGAACTAGGTACTTAGTTCTCGCTTTTAATTCTCGAACTCGGTACTGAGTTCTCGCGTTTAATTCTCGGACTCGGTACTGAGATCTCGCGTTTAATTTTCGATCTAGGTACTTAGTTCTCGCGTTTAATTCTCGAACTAGATACTTAGTTCTCGCGTTTAAATCTCGAACTCGGTACTGAGATCTCGCGTTTAATTCTCGAACTAGGTACGTAGTTCTCGCTTTTAATTCTCGAGCTCGGTACTGAGATCTCGCGTTTAATTCTCGAACTAGGTACTTAGTTCGCGCTTTTAATTCTCGATCTAGGTACTTAGTTCTCGCTTTTAATTCTCGAACTAGGTACTTAGTTCTCGCGTTTAATTCTCGAACTAGGTACTTAGTTCTCGCGTTTAATTCTCGAACTCGGTACTGAGATCTCGCGTTTAATTCTCGAACTCGGTACTGAGTTCTCGCGTTTAATTCTCGAACTAGGTACTGAGTTCTTGCGTTTAATTCTCGAACTAGGTACTTAGTTCTCGCTTTTAATTCTCGAACTAGGTACTTAGTTCTCGCGTTTAATTCTCGAACTCGGTACTGAGATCTCGCGTTTAATTCTCGAACTAGGTACATAGTTCTCGCGTTTAATTCTCGAACTAGGTACTTACTTCTCGCGTTTAATTCTCGAACTCGATACTGAGTTCTCGAGTTTAATTCTCGGACTCGGTACTGAGATCTCGCGTTTAATTCTCGAACTCGGTACTGAGTTCTTGCGTTTAATTCTCGAACTCGGTACTTAGTTCTCGCTTTTAATTCTCGAACTAGGTACTTAGTTCTCGCGTTTAATTCTCGAACTAGGTACTTAGTTCTCGCGTTTAATTCTCGAACTCGGTACTTAGTTCTCGCGTTTAATTCTCGAACTAGGTACATAGTTCTCGCGTTTAATTCTCGAACTAGGTACTTAGTTCTCGCGTTTAATTCTCGAACTCGATACTGAGTTCTCGCGTTTAATTCTCGGACTCGGTACTGAGATCTCGCGTTTAATTCTCGAACTCGGTACTGAGTTCTTGCGTTTAATTCTCGAACTCGGTACTTAGTTCTCGCTTTTAATTCTCGAACTAGGTACTTAGTTCTCGCGTTTAATTCTCGAACTAGGTACTTAGTTCTCGCGTTTAATTCTCGAACTCGGTACTTAGTTCTCGCGTTTAATTCTCGAACTAGGTACTTAGTTCTCGCTTTTAATTCTCGATCTAGGTACTTAGTTCTCGCTTTTAATGCTCGAACTAGGTACTTAGTTCTCGCGTTTAATTCTCGAACTCGGTACTGAGATCTCGCTTTTAATTCTCGAACTAGGTACTTAGTTCTCGCGTTTAATTCTCGAACTGGGTACTGAGATCTCGCGTTTAATTCTCGAACTAGGTACATAGTTCTCGCGTTTAATTCTCGAACTAGGTACTTAGTTCTCGCGTTTAATTCTCGAACTCGGTACTTAGTTCTCGCGTTTAATTCTCGAACTAGGTACTTAGTTCTCGCTTTTAATTCTCGATCTAGGTACTTAGTTCTCGCTTTTAATTCTCGAACTAGGTACTTAGTTCTCGCTTTTAATTCTCGAACTAGGTACTTAGTTCTCGCGTTTAATTCTCGAACTAGGTACTTAGTTCTCGCGTTTAATTCTCGAACTAGGTACTTAGATCTCGCGTTTAATTCTCGAACTCGGTACTGAGTGCTCGCATTTAATTCTCGAACTAGGTACTGAGTTCTTGCGTTTAATTCTCGAACTAGGTACTTAGTTCTCGCTTTTAATTCTCGAACTAGGTACTTAGTTCTCGCGTTTAATTCTCGAACTCGGTACTGAGATCTCGCGTTTAATTCTCGAACTAGGTACATAGTTCTCGCGTTTAATTCTCGAACTAGGTACTTACTTCTCGCGTTTAATTCTCGGACCCGGTACTGAGTTCTTGCGTTTAATTCTCGAACTCGGTACTTAGTTCTCGCTTTTAATTCTCGAACTAGGTACTTAGTTCTCGCGTTTAATTCTCGAACTAGGTACTTAGTTCTTGCGTTTAATTCTCGAACTCGGTACTTAGTTCTCGCGTTTAATTCTCGAACTAGGTACTTAGTTCTCGCTTTTAATTCTCGATCTAGGTACTTAGTTCTCGCTTTTAATTCTCGAACTAGGTACTTAGTTCTCGCGTTTAGTTCTCGAACTAGGTACTTAGTTCTCGCATTTAATTCTCGAACTCGGTACTGAGTTCTCGCGTTTAATTCTCGGACTCGGTACTGAGATCTCGCGTTTAATTCTCGAACTCGGTACTGAGTTCTCGCGTTTAATTTTCGAACTAGGTACTTAGTTCTCGCGTTTAATTCTCGAACTAGATACTTAGTTCTCGCGTTTAAATCTCGAACTCGGTACTGAGATCTCGCGTTTAATTCTCGAGCTCGGTACTGAGATCTCGCGTTTAATTCTCGAACTAGGTACTTAGTTCGCGCTTTTAATTCTCGATCTAGGTACTTAGTTCTCGCTTTTAATTCTCGAACTAGGTACTTAGTTCTCGCGTTTAATTCTCGAACTAGGTACTTAGTTCTCGCGTTTAATTCTCGAACTCGGTACTGAGATCTCGCGTTTAATTCTCGAACTAGGTACATAGTTCTCGCGTTTAATTCTCGAACTAGGTACTTACTTCTCGCGTTTAATTCTCGAACTCGATACTGAGTTCTCGCGTTTAATTCTCGGACCCGGTACTGAGATCTCGCGTTTAATTCTCGAACTCGGTACTGAGTTCTTGCGTTTAATTCTCGAACTCGGTACTTAGTTTTCGCTTTTAATTCTCGAACTAGGTACTTAGTTCTCGCGTTTAATTCTCGAACTAGGTACTTAGTTCTTGCGTTTAATTCTCGAACTCGGTACTTAGTTCTCGCGTTTAATTCTCGAACTAGGTACTTAGTTCTCGCTTTTAGTTCTCGATCTAGGTACTTAGTTCTCGCTTTTAATTCTCGAACTAGGTACTTAGTTCTCGCGTTTAGTTCTCGAACTAGGTACTTAGTTCTCGCTTTTAATTCTCGAACTCGGTACTGAGTTCTCGCGTTTAATTCTCGGACTCGGTACTGAGATCTCGCGTTTAATTCTCGAACTCGGTACTGAGTTCTCGCGTTTAATTTTCGAACTAGGTACTTAGTTCTCGCGTTTAATTCTCGAACTAGATACTTAGTTCTCGCGTTTAAATCTCGAACTCGGTACTGAGATCTCGCGTTTAATTCTCGAACTAGGTACGTAGTTCTCGCTTTTAATTCTCGAGCTCGGTACTGAGATCTCGCGTTTAATTCTCGAACTAGGTACTTAGTTCGCGCTTTTAATTCTCGATCTAGGTACTTAGTTCTCGCTTTTAATTCTCGAACTAGGTACTTAGTTCTCGCGTTTAATTCTCGAACTAGGTACTTAGTTCTCGCGTTTAATTCTCGAACTCGGTACTGAGATCTCGCGTTTAATTCTCGAACTCGGTACTGAGTTCTCGCGTTTAATTCTCGAACTAGGTACTGAGTTCTTGCGTTTAATTCTCGAACTAGGTACTTAGTTCTCGCTTTTAATTCTCGAACTAGGTACTTAGTTCTCGCGTTTAATTCTCGAACTCGGTACTGAGATCTCGCGTTTAATTCTCGAACTAGGTACATAGTTCTCGCGTTTAATTCTCGAACTAGGTACTTACTTCTCGCGTTTAATTCTCGAACTCGATACTGAGTTCTCGAGTTTAATTCTCGGACTCGGTACTGAGATCTCGCGTTTAATTCTCGAACTCGGTACTGAGTTCTTGCGTTTAATTCTCGAACTCGGTACTTAGTTCTCGCTTTTAATTCTCGAACTAGGTACTTAGTTCTCGCGTTTAATTCTCGAACTAGGTACTTAGTTCTCGCGTTTAATTCTCGAACTCGGTACTTAGTTCTCGCGTTTAATTCTCGAACTAGGTACATAGTTCTCGCGTTTAATTCTCGAACTAGGTACTTAGTTCTCGCGTTTAATTCTCGAACTCGATACTGAGTTCTCGCGTTTAATTCTCGGACTCGGTACTGAGATCTCGCGTTTAATTCTCGAACTCGGTACTGAGTTCTTGCGTTTAATTCTCGAACTCGGTACTTAGTTCTCGCTTTTAATTCTCGAACTAGGTACTTAGTTCTCGCGTTTAATTCTCGAACTAGGTACTTAGTTCTCGCGTTTAATTCTCGAACTCGGTACTTAGTTCTCGCGTTTAATTCTCGAACTAGGTACTTAGTTCTCGCTTTTAATTCTCGATCTAGGTACTTAGTTCTCGCTTTTAATGCTCGAACTAGGTACTTAGTTCTCGCGTTTAATTCTCGAACTCGGTACTGAGATCTCGCTTTTAATTCTCGAACTCGGTACTTAGTTCTCGCGTTTAATTCTCGAACTAGGTACATAGTTCTCGCGTTTAATTCTCGAACTAGGTACTTAGTTCTCGCGTTTAATTCTCGAACTCGATACTGAGTTCTCGCGTTTAATTCTCGGACTCGGTACTGAGATCTCGCGTTTAATTCTCGAACTCGGTACTGAGTTCTTGCGTTTAATTCTCGAACTCGGTACTTAGTTCTCGCTTTTAATTCTCGAACTAGGTACTTAGTTCTCGCGTTTAATTCTCGAACTAGGTACTTAGTTCTCGCGTTTAATTCTCGAACTCGGTACTTAGTTCTCGCGTTTAATTCTCGAACTAGGTACTTAGTTCTCGCTTTTAATTCTCGATCTAGGTACTTAGTTCTCGCTTTTAATGCTCGAACTAGGTACTTAGTTCTCGCGTTTAATTCTCGAACTCGGTACTGAGATCTCGCTTTTAATTCTCGAACTAGGTACTTAGTTCTCGCGTTTAATTCTCGAACTGGGTACTGAAATCTCGCGTTTAATTCTCGAACTAGGTACATAGTTCTCGCGTTTAATTCTCGAACTAGGTACTTAGTTCTCGCGTTTAATTCTCGAACTCGGTACTTAGTTCTCGCGTTTAATTCTCGAACTAGGTACTTAGTTCTCGCTTTTAATTCTCGATCTAGGTACTTAGTTCTCGCTTTTAATTCTCGAACTAGGTACTTAGTTCTCGCGTTTAATTCTCGAACTAGGTACTTAGTTCTCGCGTTTAATTCTCGAACTAGGTACTTAGTTCTCGCTTTTAATTCTCGAACTAGGTACTTAGTTCTCGCGTTTAATTCTCGAACTAGGTACTTAGTTCTCGCGTTTAATTCTCGAACTAGGTACTTAGATCTCGCGTTTAATTCTCGAACTCGGTACTTAGTTCTCGCGTTTAATTCTCGAACTAGGTACTTAGTTCTCGCTTTTAATTCTCGATCTAGGTACTTAGTTCTCGTTTTAATTCTCGAACTAGGTACTTAGTTCTCGCGTTTAATTCTCGAACTAGGTACTTAGTTCTCGCGTTTAATTCTCGAACTAGGTACTTAGGTCTCGCTTTTAATTCTCGAACTAGGTACTTAGTTCTCGCGTTTAATTCTCGAACTAGGTACTTAGTTCTCGCGTTTAATTCTCGAACTAGGTACTTAGATCTCGCGTTTAATTCTCGAACTCGGTACTGAGTGCTGGCATTTAATTCTCGAACTAGGTACTGAGTTCTTGCGTTTAATTCTCGAACTAGGTACTTAGTTCTCGCTTTTAATTCTCGAACTAGGTACTTAGTTCTCGCGTTTAATTCTCGAACTCGGTACTGAGATCTCGCGTTTAATTCTCGAACTAGGTACATAGTTCTCGCGTTTAATTCTCGAACTAGGTACTTACTTCTCGCGTTTAATTCTCGAACTCGATACTGAGTTCTCGCGTTTAATTCTCGGACCCGGTACTGAGATCTCGCGTTTAATTCTCGAACTCGGTACTGAGTTCTTGCGTTTAATTCTCGAACTCGGTACTTAGTTCTCGCTTTTAATTCTCGAACTAGGTACTTAGTTCTCGCGTTTAATTCTCGAACTAGGTACTTAGTTCTTGCGTTTAATTCTCGAACTCGGTACTTAGTTCTCGCGTTTAATTCTCGAACTAGGTACTTAGTTCTCGCTTTTAATTCTCGATCTAGGTACTTAGTTCTCGCTTTTAATTCTCGAACTAGGTACTTAGTTCTCGCGTTTAATTCTCGAACTAGGTACTTAGTTCTCGCGTTTAATTCTCGAACTCGGTACTTAGTTCTTGCGTTTAATTCTCGAACTATGTACTTAGTTCTCGCTTTTAATTCTCGATCTAGGTACTTAGTTCTCGCTTTTAATGCTCGAACTAGGTACTTAGTTCTCGCGTTTAATTCTCGAACTCGGTACTGAGATCTCGCTTTTAATTCTCGATCTAGGTACTTAGTTCTCGCGTTTAATTCTCGAACTGGGTACTGAGATCTCGCGTTTAATTCTCGGACTAGGTACATAGTTCTCGCGTTTAATTCTCGAACTAGGTACTTAGTTCTCGCGTTTAATTCTCGAACTCGGTACTTAGTTCTCGCGTTTAATTCTCGAACTAGGTACTTAGTTCTCGCTTTTAATTCTCGAACTAGGTACTTAGTTCTCGCGTTTAATTCTCGAACTAGGTACTTAGTTCTCGCGTTTAATTCTCGAACTAGGTACTTAGTTCTCGCTTTTAATTCTCGAACTAGGTACTTAGTTCTCGCGTTTAATTCTCGAACTAGGTACTTAGTTCTCGCGTTTAATTCTCGAACTAGGTACTTAGATCTCGCGTTTAATTCTCGAACTCGGTACTGAGTGCTCGCATTTAATTCTCGAACTAGGTACTGAGTTCTTGCGTTTAATTCTCTAACTAGGTACTTAGTTCTCGCTTTTAATTCTCAAACTAGGTACTTAGTTCTCGCGTTTAATTCTCGAACTCGGTACTGAGATCTCGCGTTTAATTCTCGAACTAGGTACATAGTTCTCGCGTTTAATTCTCGAACTAGGTACTTAGTTCTCGCTTTTAATTCTCGAACTAGGTACTTAGTTCTCGCGTTTAATTCTCGAACTAGGTACTGAGATCTCGCGTTTAATTCTCGAACTGGGTACTGAGTTCTTGCGTTTAATTCTCGGACCCGGTACTGAGATCTCGCGTTTAATTCTCGAACTGGGTACTGAGTTCTTGCGTTTAATTCTCGAACTCGGTACTTAGTTCTCGCTTTTAATTCTCGAACTAGGTACTTAGTTCTCGCGTTTAATTCTCGAACTAGGTACTTAGTTCTTGCGTTTAATTCTCGAACTCGGTACTTAGTTCTCGCTTTTAATTCTCGATCTAGGTACTTAGTTCTCGCTTTTAATTCTCGAACTAGGTACTTAGTTCTCGCGTTTAGTTCTCGAACTAGGTACTTAGTTCTCGCTTTTAATTCTCGAACTCGGTACTGAGTTCTCGCGTTTAATTCTCGGACTCGGTACTGAGATCTCGCGTTTAATTCTCGAACTCGGTACTGAGTTCTCGCGTTTAATTTTCCAACTAGGTACTTAGTTCTCGCGTTTAATTCTCGAACTAGATACTTAGTTCTCGCGTTTAAATCTCGAACTCGGTACTGAGATCTCGCGTTTAATTCTCGAACTAGGTACGTAGTTCTCGCTTTTAATTCTCGAGCTCGGTACTGAGATCTCGCGTTTAATTCTCGAACTAGGTACTTAGTTCTCGCTTTTAATTCTCGATCTAGGTACTTAGTTCTCGCTTTTAATTCTCGAACTAGGTACTTAGTTCTCGCGTTTAATTCTCGAACTAGGTACTTAGTTCTCGCGTTTAATTCTCGAACTCGGTACTGAGATCTCGCGTTTAATTCTCGAACTCGGTACTGAGTTCTCGCGTTTAATTCTCGAACTAGGTACTGAGTTCTTGCGTTTAATTCTCGAACTAGGTACTTAGTTCTCGCTTTTAATTCTCGAACTAGGTACTTAGTTCTCGCGTTTAATTCTCGAACTCGGTACTGAGATCTCGCGTTTAATTCTCGAACTAGGTACATAGTTCTCGCGTTTAATTCTCGAACTAGGTACTTACTTCTCGCGTTTAATTCTCGAACTCGATACTGAGTTCTCGAGTCTAATTCTCGGACTCGGTACTGAGATCTCGCGTTTAATTCTCGAACTCGGTACTGAGTTCTTGCGTTTAATTCTCGAACTCGGTACTTAGTTCTCGCTTTTAATTCTCGAACTAGGTACTTAGTTCTCGCGTTTAATTCTCGAACTAGGTACTTAGTTCTCGCGTTTAATTCTCGAACTCGGTACTTAGTTCTCGCGTTTAATTCTCGAACTAGGTACTTAGTTCTCGCTTTTAATTCTCGATCTAGGTACTTAGTTCTCGCTTTTAATGCTCGAACTAGGTACTTAGTTCTCGAGTTTAATTCTCGGACTCGGTACTGAGATCTCGCGTTTAATTCTCGAACTCGGTACTGAGTTCTTGCTTTTAATTCTCGAACTCGGTACTTAGTTCTCGCTTTTAATTCTCGAACTAGGTACTTAGTTCTCGCGTTTAATTCTCGAACTAGGTACTTAGTTCTCGCGTTTAATTCTCGAACTAGGTACTTACTTCTCGCGTTTAATTCTCGAACTCGATACTGAGTTCTCGCGTTTAATTCTCGGACTCGGTACTGAGATCTCGCGTTTAATTCTCGAACTAGGTACATAGTTCTCGCGTTTAATTCTCGAACTAGGTACTTAGTTCTCGCGTTTAATTCTCGAACTCGGTACTTAGTTCTCGCGTTTAATTCTCGAACTAGGTACTTAGTTCTCGCTTTTAATTCTCGATCTAGGTACTTAGTTCTCGCTTTTAATTCTCGAACTAGGTACTTAGTTCTCGCTTTTAATTCTCGAACTAGGTACTTAGTTCTCGCGTTTAATTCTCGAACTAGGTACTTAGTTCTCGCGTTTAATTCTCGAACTAGGTACTTAGATCTCGCGTTTAATTCTCGAACTCGGTACTGAGTGCTCGCATTTAATTCTCGAACTAGGTACTGAGTTCTTGCGTTTAATTCTCGAACTAGGTACTTAGTTCTCGCTTTTAATTCTCGAACTAGGTACTTAGTTCTCGCGTTTAATTCTCGAACTCGGTACTTAGTTCTCGCGTTTAATTCTCGAACTAGGTACTTAGATCTCGCGTTTAATTCTCGAATTCGGTACTGAGTGCTCGCATTTAATTCTCGAACTAGGTACTGAGTTCTTGCGTTTAATTCTCGAACTAGGTACTTAGTGCTCGCATTTAATTCTCGAACTAGGTACTGAGTTCTTGCGTTTAATTCTCGAACTAGGTACTTAGTTCTCGCTTTTAATTCTCGATCTAGGTACTTAGTTCTCGCTTTTAATGCTCGAACTAGGTACTTAGTTCTCGAGTTTAATTCTCGGACTCGGTACTGAGATCTCGCGTTTAATTCTCGAACTCGGTACTGAGTGCTCGCATTTAATTCTCGAACTAGGTACTGAGTTCTTGCGTTTAATTCTCGAACTAGGTACTTAGTTCTCGCTTTTAATTCTCGAACTAGGTACTTAGTTCTCGCGTTTAATTCTCGAACTAGGTACTTACTTCTCGCGTTTAATTCTCCGACCCGGTACTGAGATCTCGCGTTTAATTCTCGAACTCGGTACTGAGTTCTTGCGTTTAATTCTCGAACTCGGTACTTAGTTCTCGCTTTTAATTCTCGAACTAGGTACTTAGTTCTCGCGTTTAATTCTCGAACTAGGTACTTAGTTCTTGCGTTTAATTCTCGAACTCGGTACTTAGTTCTCGCGTTTAATTCTCGAACTAGGTACTTAGTTCTCGCTTTTAATTCTCGATCTAGGTACTTAGTTCTCGCTTTTAATTCTCGAACTAGGTACTTAGTTCTCGCGTTTAGTTCTCGAACTAGGTACTTAGTTCTCGCTTTTAATTCTCGAACTCGGTACTGAGTTCTCGCGTTTAATTCTCGGACTCGGTACTGAGATCTCGCGTTTAATTCTCGAACTCGGTACTGAGTTCTCGCGTTTAATTTTCGAACTAGGTACTTAGTTCTCGCGTTTAATTCTCGAACTAGATACTTAGTTCTCGCGTTTAAATCTCGAACTCGGTACTGAGATCTCGCGTTTAATTCTCGAGCTCGGTACTGAGATCTCGCGTTTAATTCTCGAACTAGGTACTTAGTTCGCGCTTTTAATTCTCGATCTAGGTACTTAGTTCTCGCTTTTAATTCTCGAACTAGGTACTTAGTTCTCGCGTTTAATTCTCGAACTAGGTACTTAGTTCTCGCGTTTAATTCTCGAACTCGGTACTGAGATCTCGCGTTTAATTCTCGAACTAGGTACATAGTTCTCGCGTTTAATTCTCGAACTAGGTACTTACTTCTCGCGTTTAATTCTCGAACTCGATACTGAGTTCTCGCGTTTAATTCTCGGACCCGGTACTGAGATCTCGCGTTTAATTCTCGAACTCGGTACTGAGTTCTTGCGTTTAATTCTCGAACTCGGTACTTAGTTTTCGCTTTTAATTCTCGAACTAGGTACTTAGTTCTCGCGTTTAATTCTCGAACTAGGTACTTAGTTCTTGCGTTTAATTCTCGAACTCGGTACTTAGTTCTCGCGTTTAATTCTCGAACTAGGTACTTAGTTTTTGCTTTTAATTCTCGATCTAGGTACTTAGTTCTCGCTTTTAATTCTCGAACTAGGTACTTAGTTGTCGCGTTTAGTTCTCGAACTAGGTACTTAGTTCTCGCTTTTAATTCTCGAACTCGGTACTGAGTTCTCGCGTTTAATTCTCGGACTCGGTACTGAGATCTCGCGTTTAATTCTCGAACTCGGTACTGAGTTCTCGCGTTTAATTTTCGAACTAGGTACTTAGTTCTCGCGTTTAATTCTCGAACTAGATACTTAGTTCTCGCGTTTAAATCTCGAACTCGGTACTGAGATCTCGCGTTTAATTCTCGAACTAGGTACGTAGTTCTCGCTTATAATTCTCGAGCTCGGTACTGAGATCTCGCGTTTAATTCTCGAACTAGGTACTTAGTTCGCGCTTTTAATTCTCGATCTAGGTACTTAGTTCTCGCTTTTAATTCTCGAACTAGGTACTTAGTTCTCGCGTTTAATTCTCGAACTAGGTACTTAGTTCTCGCGTTTAATTCTCGAACTCGGTACTGAGATCTCGCGTTTAATTCTCGAACTCGGTACTGAGTTCTCGCGTTTAATTCTCGAACTAGGTACTGAGTTCTTGCGTTTAATTCTCGAACTAGGTACTTAGTTCTCGCTTTTAATTCTCGAACTAGGTACTTAGTTCTCGCGTTTAATTCTCGAACTCGGTACTGAGATCTCGCGTTTAATTCTCGAACTAGGTACATAGTTCTCGCGTTTAATTCTCGAACTAGGTACTTACTTCTCACGTTTGATTCTCGAACTCGATACTGAGTTCTCGAGTTTAATTCTCGGACTCGGTACTGAGATCTCGCGTTTAATTCTCGAACTCGGTACTGAGTTCTTGCGTTTAATTCTCGAACTCGGTACTTAGTTCTCGCTTTTTATTCTCGAACTAGGTACTTAGTTCTCGCGTTTAATTCTCGAACTAGGTACTTAGTTCTCGCGTTTAATTCTCGAACTCGGTACTTAGTTCTCGCGTTTAATTCTCGAACTAGGTACATAGTTCTCGCGTTTAATTCTCGAACTAGGTACTTAGTTCTCGCGTTTAATTCTCGAACTCGATACTGAGTTCTCGCGTTTAATTCTCGGACTCGGTACTGAGATCTCGCGTTTAATTCTCGAACTCGGTACTGAGTTCTCGCGTTTAATTTTCGAACTAGGTACTTAGTTCTCGCGTTTAATTCTCGAACTAGATACTTAGTTCTCGCGTTTAAATCTCGAACTCGGTACTGAGATCTCGCGTTTAATTCTCGAGCTCGGTACTGAGATCTCGCGTTTAATTCTCGAACTAGGTACTTAGTTCGCGCTTTTAATTCTCGATCTAGGTACTTAGTTCTCGCTTTTAATTCTCGAACTAGGTACTTAGTTCTCGCGTTTAATTCTCGAACTAGGTACTTAGTTCTCGCGTTTAATTCTCGAACTCGGTACTGAGATCTCGCGTTTAATTCTCGAACTAGGTACATAGTTCTCGCGTTTAATTCTCGAACTAGGTACTGAGTTCTTGCGTTTAATTCTCTAACTAGGTACTTAGTTCTCGCTTTTAATTCTCAAACTAGGTACTTAGTTCTCGCGTTTAATTCTCGAACTCGGTACTGAGATCTCGCGTTTAATTCTCGAACTAGGTACATAGTTCTCGCGTTTAATTCTCGAACTAGGTACTTAGTTCTCGCTTTTAATTCTCGAACTAGGTACTTAGTTCTCGCGTTTAATTCTCGAACTAGGTACTGAGATCTCGCGTTTAATTCTCGAACTCGGTACTGAGTTCTCGCGTTTAATTCTCGAACTCGGTACTTAGTTCTCGCTTTTAATTCTCGAACTAGGTACTTAGTTCTCGCGTTTAATTCTCGAACTAGGTACTTAGTTCTCGCGTTTAATTCTCGAACTAGGTACTTAGTTCTTGCGTTTAATTCTCGAACTCGGTACTTAGTTCTCGCTTTTAATTCTCGAACTAGGTACTGAGTTCTTGCGTTTAATTCTCTAACTAGGTACTTAGTTCTCGCTTTTAATTCTCAAACTAGGTACTTAGTTCTCGCGTTTAATTCTCGAACTCGGTACTGAGATCTCGCGTTTAATTCTCGAACTAGGTACATAGTTCTCGCGTTTAATTCTCGAACTAGGTACTTAGTTCTCGCTTTTAATTCTCGAACTAGGTACTTAGTTCTCGCGTTTAATTCTCGAACTAGGTACTTAGTTCTCGCGTTTAATTCTCGAACTAGGTACTGAGATCTCGCGTTTAATTCTCGAACTCGATACTGAGTTCTCGAGTTTAATTCTCGAACTCGGTACTTAGTTCTCGCTTTTAATTCTCGAACTAGGTACTTAGTTCTCGCGTTTAATTCTCGAACTAGGTACTTAGTTCTTGCGTTTAATTCTCGAACTCGGTACTTAGTTCTCGCTTTTAATTCTCGATCTAGGTACTTAGTTCTCGCTTTTAATTCTCGAACTAGGTACTTAGTTCTCGCGTTTAGTTCTCGAACTAGGTACTTAGTTCTCGCTTTTAATTCTCGAACTCGGTACTGAGTTCTCGCGTTTAATTCTCGGACTCGGTACTGAGATCTCGCGTTTAATTCTCGAACTCGGTACTGAGTTCTCGCGTTTAATTTTCCAACTAGGTACTTAGTTCTCGCGTTTAATTCTCGAACTAGATACTTAGTTCTCGCGTTTAAATCTCGAACTCGGTACTGAGATCTCGCGTTTAATTCTCGAACTAGGTACGTAGTTCTCGCTTTTAATTCTCGAGCTCGGTACTGAGATCTCGCGTTTAATTCTCGAACTAGGTACTTAGTTCTCGCTTTTAATTCTCGATCTAGGTACTTAGTTCTCGCTTTTAATTCTCGAACTAGGTACTTAGTTCTCGCGTTTAATTCTCGAACTAGGTACTTAGTTCTCGCGTTTAATTCTCGAACTCGGTACTGAGATCTCGCGTTTAATTCTCGAACTCGGTACTGAGTTCTCGCGTTTAATTCTCGAACTAGGTACTGAGTTCTTGCGTTTAATTCTCGAACTAGGTACTTAGTTCTCGCTTTTAATTCTCGAACTAGGTACTTAGTTCTCGCGTTTAATCCTCGAACTCGGTACTGAGATCTCGCGTTTAATTCTCGAACTAGGTACATAGTTCTCGCGTTTAATTCTCGAACTAGGTACTTACTTCTCGCGTTTAATTCTCGAACTCGATACTGAGTTCTCGAGTCTAATTCTCGGACTCGGTACTGAGATCTCGCGTTTAATTCTCGAACTCGGTACTGAGTTCTTGCGTTTAATTCTCGAACTCGGTACTTAGTTCTCGCTTTTAATTCTCGAACTAGGTACTTAGTTCTCGCGTTTAATTCTCGAACTAGGTACTTAGTTCTCGCGTTTAATTCTCGAACTCGGTACTTAGTTCTCGCGTTTAATTCTCGAACTAGGTACTTAGTTCTCGCTTTTAATTCTCGATCTAGGTACTTAGTTCTCGCTTTTAATGCTCGAACTAGGTACTTAGTTCTCGAGTTTAATTCTCGGACTCGGTACTGAGATCTCGCGTTTAATTCTCGAACTCGGTACTGAGTTCTTGCTTTTAATTCTCGAACTCGGTACTTAGTTCTCGCTTTTAATTCTCGAACTAGGTACTTAGTTCTCGCGTTTAATTCTCGAACTAGGTACTTAGTTCTCGCGTTTAATTCTCGAACTAGGTACTTACTTCTCGCGTTTAATTCTCGAACTCGATACTGAGTTCTCGCGTTTAATTCTCGGACTCGGTACTGAGATCTCGCGTTTAATTCTCGAACTAGGTACATAGTTCTCGCGTTTAATTCTCGAACTAGGTACTTAGTTCTCGCGTTTAATTCTCGAACTCGGTACTTAGTTCTCGCGTTTAATTCTCGAACTAGGTACTTAGTTCTCGCTTTTAATTCTCGATCTAGGTACTTAGTTCTCGCTTTTAATTCTCGAACTAGGTACTTAGTTCTCGCTTTTAATTCTCGAACTAGGTACTTAGTTCTCGCGTTTAATTCTCGAACTAGGTACTTAGTTCTCGCGTTTAATTCTCGAACTAGGTACTTAGATCTCGCGTTTAATTCTCGAACTCGGTACTGAGTGCTCGCATTTAATTCTCGAACTAGGTACTGAGTTCTTGCGTTTAATTCTCGAACTAGGTACTTAGTTCTCGCTTTTAATTCTCGAACTAGGTACTTAGTTCTCGCGTTTAATTCTCGAACTCGGTACTTAGTTCTCGCGTTTAATTCTCGAACTAGGTACTTAGATCTCGCGTTTAATTCTCGAATTCGGTACTGAGTGCTCGCATTTAATTCTCGAACTAGGTACTGAGTTCTTGCGTTTAATTCTCGAACTAGGTACTTAGTGCTCGAATTTAATTCTCGAACTAGGTACTGAGTTCTTGCGTTTAATTCTCGAACTAGGTACTTAGTTCTCGCTTTTAATTCTCGATCTAGGTACTTAGTTCTCGCTTTTAATGCTCGAACTAGGTACTTAGTTCTCGAGTTTAATTCTCGGACTCGGTACTGAGATCTCGCGTTTAATTCTCGAACTCGGTACTGAGTGCTCGCATTTAATTCTCGAACTAGGTACTGAGTTCTTGCGTTTAATTCTCGAACTAGGTACTTAGTTCTCGCTTTTAATTCTCGAACTAGGTACTTAGTTCTCGCGTTTAATTCTCGAACTAGGTACTTACTTCTCGCGTTTAATTCTCCGACCCGGTACTGAGATCTCGCGTTTAATTCTCGAACTCGGTACTGAGTTCTTGCGTTTAATTCTCGAACTCGGTACTTAGTTCTCGCTTTTAATTCTCGAACTAGGTACTTAGTTCTCGCGTTTAATTCTCGAACTAGGTACTTAGTTCTTGCGTTTAATTCTCGAACTCGGTACTTAGTTCTCGCGTTTAATTCTCGAACTAGGTACTTAGTTCTCGCTTTTAATTCTCGATCTAGGTACTTAGTTCTCGCTTTTAATTCTCGAACTAGGTACTTAGTTCTCGCGTTTAGTTCTCGAACTAGGTACTTAGTTCTCGCTTTTAATTCTCGAACTCGGTACTGAGTTCTCGCGTTTAATTCTCGGACTCGGTACTGAGATCTCGCGTTTAATTCTCGAACTCGGTACTGAGTTCTCGCGTTTAATTTTCGAACTAGGTACTTAGTTCTCGCGTTTAATTCTCGAACTAGATACTTAGTTCTCGCGTTTAAATCTCGAACTCGGTACTGAGATCTCGCGTTTAATTCTCGAGCTCGGTACTGAGATCTCGCGTTTAATTCTCGAACTAGGTACTTAGTTCGCGCTTTTAATTCTCGATCTAGGTACTTAGTTCTCGCTTTTAATTCTCGAACTAGGTACTTAGTTCTCGCGTTTAATTCTCGAACTAGGTACTTACTTCTCGCGTTTAATTCTCCGACCCGGTACTGAGATCTCGCGTTTAATTCTCGAACTCGGTACTGAGTTCTTGCGTTTAATTCTCGAACTCGGTACTTAGTTCTCGCTTTTAATTCTCGAACTAGGTACTTAGTTCTCGCGTTTAATTCTCGAACTAGGTACTTAGTTCTTGCGTTTAATTCTCGAACTCGGTACTTAGTTCTCGCGTTTAATTCTCGAACTAGGTACTTAGTTCTCGCTTTTAATTCTCGATCTAGGTACTTAGTTCTCGCTTTTAATTCTCGAACTAGGTACTTAGTTCTCGCGTTTAGTTCTCGAACTAGGTACTTAGTTCTCGCTTTTAATTCTCGAACTCGGTACTGAGTTCTCGCGTTTAATTCTCGGACTCGGTACTGAGATCTCGCGTTTAATTCTCGAACTCGGTACTGAGTTCTCGCGTTTAATTTTCGAACTAGGTACTTAGTTCTCGCGTTTAATTCTCGAACTAGATACTTAGTTCTCGCGTTTAAATCTCGAACTCGGTACTGAGATCTCGCGTTTAATTCTCGAGCTCGGTACTGAGATCTCGCGTTTAATTCTCGAACTAGGTACTTAGTTCGCGCTTTTAATTCTCGATCTAGGTACTTAGTTCTCGCTTTTAATTCTCGAACTAGGTACTTAGTTCTCGCGTTTAATTCTCGAACTAGGTACTTAGTTCTCGCGTTTAATTCTCGAACTCGGTACTGAGATCTCGCGTTTAATTCTCGAACTAGGTACATAGTTCTCGCGTTTAATTCTCGAACTAGGTACTTACTTCTCGCGTTTAATTCTCGAACTCGATACTGAGTTCTCGCGTTTAATTCTCGGACCCGGTACTGAGATCTCGCGTTTAATTCTCGAACTCGGTACTGAGTTCTTGCGTTTAATTCTCGAACTCGGTACTTAGTTTTCGCTTTTAATTCTCGAACTAGGTACTTAGTTCTCGCGTTTAATTCTCGAACTAGGTACTTAGTTCTTGCGTTTAATTCTCGAACTCGGTACTTAGTTCTCGCGTTTAATTCTCGAACTAGGTACTTAGTTTTTGCTTTTAATTCTCGATCTAGGTACTTAGTTCTCGCTTTTAATTCTCGAACTAGGTACTTAGTTGTCGCGTTTAGTTCTCGAACTAGGTACTTAGTTCTCGCTTTTAATTCTCGAACTCGGTACTGAGTTCTCGCGTTTAATTCTCGGACTCGGTACTGAGATCTCGCGTTTAATTCTCGAACTCGGTACTGAGTTCTCGCGTTTAATTTTCGAACTAGGTACTTAGTTCTCGCGTTTAATTCTCGAACTAGATACTTAGTTCTCGCGTTTAAATCTCGAACTCGGTACTGAGATCTCGCGTTTAATTCTCGAACTAGGTACGTAGTTCTCGCTTATAATTCTCGAGCTCGGTACTGAGATCTCGCGTTTAATTCTCGAACTAGGTACTTAGTTCGCGCTTTTAATTCTCGATCTAGGTACTTAGTTCTCGCTTTTAATTCTCGAACTAGGTACTTAGTTCTCGCGTTTAATTCTCGAACTAGGTACTTAGTTCTCGCGTTTAATTCTCGAACTCGGTACTGAGATCTCGCGTTTAATTCTCGAACTCGGTACTGAGTTCTCGCGTTTAATTCTCGAACTAGGTACTGAGTTCTTGCGTTTAATTCTCGAACTAGGTACTTAGTTCTCGCTTTTAATTCTCGAACTAGGTACTTAGTTCTCGCGTTTAATTCTCGAACTCGGTACTGAGATCTCGCGTTTAATTCTCGAACTAGGTACATAGTTCTCGCGTTTAATTCTCGAACTAGGTACTTACTTCTCACGTTTGATTCTCGAACTCGATACTGAGTTCTCGAGTTTAATTCTCGGACTCGGTACTGAGATCTCGCGTTTAATTCTCGAACTCGGTACTGAGTTCTTGCGTTTAATTCTCGAACTCGGTACTTAGTTCTCGCTTTTTATTCTCGAACTAGGTACTTAGTTCTCGCGTTTAATTCTCGAACTAGGTACTTAGTTCTCGCGTTTAATTCTCGAACTCGGTACTTAGTTCTCGCGTTTAATTCTCGAACTAGGTACATAGTTCTCGCGTTTAATTCTCGAACTAGGTACTTAGTTCTCGCGTTTAATTCTCGAACTCGATACTGAGTTCTCGCGTTTAATTCTCGGACTCGGTACTGAGATCTCGCGTTTAATTCTCGAACTCGGTACTGAGTTCTCGCGTTTAATTTTCGAACTAGGTACTTAGTTCTCGCGTTTAATTCTCGAACTAGATACTTAGTTCTCGCGTTTAAATCTCGAACTCGGTACTGAGATCTCGCGTTTAATTCTCGAGCTCGGTACTGAGATCTCGCGTTTAATTCTCGAACTAGGTACTTAGTTCGCGCTTTTAATTCTCGATCTAGGTACTTAGTTCTCGCTTTTAATTCTCGAACTAGGTACTTAGTTCTCGCGTTTAATTCTCGAACTAGGTACTTAGTTCTCGCGTTTAATTCTCGAACTCGGTACTGAGATCTCGCGTTTAATTCTCGAACTAGGTACATAGTTCTCGCGTTTAATTCTCGAACTAGGTACTGAGTTCTTGCGTTTAATTCTCTAACTAGGTACTTAGTTCTCGCTTTTAATTCTCAAACTAGGTACTTAGTTCTCGCGTTTAATTCTCGAACTCGGTACTGAGATCTCGCGTTTAATTCTCGAACTAGGTACATAGTTCTCGCGTTTAATTCTCGAACTAGGTACTTAGTTCTCGCTTTTAATTCTCGAACTAGGTACTTAGTTCTCGCGTTTAATTCTCGAACTAGGTACTGAGATCTCGCGTTTAATTCTCGAACTCGGTACTGAGTTCTCGCGTTTAATTCTCGAACTCGGTACTTAGTTCTCGCTTTTAATTCTCGAACTAGGTACTTAGTTCTCGCGTTTAATTCTCGAACTAGGTACTTAGTTCTCGCGTTTAATTCTCGAACTAGGTACTTAGTTCTTGCGTTTAATTCTCGAACTCGGTACTTAGTTCTCGCTTTTAATTCTCGAACTAGGTACTGAGTTCTTGCGTTTAATTCTCTAACTAGGTACTTAGTTCTCGCTTTTAATTCTCAAACTAGGTACTTAGTTCTCGCGTTTAATTCTCGAACTCGGTACTGAGATCTCGCGTTTAATTCTCGAACTAGGTACATAGTTCTCGCGTTTAATTCTCGAACTAGGTACTTAGTTCTCGCTTTTAATTCTCGAACTAGGTACTTAGTTCTCGCGTTTAATTCTCGAACTAGGTACTTAGTTCTCGCGTTTAATTCTCGAACTAGGTACTGAGATCTCGCGTTTAATTCTCGAACTCGATACTGAGTTCTCGAGTTTAATTCTCGAACTCGGTACTTAGTTCTCGCTTTTAATTCTCGAACTAGGTACTTAGTTCTCGCGTTTAATTCTCGAACTAGGTACTTAGTTCTTGCGTTTAATTCTCGAACTCGGTACTTAGTTCTCGCTTTTAATTCTCGATCTAGGTACTTAGTTCTCGCTTTTAATTCTCGAACTAGGTACTTAGTTCTCGCGTTTAGTTCTCGAACTAGGTACTTAGTTCTCGCTTTTAATTCTCGAACTCGGTACTGAGTTCTCGCGTTTAATTCTCGGACTCGGTACTGAGATCTCGCGTTTAATTCTCGAACTCGGTACTGAGTTCTCGCGTTTAATTTTCCAACTAGGTACTTAGTTCTCGCGTTTAATTCTCGAACTAGATACTTAGTTCTCGCGTTTAAATCTCGAACTCGGTACTGAGATCTCGCGTTTAATTCTCGAACTAGGTACGTAGTTCTCGCTTTTAATTCTCGAGCTCGGTACTGAGATCTCGCGTTTAATTCTCGAACTAGGTACTTAGTTCTCGCTTTTAATTCTCGATCTAGGTACTTAGTTCTCGCTTTTAATTCTCGAACTAGGTACTTAGTTCTCGCGTTTAATTCTCGAACTAGGTACTTAGTTCTCGCGTTTAATTCTCGAACTCGGTACTGAGATCTCGCGTTTAATTCTCGAACTCGGTACTGAGTTCTCGCGTTTAATTCTCGAACTAGGTACTGAGTTCTTGCGTTTAATTCTCGAACTAGGTACTTAGTTCTCGCTTTTAATTCTCGAACTAGGTACTTAGTTCTCGCGTTTAATCCTCGAACTCGGTACTGAGATCTCGCGTTTAATTCTCGAACTAGGTACATAGTTCTCGCGTTTAATTCTCGAACTAGGTACTTACTTCTCGCGTTTAATTCTCGAACTCGATACTGAGTTCTCGAGTCTAATTCTCGGACTCGGTACTGAGATCTCGCGTTTAATTCTCGAACTCGGTACTGAGTTCTTGCGTTTAATTCTCGAACTCGGTACTTAGTTCTCGCTTTTAATTCTCGAACTAGGTACTTAGTTCTCGCGTTTAATTCTCGAACTAGGTACTTAGTTCTCGCGTTTAATTCTCGAACTCGGTACTTAGTTCTCGCGTTTAATTCTCGAACTAGGTACTTAGTTCTCGCTTTTAATTCTCGATCTAGGTACTTAGTTCTCGCTTTTAATGCTCGAACTAGGTACTTAGTTCTCGAGTTTAATTCTCGGACTCGGTACTGAGATCTCGCGTTTAATTCTCGAACTCGGTACTGAGTTCTTGCTTTTAATTCTCGAACTCGGTACTTAGTTCTCGCTTTTAATTCTCGAACTAGGTACTTAGTTCTCGCGTTTAATTCTCGAACTAGGTACTTAGTTCTCGCGTTTAATTCTCGAACTAGGTACTTACTTCTCGCGTTTAATTCTCGAACTCGATACTGAGTTCTCGCGTTTAATTCTCGGACTCGGTACTGAGATCTCGCGTTTAATTCTCGAACTAGGTACATAGTTCTCGCGTTTAATTCTCGAACTAGGTACTTAGTTCTCGCGTTTAATTCTCGAACTCGGTACTTAGTTCTCGCGTTTAATTCTCGAACTAGGTACTTAGTTCTCGCTTTTAATTCTCGATCTAGGTACTTAGTTCTCGCTTTTAATTCTCGAACTAGGTACTTAGTTCTCGCTTTTAATTCTCGAACTAGGTACTTAGTTCTCGCGTTTAATTCTCGAACTAGGTACTTAGTTCTCGCGTTTAATTCTCGAACTAGGTACTTAGATCTCGCGTTTAATTCTCGAACTCGGTACTGAGTGCTCGCATTTAATTCTCGAACTAGGTACTGAGTTCTTGCGTTTAATTCTCGAACTAGGTACTTAGTTCTCGCTTTTAATTCTCGAACTAGGTACTTAGTTCTCGCGTTTAATTCTCGAACTCGGTACTTAGTTCTCGCGTTTAATTCTCGAACTAGGTACTTAGATCTCGCGTTTAATTCTCGAATTCGGTACTGAGTGCTCGCATTTAATTCTCGAACTAGGTACTGAGTTCTTGCGTTTAATTCTCGAACTAGGTACTTAGTGCTCGAATTTAATTCTCGAACTAGGTACTGAGTTCTTGCGTTTAATTCTCGAACTAGGTACTTAGTTCTCGCTTTTAATTCTCGATCTAGGTACTTAGTTCTCGCTTTTAATGCTCGAACTAGGTACTTAGTTCTCGAGTTTAATTCTCGGACTCGGTACTGAGATCTCGCGTTTAATTCTCGAACTCGGTACTGAGTGCTCGCATTTAATTCTCGAACTAGGTACTGAGTTCTTGCGTTTAATTCTCGAACTAGGTACTTAGTTCTCGCTTTTAATTCTCGAACTAGGTACTTAGTTCTCGCGTTTAATTCTCGAACTAGGTACTTACTTCTCGCGTTTAATTCTCCGACCCGGTACTGAGATCTCGCGTTTAATTCTCGAACTCGGTACTGAGTTCTTGCGTTTAATTCTCGAACTCGGTACTTAGTTCTCGCTTTTAATTCTCGAACTAGGTACTTAGTTCTCGCGTTTAATTCTCGAACTAGGTACTTAGTTCTTGCGTTTAATTCTCGAACTCGGTACTTAGTTCTCGCGTTTAATTCTCGAACTAGGTACTTAGTTCTCGCTTTTAATTCTCGATCTAGGTACTTAGTTCTCGCTTTTAATTCTCGAACTAGGTACTTAGTTCTCGCGTTTAGTTCTCGAACTAGGTACTTAGTTCTCGCTTTTAATTCTCGAACTCGGTACTGAGTTCTCGCGTTTAATTCTCGGACTCGGTACTGAGATCTCGCGTTTAATTCTCGAACTCGGTACTGAGTTCTCGCGTTTAATTTTCGAACTAGGTACTTAGTTCTCGCGTTTAATTCTCGAACTAGATACTTAGTTCTCGCGTTTAAATCTCGAACTCGGTACTGAGATCTCGCGTTTAATTCTCGAGCTCGGTACTGAGATCTCGCGTTTAATTCTCGAACTAGGTACTTAGTTCGCGCTTTTAATTCTCGATCTAGGTACTTAGTTCTCGCTTTTAATTCTCGAACTAGGTACTTAGTTCTCGCGTTTAATTCTCGAACTAGGTACTTAGTTCTCGCGTTTAATTCTCGAACTCGGTACTGAGATCTCGCGTTTAATTCTCGAACTAGGTACATAGTTCTCGCGTTTAATTCTCGAACTAGGTACTTACTTCTCGCGTTTAATTCTCGAACTCGATACTGAGTTCTCGCGTTTAATTCTCGGACCCGGTACTGAGATCTCGCGTTTAATTCTCGAACTCGGTACTGAGTTCTTGCGTTTAATTCTCGAACTCGGTACTTAGTTTTCGCTTTTAATTCTCGAACTAGGTACTTAGTTCTCGCGTTTAATTCTCGAACTAGGTACTTAGTTCTTGCGTTTAATTCTCGAACTCGGTACTTAGTTCTCGCGTTTAATTCTCGAACTAGGTACTTAGTTTTTGCTTTTAATTCTCGATCTAGGTACT
Source organism: Desoria tigrina (assembly GCA_906901685.1). NCBI lineage: Eukaryota > Metazoa > Arthropoda > Collembola > Entomobryomorpha > Isotomidae > Desoria > Desoria tigrina. Next base: position 1,584,905 of record CAJQTU010000046.1, read on the forward strand.
TAGTTCTCGCTTTTAATTCTCGAACTAGGTACTTAGTTGTCGCGTTTAGTTCTCGAACTAGGTACTTAGTTCTCGCTTTTAATTCTCGAACTCGGTACTGAGTTCTCGCGTTTAATTCTCGGACTCGGTACTGAGATCTCGCGTTTAATTCTCGAACTCGGTACTGAGTTCTCGCGTTTAATTTTCGAACTAGGTACTTAGTTCTCGCGTTTAATTCTCGAACTAGATACTTAGTTCTCGCGTTTAAATCTCGAACTCGGTACTGAGATCTCGCGTTTAATTCTCGAACTAGGTACGTAGTTCTCGCTTTTAATTCTCGAGCTCGGTACTGAGATCTCGCGTTTAATTCTCGAACTAGGTACTTAGTTCGCGCTTTTAATTCTCGATCTAGGTACTTAGTTCTCGCTTTTAATTCTCGAACTAGGTACTTAGTTCTCGCGTTTAATTCTCGAACTAGGTACTTAGTTCTCGCGTTTAATTCTCGAACTCGGTACTGAGATCTCGCGTTTAATTCTCGAACTCGGTACTGAGTTCTCGCGTTTAATTCTCGAACTAGGTACTGAGTTCTTGCGTTTAATTCTCGAACTAGGTACTTAGTTCTCGCTTTTAATTCTCGAACTAGGTACTTAGTTCTCGCGTTTAATTCTCGAACTCGGTACTGAGATCTCGCGTTTAATTCTCGAACTAGGTACATAGTTCTCGCGTTTAATTCTCGAACTAGGTACTTACTTCTCACGTTTGATTCTCGAACTCGATACTGAGTTCTCGAGTTTAATTCTCGGACTCGGTACTGAGATCTCGCGTTTAATTCTCGAACTCGGTACTGAGTTCTTGCGTTTAATTCTCGAACTCGGTACTTAGTTCTCGCTTTTTATTCTCGAACTAGGTACTTAGTTCTCGCGTTTAATTCTCGAACTAGGTACTTAGTTCTCGCGTTTAATTCTCGAACTCGGTACTTAGTTCTCGCGTTTAATTCTCGAACTAGGTACATAGTTCTCGCGTTTAATTCTCGAACTAGGTACTTAGTTCTCGCGTTTAATTCTCGAACTCGATACTGAGTTCTCGCGTTTAATTCTCGGACTCGGTACTGAGATCTCGCGTTTAATTCTCGAACTCGGTACTGAGTTCTCGCGTTTAATTTTCGAACTAGGTACTTAGTTCTCGCGTTTAATTCTCGAACTAGATACTTAGTTCTCGCGTTTAAATCTCGAACTCGGTACTGAGATCTCGCGTTTAATTCTCGAGCTCGGTACTGAGATCTCGCGTTTAATTTTCGAACTAGGTACTTAGTTCGCGCTTTTAATTCTCGATCTAGGTACTTAGTTCTCGCTTTTAATTCTCGAACTAGGTACTTAGTTCTCGCGTTTAATTCTCGAACTAGGTACTTAGTTCTCGCGTTTAATTCTCGAACTCGGTACTGAGATCTCGCGTTTAATTCTCGAACTAGGTACATAGTTCTCGCGTTTAATTCTCGAACTAGGTACTTACTTCTCGCGTTTAATTCTCGAACTCGATACTGAGTTCTCGCGTTTAATTCTCGGACCCGGTACTGAGATCTCGCGTTTAATTCTCGAACTCGGTACTGAGTTCTTGCGTTTAATTCTCGAACTCGGTACTTAGTTTTCGCTTTTAATTCTCGAACTAGGTACTTAGTTCTCGCGTTTAATTCTCGAACTAGGTACTTAGTTCTTGCGTTTAATTCTCGAACTCGGTACTTAGTTCTCGCGTTTAATTCTCGAACTAGGTACTTAGTTTTTGCTTTTAATTCTCGATCTAGGTACTTAGTTCTCGCTTTTAATTCTCGAACTAGGTACTTAGTTGTCGCGTTTAGTTCTCGAACTAGGTACTTAGTTCTCGCTTTTAATTCTCGAACTCGGTACTGAGTTCTCGCGTTTAATTCTCGGACTCGGTACTGAGATCTCGCGTTTAATTCTCGAACTCGGTACTGAGTTCTCGCGTTTAATTTTCGAACTAGGTACTTAGTTCTCGCGTTTAATTCTCGAACTAGATACTTAGTTCTCGCGTTTAAATCTCGAACTCGGTACTGAGATCTCGCGTTTAATTCTCGAACTAGGTACGTAGTTCTCGCTTTTAATTCTCGAGCTCGGTACTGAGATCTCGCGTTTAATTCTCGAACTAGGTACTTAGTTCGCGCTTTTAATTCTCGATCTAGGTACTTAGTTCTCGCTTTTAATTCTCGAACTAGGTACTTAGTTCTCGCGTTTAATTCTCGAACTAGGTACTTAGTTCTCGCGTTTAAATCTCGAACTCGGTACTGAGATCTCGCGTTTAATTCTCGAACTAGGTACGTAGTTCTCGCTTTTAATTCTCGAGCTCGGTACTGAGATCTCGCGTTTAATTCTCGAACTAGGTACTTAGTTCGCGCTTTTAATTCTCGATCTAGGTACTTAGTTCTCGCTTTTAATTCTCGAACTAGGTACTTAGTTCTCGCGTTTAATTCTCGAACTAGGTACTTAGTTCTCGCGTTTAATTCTCGAACTCGGTACTGAGATCTCGCGTTTAATTCTCGAACTCGGTACTGAGTTCTCGCGTTTAATTCTCGAACTAGGTACTGAGTTCTTGCGTTTAATTCTCGAACTAGGTACTTAGTTCTCGCTTTTAATTCTCGAACTAGGTACTTAGTTCTCGCGTTTAATTCTCGAACTCGGTACTGAGATCTCGCGTTTAATTCTCGAACTAGGTACATAGTTCTCGCGTTTAATTCTCGAACTAGGTACTTACTTCTCACGTTTGATTCTCGAACTCGATACTGAGTTCTCGAGTTTAATTCTCGGACTCGGTACTGAGATCTCGCGTTTAATTCTCGAACTCGGTACTGAGTTCTTGCGTTTAATTCTCGAACTCGGTACTTAGTTCTCGCTTTTTATTCTCGAACTAGGTACTTAGTTCTCGCGTTTAATTCTCGAACTAGGTACTTAGTTCTCGCGTTTAATTCTCGAACTCGGTACTTAGTTCTCGCGTTTAATTCTCGAACTAGGTACATAGTTCTCGCGTTTAATTCTCGAACTAGGTACTTAGTTCTCGCGTTTAATTCTCGAACTCGATACTGAGTTCTCGCGTTTAATTCTCGGACTCGGTACTGAGATCTCGCGTTTAATTCTCGAACTCAGTACTGAGTTCTTGCGTTTAATTCTCGAACTCGGTACTTAGTTCTCGCTTTTAATTCTCGAACTAGGTACTTAGTTCTCGCGTTTAATTCTCGAACTCGGTACTTAGTTCTCGCGTTTAATTCTCGAACTAGGTACTTAGTTCTCGCTTTTAATTCTCGATCTAGGTACTTAGTTCTCGCGTTTAATTCTCGAACTCGGTACTGAGATCTCGCTTTTAATTCTCGAACTAGGTACTTAGTTCTCGGGTTTAATTCTCGAACTGGGTACTGAGATCTCGCGTTTAATTCTCGAACTAGGTACATAGTTCTCGCGTTTAATTCTCGAACTAGGTACTTAGTTCTCGCGTTTAATTCTCGAACTCGGTACTTAGTTCTCGCGTTTAATTCTCGAACTAGGTACTTAGTTCTCGCTTTTAATTCTCGATCTAGGTACTTAGTTCTCGCTTTTAATTCTCGAACTAGGTACTTAGTTCTCGGGTTTAATTCTCGAACTGGGTACTGAGATCTCGCGTTTAATTCTCGAACTAGGTACATAGTTCTCGCGTTTAATTCTCGAACTAGGTACTTAGTTCTCGCGTTTAATTCTCGAACTCGGTACTTAGTTCTCGCGTTTAATTCTCGAACTAGGTACTTAGTTCTCGCTTTTAATTCTCGATCTAGGTACTTAGTTCTCGCTTTTAATGCTCGAACTAGGTACTTAGTTCTCGCGTTTAATTCTCGAACTCGGTACTGAGATCTCGCTTTTAATTCTCGAACTAGGTACTTAGTTCTCGGGTTTAATTCTCGAACTGGGTACTGAGATCTCGCGTTTAATTCTCGAACTAGGTACATAGTTCTCGCGTTTAATTCTCGAACTAGGTACTTAGTTCTCGCGTTTAATTCTCGAACTCGGTACTTAGTTCTCGCGTTTAATTCTCGAACTAGGTACTTAGTTCTCGCTTTTAATTCTCGATCTAGGTACTTAGTTCTCGCTTTTAATTCTCGAACTAGGTACTTAGTTCTCGCGTTTAATTCTCGAACTAGGTACTTAGTTCTCGCGTTTAATTCTCGAACTAGGTACTTAGTTCTCGCTTTTAATTCTCGAACTAGGTATTTAGTTCTCGCGTTTAATTCTCGAACTAGGTACTTAGTTCTCGCGTTTAATTCTCGAACTAGGTACTTAGATCTCGCGTTTAATTCTCGAACTCGGTACTTAGTTCTCGCGTTTAATTCTCGAACTAGGTACTTAGTTCTCGCTTTTAATTCTCGATCTAGGTACTTAGTTCTCGCTTTTAATTCTCGAACTAGGTACTTAGTTCTCGCGTTTAATTCTCGAACTAGGTACTTAGTTCTCGCGTTTAATTCTCGAACTAGGTACTTAGTTCTCGCTTTTAATTCTCGAACTAGGTACTTAGTTCTCGCGTTTAATTCTCGAACTAGGTACTTAGTTCTCGCGTTTAATTCTCGAACTAGGTACTTAGATCTCGCGTTTAATTCTCGAACTCGGTACTGAGTGCTCGCATTTAATTCTCGAACTAGGTACTGAGTTCTTGCGTTTAATTCTCGAACTAGGTACTTAGTTCTCGCTTTTAATTCTCGAACTAGGTACTTAGTTCTCGCGTTTAATTCTCGAACTCGGTACTGAGATCTCGCGTTTAATTCTCGAACTAGGTACATAGTTCTCGCGTTTAATTCTAGAACTAGGTGCTTACTTCTCGCGTTTAATTCTCGAACTCGATACTGAGTTCTCGCGTTTAATTCTCGGACCCGGTACTGAGATCTCGCGTTTAATTCTCGAACTCGGTACTGAGTTCTTGTGTTTAATTCTCGAACTCGGTACTTAGTTCTCGCTTTTAATTCTCGAACTAGGTACTTAGTTCTCGCGTTTAATTCTCGAACTAGGTACTTAGTTCTTGCGTTTAATTCTCGAACTCGGTACTTAGTTCTCGCGTTTAATTCTCGAACTAGGTACTTAGTTCTCGCTTTTAATTCTCGATCTAGGTACTTAGTTCTCGCTTTTAATTCTCGAACTAGGTACTTAGTTCTCGCGTTTAATTCTCGAACTAGGTACTTAGTTCTCGCGTTTAATTCTCGAACTCGGTACTTAGTTCTTGCGTTTAATTCTCGAACTAGGTACTTAGTTCTCGCTTTTAATTCTCGATCTAGGTACTTAGTTCTCGCTTTTATTGCTCGAACTAGGTACTTAGTTCTCGCGTTTAATTCTTGAACTCGGTACTGAGATTTCGCTTTTAATTCTCGAACTAGGTACTTAGTTCTCGCGTTTAATTCTCGAACTGGGTACTGAGATCTCGCGTTTAATTCTCGAACTAGGTACATAGTTCTCGCGTTTAATTCTCGAACTAGGTACTTAGTTCTCGCGTTTAATTCTCGACCTCGGTACTTAGTTCTCGCGTTTAATTCTCGAACTAGGTACTTAGTTCTCGCTTTTAATTCTCGAACTAGGTACTTAGTTCTCGCGTTTAATTCTCGAACTAGGTACTTAGTTCTCGCGTTTAATTCTCGAACTAGGTACTTAGTTCTCGCTTTTAATTCTCGAACTAGGTACTTAGTTCTCGCGTTTAATTCTCGAACTAGGTACTTAGTTCTCGCGTTTAATTCTCGAACTAGGTACTTAGATCTCGCGTTTAATTCTCGAACTCGGTACTGAGTGCTCGCATTTAATTCTCGAACTAGGTACTGAGTTCTTGCGTTTAATTCTCGAACTAGGTACTTAGTTCTCGCTTTTAATTCTCGAACTAGGTACTTAGTTCTCGCGTTTAATTCTCGAACTCGGTACTGAGATCTCGCGTTTAATTCTCGAACTAGGTACATAGTTCTCGCGTTTAATTCTCGAACTAGGTACTTACTTCTCGCGTTTAATTCTCGAACTCGATACTGAGTTCTCGCGTTTAATTCTCGATCTAGGTACTTAGTTCTCGCTTTTAATTCTCGATCTAGGTACTTAGTTCTCGCTTTTAATTCTCGAACTAGGTACTTAGTTCTCGCGTTTAATTCTCGAACTAGGTACTTAGTTCTCGCGTTTAATTCTCGAACTAGGTACTTAGTTCTCGCTTTTAATTCTCGAACTAGGTATTTAGTTCTCGCGTTTAATTCTCGAACTAGGTACTTAGTTCTCGCGTTTAATTCTCGAACTAGGTACTTAGATCTCGCGTTTAATTCTCGAACTCGGTACTTAGTTCTCGCGTTTAATTCTCGAACTAGGTACTTAGTTCTCGCTTTTAATTCTCGATCTAGGTACTTAGTTCTCGCTTTTAATTCTCGAACTAGGTACTTAGTTCTCGCGTTTAATTCTCGAACTAGGTACTTAGTTCTCGCGTTTAATTCTCGAACTAGGTACTTAGTTCTCGCTTTTAATTCTCGAACTAGGTACTTAGTTCTCGCGTTTAATTCTCGAACTAGGTACTTAGTTCTCGCGTTTAATTCTCGAACTAGGTACTTAGATCTCGCGTTTAATTCTCGAACTCGGTACTGAGTGCTCGCATTTAATTCTCGAACTAGGTACTGAGTTCTTGCGTTTAATTCTCGAACTAGGTACTTAGTTCTCGCTTTTAATTCTCGAACTAGGTACTTAGTTCTCGCGTTTAATTCTCGAACTCGGTACTGAGATCTCGCGTTTAATTCTCGAACTAGGTACATAGTTCTCGCGTTTAATTCTCGAACTAGGTACTTACTTCTCGCGTTTAATTCTCGAACTCGATACTGAGTTCTTGCGTTTAATTCTCGGACCCGGTACTGAGATCTCGCGTTTAATTCTCGAACTCGGTACTGAGTTCTTGTGTTTAATTCTCGAACTCGGTACTTAGTTCTCGCTTTTAATTCTCGAACTAGGTACTTAGTTCTCGCGTTTAATTCTCGAACTAGGTACTTAGTTCTTGCGTTTAATTCTCGAACTCGGTACTTAGTTCTCGCGTTTAATTCTCGAACTAGGTACTTAGTTCTCGCTTTTAATTCTCGATCTAGGTACTTAGTTCTCGCTTTTAATTCTCGAACTAGGTACTTAGTTCTCGCGTTTAATTCTCGAACTAGGTACTTAGTTCTCGCGTTTAATTCTCGAACTCGGTACTTAGTTCTTGCGTTTAATTCTCGAACTAGGTACTTAGTTCTCGCTTTTAATTCTCGATCTAGGTACTTAGTTCTCGCTTTTAATGCTCGAACTAGGTACTTAGTTCTCGCGTTTAATTCTCGAACTCGGTACTGAGATCTCGCTTTTAATTCTCGAACTAGGTACTTAGTTCTCGCGTTTAATTCTCGAACTGGGTACTGAGATCTCGCGTTTAATTCTCGAACTAGGTACATAGTTCTGGCGTTTAATTCTCGAACTAGGTACTTAGTTCTCGCGTTTAATTCTCGACCTCGGTACTTAGTTCTCGCGTTTAATTCTCGAACTAGGTACTTAGTTCTCGCGTTTAATTCTCGAACTAGGTACATAGTTCTGGCGTTTAATTCTCGAACTAGGTACTTAGTTCTCGCGTTTAATTCTCGACCTCGGTACTTAGTTCTCGCGTTTAATTCTCGAACTAGGTACTTAGTTCTCGCTTTTAATTCTCGAACTAGGTACTTAGTTCTCGCGTTTAATTCTCGAACTAGGTACTTAGTTCTCGCGTTTAATTCTCGAACTAGGTACTTAGTTCTCGCTTTTAATTCTCGAACTAGGTACTTAGTTCTCGCGTTTAATTCTCGAACTAGGTACTTAGTTCTCGCGTTTAATTCTCGAACTAGGTACTTAGATCTCGCGTTTAATTCTCGAACTCGGTACTGAGTGCTCGCATTTAATTCTCGAACTAGGTACTGAGTTCTTGCTTTTAATTCTCGAACTAGGTACTGAGTTCTTGCGTTTAATTCTCGGACCCGGTACTGAGATCTCGCGTTTAATTCTCGAACTCGGTACTGAGTTCTTGTGTTTAATTCTCGAACTCGGTACTTAGTTCTCGCTTTTAATTCTCGAACTAGGTACTTAGTTCTCGCGTTTAATTCTCGAACTAGGTACTTAGTTCTTGCGTTTAATTCTCGAACTCGGTACTTAGTTCTCGCGTTTAATTCTCGAACTAGGTACTTAGTTCTCGCTTTTAATTCTCGATCTAGGTACTTAGTTCTCGCTTTTAATTCTCGAACTAGGTACTTAGTTCTCGCGTTTAATTCTCGAACTAGGTACTTAGTTCTCGCGTTTAATTCTCGAACTCGGTACTTAGTTCTTGCGTTTAATTCTCGAACTAGGTACTTAGTTCTCGCTTTTAATTCTCGATCTAGGTACTTAGTTCTCGCTTTTAATGCTCGAACTAGGTACTTAGTTCTCGCGTTTAATTCTCGAACTCGGTACTGAGATCTCGCTTTTAATTCTCGAACTAGGTACTTAGTTCTCGCGTTTAATTCTCGAACTGGGTACTGAGATCTCGCGTTTAATTCTCGAACTAGGTACATAGTTCTGGCGTTTAATTCTCGAACTAGGTACTTAGTTCTCGCGTTTAATTCTCGACCTCGGTACTTAGTTCTCGCGTTTAATTCTCGAACTAGGTACTTAGTTCTCGCTTTTAATTCTCGAACTAGGTACTTAGTTCTCGCGTTTAATTCTCGAACTAGGTACTTAGTTCTCGCGTTTAATTCTCGAACTAGGTACTTAGTTCTCGCTTTTAATTCTCGAACTAGGTACTTAGTTCTCGCGTTTAATTCTCGAACTAGGTACTTAGTTCTCGCGTTTAATTCTCGAACTAGGTACTTAGATCTCGCGTTTAATTCTCGAACTCGGTACTGAGTGCTCGCATTTAATTCTCGAACTAGGTACTGAGTTCTTGCTTTTAATTCTCGAACTAGGTACTTAGTTCTCGCTTTTAATTCTCGAACTAGGTACTTAGTTCTCGCGTTTAATTCTCGAACTCGGTACTGAGATCTCGCGTTTAATTCTCGAACTAGGTACATAGTTCTCGCGTTTAATTCTCGAACTAGGTACTTACTTCTCGCGTTTAATTCTCGAACTCGATACTGAGTTCTCGCGTTTAATTCTCGGACCCGGTACTGAGATCTCGCGTTTAATTCTCGAACTCGGTACTGAGTTCTTGCGTTTAATTCTCGAACTCGGTACTTAGTTCTCGCTTTTAATTCTCGAACTAGGTACTTAGTTCTCGCGTTTAATTCTCGAACTAGGTACTTAGTTCTTGCGTTTAATTCTCGAACTCGGTGCTTAGTTCTCGCTTTTAATTCTCGATCTAGGTACTTAGTTCTCGCTTTTCATTCTCGAACTAGGTACTTAGTTCTCGCGTTTAGTTCTCGAACTAGGTACTTAGTTCTCGCTTTTAATTCTCGAACTCGGTACTGAGTTCTCGCGTTTAATTCTCGGACTCGGTACTGAGATCTCGCGTTTAATTCTCGAACTCGGTACTGAGTTCTCGCGTTTAATTTTCGAACTAGGTACTTAGTTCTCGCGTTTACTTCTCGAACTAGATACTTAGTTCTCGCGTTTAAATCTCGAACTCGGTACTGAGATCTCGCGTTTAATTCTCGATCTAAGTACTTAGTTCTCGCTTTTAATTCTCGAACTAGGTACTTAGTTCTCGCGTTTAATTCTCGAACTAGGTACTTAGTTCTCGCGTTTAATTCTCGAACTCGGTACTGAGATCTCGCGTTTAATTCTCGAACTCGGTACTGAGTTCTCGCGTTTAATTCTCGAACTAGGTACTGAGTTCTTGCGTTTAATTCTCGAACTAGGTACTTAGTTCTCGCTTTTAATTCTCGAACTAGGTACTTAGTTCTCGCGTTTAATTCTCGAACTCGGTACTGAGATCTCGCGTTTAATTCTCGAACTAGGTACATAGTTCTCGCGTTTAATTCTCGAACTAGGTACTTACTTCTCGCGTTTAATTCTCGAACTCGATACTGAGTTCTCGAGTCTAATTCTCGGACTCGGTACTGAGATCTCGCGTTTAATTCTCGAACTCGGTACTGAGTTCTTGCGTTTAATTCTCGAACTCGGTACTTAGTTCTCGCTTTTAATTCTCGAACTAGGTACTTAGTTCTCGCGTTTAATTCTCGAACTAGGTACTTAGTTCTCGCGTTTAATTCTCGAACTCGGTACTTAGTTCTCGCGTTTAATTCTCGAACTAGGTACTTAGTTCTCGCTTTTAATTCTCGATCTAGGTACTTAGTTCTCGCTTTTAATGCTCGAACTAGGTACTTAGTTCTCGCGTTTAATTCTCGAACTCGGTACTGAGATCTCGCGTTTAATTCTCGAACTAGGTACATAGTTCTCGCGTTTAATTCTCGAACTAGGTACTTACTTCTCGCGTTTAATTCTCGAACTCGATACTGAGTTCTCGCGTTTAATTCTCGGACCCGGTACTGAGATCTCGCTTTTAATTCTCGAACTAGGTACTTAGTTCTCGCGTTTAATTCTCGAACTAGGTACTTAGTTCTCGCGTTTAATTCTCGAACTAGGTACTTAGTTCTCGCTTTTAATTCTCGAACTAGGTACTTAGTTCTCGCGTTTAATTCTCGAACTAGGTACTTAGTTCTCGCGTTTAATTCTCGAACTAGGTACTTAGATCTCGCGTTTAATTCTCGAACTCGGTACTGAGTGCTCGCATTTAATTCTCGAACTAGGTACTGAGTTCTTGCTTTTAATTCTCGAACTAGGTACTTAGTTCTCGCTTTTAATTCTCGAACTAGGTACTTAGTTCTCGCGTTTAATTCTCGAACTCGGTACTGAGATCTCGCGTTTAATTCTCGAACTAGGTACATAGTTCTCGCGTTTAATTCTCGAACTAGGTACTTACTTCTCGCGTTTAATTCTCGAACTCGATACTGAGTTCTCGCGTTTAATTCTCGGACCCGGTACTGAGATCTCGCGTTTAATTCTCGAACTCGGTACTGAGTTCTTGCGTTTAATTCTCGAACTCGGTACTTAGTTCTCGCTTTTAATTCTCGAACTAGGTACTTAGTTCTCGCGTTTAATTCTCGAACTAGGTACTTAGTTCTTGCGTTTAATTCTCGAACTCGGTACTTAGTTCTCGCTTTTAATTCTCGATCTAGGTACTTAGTTCTCGCTTTTCATTCTCGAACTAGGTACTTAGTTCTCGCGTTTAGTTCTCGAACTAGGTACTTAGTTCTCGCTTTTAATTCTCGAACTCGGTACTGAGTTCTCGCGTTTAATTCTCGGACTCGGTACTGAGATCTCGCGTTTAATTCTCGAACTCGGTACTGAGTTCTCGCGTTTAATTTTCGAACTAGGTACTTAGTTCTCGCGTTTACTTCTCGAACTAGATACTTAGTTCTCGCGTTTAAATCTCGAACTCGGTACTGAGATCTCGCGTTTAATTCTCGAACTAGGTACGTAGTTCTCGCTTTTAATTCTCGAGCTCGGTACTGAGATCTCGCGTTTAATTCTCGAACTAGGTACTTAGTTCTCGCTTTTAATTCTCGATCTAGGTACTTAGTTCTCGCTTTTAATTCTCGAACTAGGTACTTAGTTCTCGCGTTTAATTCTCGAACTAGGTACTTAGTTCTCGCGTTTAATTCTCGAACTCGGTACTGAGATCTCGCGTTTAATTCTCGAACTCGGTACTGAGTTCTCGCGTTTAATTCTCGAACTAGGTACTGAGTTCTTGCGTTTAATTCTCGAACTAGGTACTTAGTTCTCGCTTTTAATTCTCGAACTAGGTACTTAGTTCTCGCGTTTAATTCTCGAACTCGGTACTGAGATCTCGCGTTTAATTCTCGAACTAGGTACATAGTTCTCGCGTTTAATTCTCGAACTAGGTACTTACTTCTCGCGTTTAATTCTCGAACTCGATACTGAGTTCTCGAGTCTAATTCTCGGACTCGGTACTGAGATCTCGCGTTTAATTCTCGAACTCGGTACTGAGTTCTTGCGTTTAATTCTCGAACTCGGTACTTAGTTCTCGCTTTTAATTCTCGAACTAGGTACTTAGTTCTCGCGTTTAATTCTCGAACTAGGTACTTAGTTCTCGCGTTTAATTCTCGAACTCGGTACTTAGTTCTCGCGTTTAATTCTCGAACTAGGTACTTAGTTCTCGCTTTTAATTCTCGATCTAGGTACTTAGTTCTCGCTTTTAATGCTCGAACTAGGTACTTACTTCTCGCGTTTAATTCTCGAACTCGATACTGAGTTCTCGAGTCTAATTCTCGGACTCGGTACTGAGATCTCGCGTTTAATTCTCGAACTCGGTACTGAGTTCTTGCGTTTAATTCTCGAACTCGGTACTTAGTTCTCGCTTTTAATTCTCGAACTAGGTACTTAGTTCTCGCGTTTAATTCTCGAACTAGGTACTTAGTTCTCGCGTTTAATTCTCGAACTCGGTACTTAGTTCTCGCGTTTAATTCTCGAACTAGGTACTTAGTTCTCGCGTTTAATTCTCGAACTAGGTACTTAGTTCTCGCTTTTAATTCTCGATCTAGGTACTTAGTTCTCGCTTTTAATTCTCGAACTAGGTACTTAGTTCTCGCGTTTAATTCTCGAACTAGGTACTTAGTTCTCGCGTTTAATTCTCGAACTCGGTACTTAGTTCTTGCGTTTAATTCTCGAACTAGGTACTTAGTTCTCGCTTTTAATTCTCGATCTAGGTACTTAGTTCTCGCTTTTAATGCTCGAACTAGGTACTTAGTTCTCGCGTTTAATTCTCGAACTCGGTACTGAGATCTCGCTTTTAATTCTCGAACTAGGTACTTAGTTCTCGCGTTTAATTCTCGAACTGGGTACTGAGATCTCGCGTTTAATTCTCGAACTAGGTACATAGTTCTGGCGTTTAATTCTCGAACTAGGTACTTAGTTCTCGCGTTTAATTCTCGACCTCGGTACTTAGTTCTCGCGTTTAATTCTCGAACTAGGTACTTAGTTCTCGCTTTTAATTCTCGAACTAGGTACTTAGTTCTCGCGTTTAATTCTCGAACTAGGTACTTAGTTCTCGCGTTTAATTCTCGAACTAGGTACTTAGTTCTCGCTTTTAATTCTCGAACTAGGTACTTAGTTCTCGCGTTTAATTCTCGAACTAGGTACTTAGTTCTCGCGTTTAATTCTCGAACTAGGTACTTAGATCTCGCGTTTAATTCTCGAACTCGGTACTGAGTGCTCGCATTTAATTCTCGAACTAGGTACTGAGTTCTTGCTTTTAATTCTCGAACTAGGTACTTAGTTCTCGCTTTTAATTCTCGAACTAGGTACTTAGTTCTCGCGTTTAATTCTCGAACTCGGTACTGAGATCTCGCGTTTAATTCTCGAACTAGGTACATAGTTCTCGCGTTTAATTCTCGAACTAGGTACTTACTTCTCGCGTTTAATTCTCGAACTCGATACTGAGTTCTCGCGTTTAATTCTCGGACCCGGTACTGAGATCTCGCGTTTAATTCTCGAACTCGGTACTGAGTTCTTGCGTTTAATTCTCGAACTAGGTACTTAGTTCTCGCTTTTAATTCTCGAACTAGGTACTTAGTTCTCGCGTTTAATTCTCGAACTAGGTACTTAGTTCTTGCGTTTAATTCTCGAACTCGGTGCTTAGTTCTCGCTTTTAATTCTCGATCTAGGTACTTAGTTCTCGCTTTTCATTCTCGAACTAGGTACTTAGTTCTCGCGTTTAGTTCTCGAACTAGGTACTTAGTTCTCGCTTTTAATTCTCGAACTCGGTACTGAGTTCTCGCGTTTAATTCTCGGACTCGGTACTGAGATCTCGCGTTTAATTCTCGAACTCGGTACTGAGTTCTCGCGTTTAATTTTCGAACTAGGTACTTAGTTCTCGCGTTTACTTCTCGAACTAGATACTTAGTTCTCGCGTTTAAATCTCGAACTCGGTACTGAGATCTCGCGTTTAATTCTCGATCTAAGTACTTAGTTCTCGCTTTTAATTCTCGAACTAGGTACTTAGTTCTCGCGTTTAATTCTCGAACTAGGTACTTAGTTCTCGCGTTTAATTCTCGAACTCGGTACTGAGATCTCGCGTTTAATTCTCGAACTCGGTACTGAGTTCTCGCGTTTAATTCTCGAACTAGGTACTGAGTTCTTGCGTTTAATTCTCGAACTAGGTACTTAGTTCTCGCTTTTAATTCTCGAACTAGGTACTTAGTTCTCGCGTTTAATTCTCGAACTCGGTACTGAGATCTCGCGTTTAATTCTCGAACTAGGTACATAGTTCTCGCGTTTAATTCTCGAACTAGGTACTTACTTCTCGCGTTTAATTCTCGAACTCGATACTGAGTTCTCGAGTCTAATTCTCGGACTCGGTACTGAGATCTCGCGTTTAATTCTCGAACTCGGTACTGAGTTCTTGCGTTTAATTCTCGAACTCGGTACTTAGTTCTCGCTTTTAATTCTCGAACTAGGTACTTAGTTCTCGCGTTTAATTCTCGAACTAGGTACTTAGTTCTCGCGTTTAATTCTCGAACTCGGTACTTAGTTCTCGCGTTTAATTCTCGAACTAGGTACTTAGTTCTCGCTTTTAATTCTCGATCTAGGTACTTAGTTCTCGCTTTTAATGCTCGAACTAGGTACTTAGTTCTCGCGTTTAATTCTCGAACTCGGTACTGAGATCTCGCGTTTAATTCTCGAACTAGGTACATAGTTCTCGCGTTTAATTCTCGAACTAGGTACTTACTTCTCGCGTTTAATTCTCGAACTCGATACTGAGTTCTCGCGTTTAATTCTCGGACCCGGTACTGAGATCTCGCTTTTAATTCTCGAACTAGGTACTTAGTTCTCGCGTTTAATTCTCGAACTAGGTACTTAGTTCTCGCGTTTAATTCTCGAACTAGGTACTTAGTTCTCGCTTTTAATTCTCGAACTAGGTACTTAGTTCTCGCGTTTAATTCTCGAACTAGGTACTTAGTTCTCGCGTTTAATTCTCGAACTAGGTACTTAGATCTCGCGTTTAATTCTCGAACTCGGTACTGAGTGCTCGCATTTAATTCTCGAACTAGGTACTGAGTTCTTGCTTTTAATTCTCGAACTAGGTACTTAGTTCTCGCTTTTAATTCTCGAACTAGGTACTTAGTTCTCGCGTTTAATTCTCGAACTCGGTACTGAGATCTCGCGTTTAATTCTCGAACTAGGTACATAGTTCTCGCGTTTAATTCTCGAACTAGGTACTTACTTCTCGCGTTTAATTCTCGAACTCGATACTGAGTTCTCGCGTTTAATTCTCGGACCCGGTACTGAGATCTCGCGTTTAATTCTCGAACTCGGTACTGAGTTCTTGCGTTTAATTCTCGAACTCGGTACTTAGTTCTCGCTTTTAATTCTCGAACTAGGTACTTAGTTCTCGCGTTTAATTCTCGAACTAGGTACTTAGTTCTTGCGTTTAATTCTCGAACTCGGTACTTAGTTCTCGCTTTTAATTCTCGATCTAGGTACTTAGTTCTCGCTTTTCATTCTCGAACTAGGTACTTAGTTCTCGCGTTTAGTTCTCGAACTAGGTACTTAGTTCTCGCTTTTAATTCTCGAACTCGGTACTGAGTTCTCGCGTTTAATTCTCGGACTCGGTACTGAGATCTCGCGTTTAATTCTCGAACTCGGTACTGAGTTCTCGCGTTTAATTTTCGAACTAGGTACTTAGTTCTCGCGTTTACTTCTCGAACTAGATACTTAGTTCTCGCGTTTAAATCTCGAACTCGGTACTGAGATCTCGCGTTTAATTCTCGAACTAGGTACGTAGTTCTCGCTTTTAATTCTCGAGCTCGGTACTGAGATCTCGCGTTTAATTCTCGAACTAGGTACTTAGTTCTCGCTTTTAATTCTCGATCTAGGTACTTAGTTCTCGCTTTTAATTCTCGAACTAGGTACTTAGTTCTCGCGTTTAATTCTCGAACTAGGTACTTAGTTCTCGCGTTTAATTCTCGAACTCGGTACTTAGATCTCGCGTTTAATTCTCGAACTCGGTACTGAGTTCTCGCGTTTAATTCTCGAACTAGGTACTGAGTTCTTGCGTTTAATTCTCGAACTAGGTACTTAGTTCTCGCTTTTAATTCTCGAACTAGGTACTTAGTTCTCGCGTTTAATTCTCGAACTCGGTACTGAGATCTCGCGTTTAATTCTCGAACTAGGTACATAGTTCTCGCGTTTAATTCTCGAACTAGGTACTTACTTCTCGCGTTTAATTCTCGAACTCGATACTGAGTTCTCGAGTCTAATTCTCGGACTCGGTACTGAGATCTCGCGTTTAATTCTCGAACTCGGTACTGAGTTCTTGCGTTTAATTCTCGAACTCGGTACTTAGTTCTCGCTTTTAATTCTCGAACTAGGTACTTAGTTCTCGCGTTTAATTCTCGAACTAGGTACTTAGTTCTCGCGTTTAATTCTCGAACTCGGTACTTAGTTCTCGCGTTTAATTCTCGAACTAGGTACTTAGTTCTCGCTTTTAATTCTCGATCTAGGTACTTAGTTCTCGCTTTTAATGCTCGAACTAGGTACTTAGTTCTCGCGTTTAATTCTCGAACTCGGTACTGAGATCTCGCGTTTAATTCTCGAACTAGGTACATAGTTCTCGCGTTTAATTCTCGAACTAGGTACTTACTTCTCGCGTTTAATTCTCGAACTCGATACTGAGTTCTCGCGTTTAATTCTCGGACCCGGTACTGAGATCTCGCGTTTAATTCTCGAACTCGGTACTGAGTTCTTGCGTTTAATTCTCGAACTCGGTACTTAGTTCTCGCTTTTAATTCTCGAACTAGGTACTTAGTTCTCGCGTTTAATTCTCGAACTAGATACTTAGTTCTCGCGTTTAAATCTCGAACTCGGTACTGAGATCTCGCGTTTAATTCTCGAACTAGGTACGTAGTTCTCGCTTTTAATTCTCGATCTAGGTACTTAGTTCTCGCTTTTAATTCTCGAACTAGGTACTTAGTTCTCGCGTTTAATTCTCGAACTAGGTACTTAGTTCTCGCGTTTAATTCTCGAACTCGGTACTGAGATCTCGCGTTTAATTCTCGAACTCGGTACTGAGTTCTCGCGTTTAATTCTCGAACTAGGTACTGAGTTCTTGCGTTTAATTCTCGAACTAGGTACTTAGTTCTCGCTTTTAATTCTCGAACTAGGTACTTAGTTCTCGCGTTTAATTCTCGAACTCGGTACTGAGATCTCGCGTTTAATTCTCCAACTAGGTACATAGTTCTCGCGTTTAATTCTCGAACTAGGTACTTACTTCTCGCGTTTAATTCTCGAACTCGATACTGAGTTCTCGAGTTTAATTCTCGGACTCGGTACTGAGATCTCGCGTTTAATTCTCGAACTCGGTACTGAGTTCTTGCGTTTAATTCTCGAACTCGGTACTTAGTTCTCGCTTTTAATTCTCGAACTAGGTACTTAGTTCTCGCGTTTAATTCTCGAACTAGGTACTGAGATCTCGCGTTTAATTCTCGAACTAGGTACATAGTTCTCGCGTTTAATTCTCGAACTAGGTACTTACTTCTCGCGTTTAATTCTCGAACTCGATACTGAGTTCTCGCGTTTAATTCTCGGACCCGGTACTGAGATCTCGCGTTTAATTCTCGAACTCGGTACTGAGTTCTTGCGTTTAATTCTCGAACTCGGTACTTAGTTCTCGCTTTTAATTCTCGAACTAGGTACTTAGTTCTCGCGTTTAATTCTCGAACTAGATACTTATTGCAGTATTAACAATAAAGGGGTGAAAATAATCTTTGATCCCGGATCGATGAATCTCGATCCGCAGATCGAAATCGTTTCCATATAAACAATAGAATCCGCGATCCCGGATTCTGCGATCTCCAGATCAGCGATCCAGTGAGCTGGATCAAGCGGGTTATTTTGAATTTCTTCGAGTTTGAATTAGTTTTCAAATAATTTTACATTTTGATTTTCAAAATCCTATACATTCCTCCTTTGAAATAACTCATTTTAAACCAAAATGAGTGGTTCGGATGGATCCGTCCCGAGTCTGTCGACAAGTCAAATGTCAGTTTTCGAAAAACATATATAACTATCATATAAGTTCATAGAAAGGGGTAGTTGAATGCCAGAAAACCGATTTCGGTACAAAAAAATACGTTTTTTTTCAACGCGATCTGGATTTATTTAAAATTTTACACTCTTTCCAATGTAACCATTTGTTTTATCCGACGACCAAAACTGTAGTCCGATCCGAGGCAGCCAAAAACTACAAAAAAAAACACATTTACCCTCCTGCTCAAAGGTAAATGAGCCGTTTTACCATTCTGTAGAAAGGTAAATACGAAATACCATATTGTAGAAAGGTAAAGTCATACCACTCTTTAGGATGGTAAATTTGGAAACCACTAGACTGATTGAGAAAGCATTTTGGTAATCATCTTGAAAATCCGGTTCGGGGATTCGAATTCTTCTCAGCAATTTGGTAGAATCCTGAGTGAAAGGCAGGTCACAGGTGCCTGGATAAATAGCCTTTGACACACGTTTTACTATGTTCAAAACTAGGTTGTGAGACTTGAATGCTATCCCCTAAAACATTCCAAATCAACCAGTGGAATCAAACCGTGACAAATTAAAAACTGTATCATTAGACTCACAAGGGGCATCACCCAAATCTTCTGAGATCTGATCTGATCTTTTTTTAGAGCTGAAAATATAAGTATTGTTAACAACGAAAATCGAAAAAGTAGCTGCCATAATTGATTTTTAAAATTATTACACAATGGACCTGCAAATAAATATATAGCAAATCACTAATGAAATACACCAAAAATTTAAGAAAAAAATTAGAAAAACATAAATCATAATTTATTGCGGTGGGAAGTGGGAAGATCGCGTAAAGCGGTTTAGGATTGAGCGCAAGAGAACGAGTGAGAGAACTCGATTTTTTTGTTTTCTATATTAAATGCTAGTCTGATTCTAGTGAATTCACTCGTTCAAACGCAATGTTAATTTTCGGGTTCTCCAATGTTCATGCTCTATATCTTTTTCGGACCAAGGCAAAAACTCATGGAAAATTTACTTGAAAATTAGGGCAGCTTTTTAATTTTTTAAATTTTATTGTTCATAAGACTTGTAGTTTCAATTGTAAAAAAAGCAGAAGATTTGGGCTCTGACATTTGGGTGATGTCCCTTGTCAGATGGACGACGCGTTAGTGGTGCACAAAAGTCGTGTTCTATGATATTTGTTATAAACATAGCCGTGTCGTGGAATCTGATTTTAAAATTCTGTTCGTCGTAAAATTCATACGGATTTTGCCTGTCCTTCAGCCTTCTCAAGGGAATTGTCGCAAGTTCGAGTTGTCGAAGACGTCAAAACTGATCACACCCATTGTTTCCTTTCATTGTTGCTAATTATTGATTAACGATAATCCGAAATTAGCTTACAATAGTTTTGTAATTTAAAATTGGATTTTGGATTGTTTGTCTTTGAAATTTTAATTTTTTTGGACGAGGGCGTGAAAATCACATAAAAAGTAGAATCCATATTAATTTTGCATACATCTAAAGTTTCTTTGTCGGATTTCGGCCATTTCTGCCGAAAAATCACAATGATCCGACAATTTATCCTACCCCCCAAGGAGGATTAAGTTTTTGATCCGATTTATTTGAGCGGATCAAAAAATCGCTATTGTTAATATCGATTGGATCCGTCGTCAAGGATCCAAAAGATCTTGATCGCGTGATCATATTTTCTCGTGATCCGGATCGCTTTTTCCCTTTATTAATTCGAAAGATCCGCGGATCGGGCTCGGATCGCAAAAATCCTTTATTGTTAATACTGCAATTAGTTCTCGCGTTTAATTCTCGAACTAGGTACTTAGTTCTCGCGTTTAATTCTCGAACTCGGTACTGAGATCTCGCGTTTAATTCTCGAACTCGGTACTGAGTTCTCGCGTTTAATTCTCGAACTAGATACTTAGTTCTCGCGTTTAATTCTCGAACTAGGTACTTAGTTCTCGCTTTTAATGCTCGAACTAGGTACTTAGTTCTCGCGTTTAATTCTCGAACTCGGTACTGAGATCTCGCGTTTAATTCTCGAACTAGGTACATAGTTCTCGCGTTTAATTCTCGAACTAGGTACTTACTTCTCGCGTTTAATTCTCGAACTCGATACTGAGTTCTCGCGTTTAATTCTCGGACCCGGTACTGAGATCTCGCCTTTAATTCTCGAACTCGGTACTGAGTTCTTGCGTTTAATTCTCGAACTAGGTACTTAGTTCTCGCGTTTAATTCTCGAACTAGGTACTTAGTTCTCGCGTTTAATTCTCGAACTCGGTACTGAGATCTCGCGTTTAATTCTCGAACTCGGTACTGAGTTCTCGCTTTTAATTCTCGAACTAGGTACTGAGATCTCGCGTTTAATTCTCGAACTAGGTACTTAGTTCTCGCTTTTAATTCTCGATCTAGGTACTTAGTTCTCGCGTTTAATTCTCGAACTAGGTACTTAGTTCTCGCGTTTAATTCTCGAACTCGGTACTGAGATCTCGCTTTCAATTCTCGAACTCGGTACTGAGTTCTCGCGTTTAATTCTCGGACTCGGTACTGAGATCTCGCGTTTAATTCTCGAACTCGGTACTGAGTTCTCGCGTTTAATTCTCGAACTAGGTACATAGTTCTCGCGTTTAATTCTCGAACTAGGTACTTACTTCTCGCGTTTAATTCTCGAACTCGATACTGAGTTCTCGCGTTTAATTCTCGGACCCTGTACTGAGATCTCGCCTTTAATTCTCGAACTCGGTACTGAGTTCTTGCGTTTTATTCTCGAACTAGGTACTTAGTTCTCGCGTTTAATTCTCGAACTAGGTACTTAGTTCTCGCGTTTAATTCTCGAACTCGGTACTGAGATCTCGCGTTTAATTCTCGAACTCGGTACTGAGTTCTCGCGTTTAATTCTCGAACTAGGTACTGAGATCTCGCGTTTAATTCTCGAACTATTTACTTAGTTCTCGCTTTTAATTCTCGATCTAGGTACTTAGTTCTCGCGTTTAATTCTCGAACTAGGTACTTAGTTCTCGCGTTTAATTCTCGAACTCGGTACTGAGTTCTCGCGTTTAATTCTCGGACTCGGTACTGAGATCTCGCGTTTAATTCTCGAACTCGGTACTGAGATCTCGCGTTTAATTCTCGAACTAGGTACATAGTTCTCGCGTTTAATTCTCGAACTAGGTACTTACTTCTCGCGTTTAATTCTCGAACTCGATATTGAGTTCTCGCGTTTAATTCTCGGACTCGGTACTGAGATCTCGCGTTTAATTCTCGAACTCGGTACTGAGTTCTTGCGTTTAATTCTCGAACTCGGTACTTAGTTCTCGCGTTTAATTCTCGGACTCGGTACTGAGATCTCGCGTTTAATTCTCGAACTCGGTACTGAGATCTCGCGTTTAATTCTTGAACTAGGTACATAGTTCTCGCGTTTAATTCTCGAACTAGGTACTTACTTCTCGCGTTTAATTCTCGAACTCGATATTGAGTTCTCGCGTTTAATTCTCGGACTCGGTACTGAGTTCTCGCGTTTAATTCTCGGACTCGGTACTGAGATCTCGCGTTTAATTCTCGAACTCGGTACTGAGATCTCGCGTTTAATTCTCGAACTAGGTACATAGTTCTCGCGTTTAATTCTCGAACTAGGTACTTACTTCTCGCGTTTAATTCTCGAACTCGATATTGAGTTCTCGCGTTTAATTCTCGGACTCGGTACTGAGATCTCGCGTTTAATTCTCGAACTCGGTACTGAGTTCTTGCGTTTAATTCTCGAACTCGGTACTGAGTTCTCGCGTTTAATTCTCGGACTCGGTACTGAGATCTCGCGTTTAATTCTCGAACTCGGTACTGAGATCTCGCGTTTAATTCTCGAACTAGGTACATAGTTCTCGCGTTTAATTCTCGAACTAGGTACTTACTTCTCGCGTTTAATTCTCGAACTCGATATTGAGTTCTCGCGTTTAATTCTCGGACTCGGTACTGAGATCTCGCGTTTAATTCTCGAACTCGGTACTGAGTTCTTGCGTTTAATTCTCGAACTCGGTACTTAGTTCTCGCTTTTAATTCTCGAACTAGGTACTTACTTCTCGCGTTTAATTCTCGAACTCGATATTGAGTTCTCGCGTTTAATTCTCGGACTCGGTACTGAGATCTCGCGTTTAATTCTCGAACTCGGTACTGAGTTCTTGCGTTTAATTCTCGAACTCGGTACTTAGTTCTCGCGTTTAATTCTCGAACTAGGTACATAGTTCTCGCGTTTAATTCTCGAACTAGGTACATAGTTCTCGCGTTTAATTCTCGAACTAGGTACTTACTTCTCGCGTTTAATTCTCGAACTCGATACTGAGTTCTCGCGTTTAATTCTCGGACCCGGTACTGAGATCTCGCGTTTAATTCTCGAACTCGGTACTGAGTTCTTGCGTTTAATTCTCGAACTCGGTACTTAGTTCTCGCTTTTAATTCTCGAACTAGGTACTTAGTTCTCGCGTTTAATTCTCGAACTAGATACTTAGTTCTCGCGTTTAAATCTCGAACTCGGTACTGAGATCTCGCGTTTAATTCTCGAACTAGGTACGTAGTTCTCGCTTTTAATTCTCGAGCTCGGTACTGAGATCTCGCGTTTAATTCTCAAACTAGGTACTTAGTTCTCGCTTTTAATTCTCGATCTAGGTACTTAGTTCTCGCTTTTAATTCTCGAACTAGGTACTTAGTTCTCGCGTTTAATTCTCGAACTAGGTACTTAGTTCTCGCGTTTAATTCTCGAACTCGGTACTGAGATCTCGCGTTTAATTCTCGAACTCGGTACTGAGATCTCGCGTTTAATTCTCGAACTCGGTACTGAGTTCTCGCGTTTAATTCTCGAACTAGGTACTGAGATCTCGCGTTTAATTCTCGAACTATTTACTTAGTTCTCGCTTTTAATTCTCGATCTAGGTACTTAGTTCTCGCGTTTAATTCTCGAACTAGGTACTTAGTTCTCGCGTTTAATTCTCGAACTCGGTACTGAGTTCTCGCGTTTAATTCTCGGACTCGGTACTGAGATCTCGCGTTTAATTCTCGAACTCGGTACTGAGATCTCGCGTTTAATTCTCGAACTAGGTACATAGTTCTCGCGTTTAATTCTCGAACTAGGTACTTACTTCTCGCGTTTAATTCTCGAACTCGATATTGAGTTCTCGCGTTTAATTCTCGGACTCGGTACTGAGATCTCGCGTTTAATTCTCGAACTCGGTACTGAGTTCTTGCGTTTAATTCTCGAACTCGGTACTTAGTTCTCGCGTTTAATTCTCGGACTCGGTACTGAGATCTCGCGTTTAATTCTCGAACTCGGTACTGAGATCTCGCGTTTAATTCTTGAACTAGGTACATAGTTCTCGCGTTTAATTCTCGAACTAGGTACTTACTTCTCGCGTTTAATTCTCGAACTCGATATTGAGTTCTCGCGTTTAATTCTCGGACTCGGTACTGAGTTCTCGCGTTTAATTCTCGGACTCGGTACTGAGATCTCGCGTTTAATTCTCGAACTCGGTACTGAGATCTCGCGTTTAATTCTCGAACTAGGTACATAGTTCTCGCGTTTAATTCTCGAACTAGGTACTTACTTCTCGCGTTTAATTCTCGAACTCGATATTGAGTTCTCGCGTTTAATTCTCGGACTCGGTACTGAGATCTCGCGTTTAATTCTCGAACTCGGTACTGAGTTCTTGCGTTTAATTCTCGAACTCGGTACTGAGTTCTCGCGTTTAATTCTCGGACTCGGTACTGAGATCTCGCGTTTAATTCTCGAACTCGGTACTGAGATCTCGCGTTTAATTCTCGAACTAGGTACATAGTTCTCGCGTTTAATTCTCGAACTAGGTACTTACTTCTCGCGTTTAATTCTCGAACTCGATATTGAGTTCTCGCGTTTAATTCTCGGACTCGGTACTGAGATCTCGCGTTTAATTCTCGAACTCGGTACTGAGTTCTTGCGTTTAATTCTCGAACTCGGTACTTAGTTCTCGCTTTTAATTCTCGAACTAGGTACTTACTTCTCGCGTTTAATTCTCGAACTCGATATTGAGTTCTCGCGTTTAATTCTCGGACTCGGTACTGAGATCTCGCGTTTAATTCTCGAACTCGGTACTGAGTTCTTGCGTTTAATTCTCGAACTCGGTACTTAGTTCTCGCGTTTAATTCTCGAACTAGGTACATAGTTCTCGCGTTTAATTCTCGAACTAGGTACATAGTTCTCGCGTTTAATTCTCGAACTAGGTACTTACTTCTCGCGTTTAATTCTCGAACTCGATACTGAGTTCTCGCGTTTAATTCTCGGACCCGGTACTGAGATCTCGCGTTTAATTCTCGAACTCGGTACTGAGTTCTTGCGTTTAATTCTCGAACTCGGTACTTAGTTCTCGCTTTTAATTCTCGAACTAGGTACTTAGTTCTCGCGTTTAATTCTCGAACTAGATACTTAGTTCTCGCGTTTAAATCTCGAACTCGGTACTGAGATCTCGCGTTTAATTCTCGAACTAGGTACGTAGTTCTCGCTTTTAATTCTCGAGCTCGGTACTGAGATCTCGCGTTTAATTCTCAAACTAGGTACTTAGTTCTCGCTTTTAATTCTCGATCTAGGTACTTAGTTCTCGCTTTTAATTCTCGAACTAGGTACTTAGTTCTCGCGTTTAATTCTCGAACTAGGTACTTAGTTCTCGCGTTTAATTCTCGAACTCGGTACTGAGATCTCGCGTTTAATTCTCGAACTCGGTACTGAGTTCTCGCGTTTAATTCTCGAACTAGGTACTGAGTTCTTGCGTTTAATTCTCGAACTAGGTGCTTAGTTCTCGCTTTTAATTCTCGAACTAGGTACTTAGTTCTCGCGTTTAATTCTCGAACTCGGTACTGAGATCTCGCGTTTAATTCTCGAACTAGGTACATAGTTCTCGCGTTTAATTCTCGAACTCGGTACTGAGTTCTTGCGTTTAATTCTCGAACTCGGTACTTAGTTCTCGCTTTTAATTCTCGAACTAGGTACTTAGTTCTCGCGTTTAATTCTCGAACTAGATACTTAGTTCTCGCGTTTAAATCTCGAACTCGGTACTGAGATCTCGCGTTTAATTCTCGAACTAGGTACGTAGTTCTCGCTTTTAATTCTCGAGCTCGGTACTGAGATCTCGCGTTTAATTCTCGAACTAGGTACTTAGTTCTCGCTTTTAATTCTCGATCTAGGTACTTAGTTCTCGCTTTTAATTCTCGAACTAGGTACTTAGTTCTCGCGTTTAATTCTCGAACTAGGTACTTAGTTCTCGCGTTTAATTCTCGAACTCGGTACTGAGATCTCGCGTTTAATTCTCGAACTCGGTACTGAGTTCTCGCGTTTAATTCTCGAACTAGGTACTGAGTTCTTGCGTTTAATTCTCAAACTAGGTGCTTAGTTCTCGCTTTTAATTCTCGAACTAGGTACTTAGTTCTCGCGTTTAATTCTCGAACTCGGTACTGAGATCTCGCGTTTAATTCTCGAACTAGGTACATAGTTCTCGCGTTTAATTCTCGAACTAGGTACTTACTTCTCGCGTTTAATTCTCGAACTCGATACTGAGTTCTCGCGTTTAATTCTCGGACTCGGTACTTACTTCTCGCGTTTAATTCTCGAACTCGATACTGAGTTCTCGCGTTTAATTCTCGGACCCGGTACTGAGATCTCGCGTTTAATTCTCGAACTCGGTACTGAGTTCTCGCGTTTAATTCTCGGACCCGGTACTGAGATCTCGCGTTTAATTCTCGAACTCGGTACTGAGATCTCGGGTTTAATTCTCGAACTCGGTACTGAGATCTCGCGTTTAGTTCTCGAACTAGGTACTTAGTTCTCGCTTTTAATTCTCGAACTAGGTACTTAGTTCTCGCGTTTAATTCTCGAACTAGGTACTTAGTTCTCGCGCTTAATTCTCGAACTCGGTACTGAGATCTCGCGTTTAATTCTCGAACTAGGTACATAGTTCTCGCGTTTAATTCTCGAACTAGGTACTTACTTCTCGCGTTTAATTCTCGAACTCGATACTGAGTTCTCGCGTTTAATTCTCGAACTAGGTACTTAGTTCTCGCGTTTAATTCTCGAACTCGGTACTGAGATCTCGCGTTTAATTCTCGAACTAGGTACATAGTTCTCGCGTTTAATTCTCGAACTAGGTACTTACTTCTCGCGTTTAATTCTCGAACTCGATATTGAGTTCTCGCGTTTAATTCTCGGACTCGGTACTGAGATCTCGCGTTTAATTCTCGAACTCGGTACTGAGTTCTTGCGTTTAATTCTCGAACTCGGTACTTAGTTCTCGCTTTTAATTCTCGAACTAGGTACTTAGTTCTCGCGTTTAATTCTCGAACTAGGTAATTAGTTCTCGCGTTTAATTCTCGAACTCGGTACTTAGTTCTCGCGTTTAATTCTCGGACCCGGTACTGAGATCTCGCGTTTAATTCTCGAACTCGGTACTGAGTTCTTGCGTTTAATTCTCGGACTCGGTACTGAGATCTCGCGTTTAATTCTCGAACTCGGTACTGAGTTCTTGCGTTTAATTCTCGAACTCGGTACTTAGTTCTCGCTTTTAATTCTCGAACTAGGTACTTAGTTCTCGCGTTTAATTCTCGAACTAGGTAATTAGTTCTCGCGTTTAATTCTCGAACTCGGTACTTAGTTCTCGCGTTTAATTCTCGAACTAGGTACTTAGTTCTCGCTTTTAATTCTCGATCTAGGTACTTAGTTCTCGCTTTTAATTCTCGAACTAGGTACTTAGTTCTCGCGTTTAATTCTCGAACTAGATACTTAGTTCTCGCGTTTAAATCTCGAACTCGGTACTGAGATCTCGCTTTTAATTCTCGAACTCGGTACTTAGTTCTCGCTTTTAATTCTCGAACTAGGTACTTAGTTCTCGCGTTTAATTCTCGAACTAGATACTTAGTTCTCGCGTTTAAATCTCGAACTCGGTACTGAGATCTCGCGTTTAATTCTCGAACTAGGTACGTAGTTCTCGCGTTTAATTCTCGAACTAGGTAATTAGTTCTCGCGTTTAATTCTCGAACTCGGTACTTAGTTCTCGCGTTTAATTCTCGAACGGGGTACTTCGTTCTCGCTTTTAAGTCTCGATCTAGGTACTTAGTTCTCGCTTTTAATGCTCGAACTAGGTACTTAGTTCTCGCGTTTAATTCTCGAACTCGGTACTGAGATCTCGCGTTTAATTCTCGAACTAGGTACTTAGTTCTCGCGTTTAATTCTCGAACTAGGTACTTAGTTCTCGCGTTTAATTCTCGAACTCGGTACTGAGATCTCGCGTTTAATTCTCGAACTAGGTACTTAGTTCTCGCGTTTAATTCTCGAACTCGGTACTGAGATCTCGCGTTTAATTCTCGAACTCGGTACTGAGTTCTCGCGTTTAATTCTCGAACTAGGTACTGAGTTCTTGCGTTTAATTCTCGAACTAGGTACTTAGTTCTCGCTTTTAATTCTCGAACTAGGTACTTAGTTCTCGCGTTTAATTCTCGAACTCGGTACTGAGATCTCGCGTTTAATTCTCGAACTAGGTACATAGTTCTCGCGTTTAATTCTCGAACTAGGTACTTACTTCTCGCGTTTAATTCTCGAACTCGATATTGAGTTCTCGCGTTTAATTCTCGGACTCGGTACTGAGATCTCGCGTTTAATTCTCGAACTCGGTACTGAGTTCTTGCGTTTAATTCTCGAACTCGGTACTTAGTTCTCGCTTTTAATTCTCGAACTAGGTACTTAGTTCTCGCGTTTAATTCTCGAACTAGGTAATTAGTTCTCGCGTTTAATTCTCGAACTCGGTACTTAGTTCTCGCGTTTAATTCTCGAACTAGGTACTTAGTTCTCGCTTTTAATTCTCGATCTAGGTACTTAGTTCTCGCTTTTAATTCTCGAACTAGGTACTTAGTTCTCGCGTTTAATTCTCGAACTAGATACTTAGTTCTCGCGTTTAAATCTCGAACTCGGTACTGAGATCTCGCTTTTAATTCTCGAACTCGGTACTTAGTTCTCGCTTTTAATTCTCGAACTAGGTACTTAGTTCTCGCGTTTTATTCTCGAACTAGATACTTAGTTCTCGCGTTTAAATCTCGAACTCGGTACTGAGATCTCGCGTTTAATTCTCGAACTAGGTACGTAGTTCTCGCTTTTAATTCTCGAGCTCGGTACTGAGATCTCGCGTTTAAATCTCGAACTAGGTACTTAGTTCTCGCTTTTAATTCTCGATCTAGGTACTTAGTTCTCGCTTTTAATTCTCGAACTAGGTACTTAGTTCTCGCGTTTAATTCTCGAACTAGGTACTTAGTTCTCGCTTTTAATTCTCGAACTAGGTACATAGTTCTCGCGTTTAATTCTCGAACTAGGTACTTAGTTCTCGCGTTTAATTCTCGAACTCGGTACTGAGATCTCGCGTTTAATTCTCGAACTCGGTACTGAGTTCTCGCGTTTAATTCTCGAACTAGGTACTGAGTTCTTGCGTTTAATTCTCGAACTAGGTACTTAGTTCTCGCTTTTAATTCTCGAACTAGGTACTTAGTTCTCGCGTTTAATTCTCGAACTCGGTACTGAGATCTCGCGTTTAATTCTCGAACTAGGTACATAGTTCTCGCGTTTAATTCTCGAACTAGGTACTTACTTCTCGCGTTTAATTCTCGAACTCGATATTGAGTTCTCGCGTTTAATTCTCGGAATCGGTACTGAGATCTCGCGTTTAATTCTCGAACTCGGTACTGAGTTCTTGCGTTTAATTCTCGAACTCGGTACTTAGTTCTCGCTTTTAATTCTCGAACTAGGTACTTAGTTCTCGCGTTTAATTCTCGAACTAGGTAATTAGTTCTCGCGTTTAATTCTCGAACTCGGTACTTAGTTCTCGCGTTTAATTCTCGAACTAGGTACTTAGTTCTCGCTTTTAATTCTCGATCTAGGTACTTGGTTCTCGCTTTTAATTCTCGAACTAGGTACTTAGTTCTCGCGTTTAATTCTCGAACTAGATACTTAGTTCTCGCGTTTAAATCTCGAACTCGGTACTGAGATCTCGCTTTTAATTCTCGAACTAGGTACTTAGTTCTCGCTTTTAATTCTCGAACTAGGTACTTAGTTCTCGCGTTTAATTCTCGAACTCGGTACTGAGATCTCGCGTTTAATTCTCAAACTAGGTACATAGTTCTCGCGTTTAATTCTCGAACTAGGTACTTACTTCTCGCGTTTAATTCTCGAACTCGATATTGAGTTCTCGCGTTTAATTCTCGGACTCGGTACTGAGATCTCGCGTTTAATTCTCGAACTCGGTACTGAGTTCTTGCGTTTAATTCTCGAACTCGGTACTTAGTTCTCGCTTTTAATTCTCGATCTAGGTACTTAGTTCTCGCTTTTAATGCTCGAACTAGGTACTTAGTTCTCGCGTTTAATTCTCGAACTCGGTACTGAGATCTCGCGTTTAATTCTCGAACTAGGTACTTAGTTCTCGCGTTTAATTCTCGAACTAGGTACTTAGTTCTCGCGTTTAATTCTCGAACTCGGTACTGAGATCTCGCGTTTAATTCTCGAACTAGGTACTTAGTTCTCGCGTTTAATTCTCGAACTCGGTACTGAGATCTCGCGTTTAATTCTCGAACTCGGTACTGAGTTCTCGCGTTTAATTCTCGAACTAGGTACTGAGTTCTTGCGTTTAATTCTCGAACTAGGTACTTAGTTCTCGCTTTTAATTCTCGAACTAGGTACTTAGTTCTCGCGTTTAATTCTCGAACTCGGTACTGAGATCTCGCGTTTAATTCTCGAACTAGGTACATAGTTCTCGCGTTTAATTCTCGAACTAGGTACTTACTTCTCGCGTTTAATTCTCGAACTCGATATTGAGTTCTCGCGTTTAATTCTCGGACTCGGTACTGAGATCTCGCGTTTAATTCTCGAACTCGGTACTGAGTTCTTGCGTTTAATTCTCGAACTCGGTACTTAGTTCTCGCTTTTAATTCTCGAACTAGGTACTTAGTTCTCGCGTTTAATTCTCGAACTAGGTAATTAGTTCTCGCGTTTAATTCTCGAACTCGGTACTTAGTTCTCGCGTTTAATTCTCGAACTAGGTACTTAGTTCTCGCTTTTAATTCTCGATCTAGGTACTTAGTTCTCGCTTTTAATTCTCGAACTAGGTACTTAGTTCTCGCGTTTAATTCTCGAACTAGATACTTAGTTCTCGCGTTTAAATCTCGAACTCGGTACTGAGATCTCGCTTTTAATTCTCGAACTCGGTACTTAGTTCTCGCTTTTAATTCTCGAACTAGGTACTTAGTTCTCGCGTTTAATTCTCGAACTAGATACTTAGTTCTCGCGTTTAAATCTCGAACTCGGTACTGAGATCTCGCGTTTAATTCTCGAACTAGGTACGTAGTTCTCGCTTTTAATTCTCGAGCTCGGTACTGAGATCTCGCGTTTAAATCTCGAACTAGGTACTTAGTTCTCGCTTTTAATTCTCGTTCTAGGTACTTAGTTCTCGCTTTTAATTCTCGAACTAGGTACTTAGTTCTCGCGTTTAATTCTCGAACTAGGTACTTAGTTCTCGCTTTTAATTCTCGAACTAGGTACTTAGTTCTCGCGTTTAATTCTCGAACTAGGTACTTAGTTCTCGCGTTTAATTCTCGAACTCGGTACTGAGATCTCGCGTTTAATTCTCGAACTCGGTACTGAGTTCTCGCGTTTAATTCTCGAACTAGGTACTGAGTTCTTGCGTTTAATTCTCGAACTAGGTACTTAGTTCTCGCTTTTAATTCTCGAACTAGGTACTTAGTTCTCGCGTTTAATTCTCGAACTCGGTACTGAGATCTCGCGTTTAATTCTCGAACTAGGTACATAGTTCTCGCGTTTAATTCTCGAACTAGGTACTTACTTCTCGCGTTTAATTCTCGAACTCGATATTGAGTTCTCGCGTTTAATTCTCGGAATCGGTACTGAGATCTCGCGTTTAATTCTCGAACTCGGTACTGAGTTCTTGCGTTTAATTCTCGAACTCGGTACTTAGTTCTCGCTTTTAATTCTCGAACTAGGTACTTAGTTCTCGCGTTTAATTCTCGAACTAGGTAATTAGTTCTCGCGTTTAATTCTCGAACTCGGTACTTAGTTCTCGCGTTTAATTCTCGAACTAGGTACTTAGTTCTCGCTTTTAATTCTCGATCTAGGTACTTAGTTCTCGCTTTTAATTCTCGAACTAGGTACTTAGTTCTCGCGTTTAATTCTCGAACTAGATACTTAGTTCTCGCGTTTAAATCTCGAACTCGGTACTGAGATCTCGCTTTTAATTCTCGAACTAGGTACTTAGTTCTCGCTTTTAATTCTCGAACTAGGTACTTAGTTCTCGCGTTTAATTCTCAAACTCGGTACTGAGATCTCGCGTTTAATTCTCGAACTAGGTACATAGTTCTCGCGTTTAATTCTCGAACTAGGTACTTACTTCTCGCGTTTAATTCTCGAACTCGATATTGAGTTCTCGCGTTTTATTCTCGGACTCGGTACTGAGATCTCGCGTTTAATTCTCGAACTCGGTACTGAGTTCTTGCGTTTAATTCTCGAACTCGGTACTTAGTTCTCGCTTTTAATTCTCGAACTAGGTACTTAGTTCTCGCGTTTAATTCTCGAACTAGGTAATTAGTTCTCGCGTTTAATTCTCGAACTCGGTACTTAGTTCTCGCGTTTAATTCTCGAACTAGGTACTTAGTTCTCGCTTTTAATTCTCGATCTAGATACTTAGTTCTCGCTTTTAATTCTCGAACTAGGTACTTAGTTCTCGCGTTTAATTCTCGAACTAGATACTTAGTTCTCGCGTTTTAAATCTCGAACTCGGTACTGAGATCTCGCTTTTAATTCTCGAACTCGGTACTTAGTTCTCGCTTTTAATTCTCGAACTAGGTACTTAGTTCTCGCGTTTAATTCTCGAACTAGATACTTAGTTCTCGCGTTTAAATCTCGAACTCGGTACTGAGTTCTCGCGTTTAATTCTCGAACTAGGTACTGAGTTCTTGCGTTTAATTCTCGAACTAGGTACTTAGTTCTCGCTTTTAATTCTCGAACTAGGTACTTAGTTCTCGCGTTTAATTCTCGAACTCGGTACTGAGATCTCGCGTTTAATTCTCGAACTAGGTACATAGTTCTCGCGTTTAATTCTCGAACTAGGTACTTACTTCTCGCGTTTAATTCTCGAACTCGATATTGAGTTCTCGCGTTTAATTCTCGGAATCGGTACTGAGATCTCGCGTTTAATTCTCGAACTCGGTACTGAGTTCTTGCGTTTAATTCTCGAACTCGGTACTTAGTTCTCGCTTTTAATTCTCGAACTAGGTACTTAGTTCTCGCGTTTAATTCTCGAACTAGGTAATTAGTTCTCGCGTTTAATTCTCGAACTCGGTACTTAGTTCTCGCGTTTAATTCTCGAACTAGGTACTTAGTTCTCGCTTTTAATTCTCGATCTAGGTACTTAGTTCTCGCTTTTAATTCTCGAACTAGGTACTTAGTTCTCGCGTTTAATTCTCGAACTAGATACTTAGTTCTCGCGTTTAAATCTCGAACTCGGTACTGAGATCTCGCTTTTAATTCTCGAACTAGGTACTTAGTTCTCGCTTTTAATTCTCGAACTAGGTACTTAGTTCTCGCGTTTAATTCTCAAACTCGGTACTGAGATCTCGCGTTTAATTCTCGAACTAGGTACATAGTTCTCGCGTTTAATTCTCGAACTAGGTACTTACTTCTCGCGTTTAATTCTCGAACTCGATATTGAGTTCTCGCGTTTTATTCTCGGACTCGGTACTGAGATCTCGCGTTTAATTCTCGAACTCGGTACTGAGTTCTTGCGTTTAATTCTCGAACTCGGTACTTAGTTCTCGCTTTTAATTCTCGAACTAGGTACTTAGTTCTCGCGTTTAATTCTCGAACTAGGTAATTAGTTCTCGCGTTTAATTCTCGAACTCGGTACTTAGTTCTCGCGTTTAATTCTCGAACTAGGTACTTAGTTCTCGCTTTTAATTCTCGATCTAGATACTTAGTTCTCGCTTTTAATTCTCGAACTAGGTACTTAGTTCTCGCGTTTAATTCTCGAACTAGATACTTAGTTCTCGCGTTTTAAATCTCGAACTCGGTACTGAGATCTCGCTTTTAATTCTCGAACTCGGTACTTAGTTCTCGCTTTTAATTCTCGAACTAGGTACTTAGTTCTCGCGTTTAATTCTCGAACTAGATACTTAGTTCTCGCGTTTAAATCTCGAACTCGGTACTGAGATCTCGCGTTTAATTCTCGAACTAGGTACGTAGTTCTCGCTTTTAATTCTCGAGCTCGGTACTGAGATCTCGCGTTTAAATCTCGAACTAGGTACTTAGTTCTCGCTTTTAATTCTCGATCTAGGTACTTAGTTCTCGCTTTTAATTCTCGAACTAGGTACTTAGTTCTCGCGTTTAATTCTCGAACTAGGTACTTAGTTCTCGCTTTTAATTCTCGAACTAGGTACTTAGTTCTCGCGTTTAATTCTCGAACTAGGTACTTAGTTCTCGCGTTTAATTCTCGAACTCGGTACTGAGATCTCGCGTTTAATTCTCGAACTCGGTACTGAGTTCTCGCGTTTAATTCTCGAACTAGGTACTGAGTTCTTGCGTTTAATTCTCGAACTAGGTACTTAGTTCTCGCTTTTAATTCTCGAACTAGGTACTTAGTTCTCGCGTTTAATTCTCGAACTCGGTACTGAGATCTCGCGTTTAATTCTCGAACTAGGTACATAGTTCTCGCGTTTAATTCTCGAACTAGGTACTTACTTCTCGCGTTTAATTCTCGAACTCGATATTGAGTTCTCGCGTTTAATTCTCAGACTCGGTACTGAGATCTCGCGTTTAATTCTCGAACTCGGTACTGAGTTCTTGCGTTTAATTCTCGAACTCGGTACTTAGTTCTCGCTTTTAATTCTCGAACTAGGTACTTAGTTCTCGCGTTTAATTCTCGAACTAGGTAATTAGTTCTCGCGTTTAATTCTCGAACTCGGTACTTAGTTCTCGCGTTTAATTCTCGAACTAGGTACTTAGTTCTCGCTTTTAATTCTCGATCTAGGTACTTAGTTCTCGCTTTTAATTCTCGAACTAGGTACTTAGTTCTCGCGTTTAATTCTCGAACTAGATACTTAGTTCTCGCGTTTAAATCTCGAACTCGGTACTGAGATCTCGCTTTTAATTCTCGAACTCGGTACTTAGTTCTCGCTTTTAATTCTCGAACTAGGTACTTAGTTCTCGCGTTTAATTCTCGAACTAGATACTTAGTTCTCGCGTTTAAATCTCGAACTCGGTACTGAGATCTCGCGTTTAATTCTCGAACTAGGTACGTAGTTCTCGCTTTTAATTCTCGAGCTCGGTACTGAGATCTCGCGTTTAAATCTCGAACTAGGTACTTAGTTCTCGCTTTTAATTCTCGATCTAGGTACTTAGTTCTCGCTTTTAATTCTCGAACTAGGTACTTAGTTCTCGCGTTTAATTCTCGAACTAGGTACTTAGTTCTCGCGTTTAATTCTCGAACTCGGTACTGAGATCTCGCTTTTAATTCTCGAACTCGGTACTGAGTTCTCGCGTTTAATTCTCGGACTCGGTACTGAGATCTCGCGTTTAATTCTCGAACTCGGTACTGAGTTCTTGCGTTTAATTCTCGAACTCGGTACTTAGTTCTCGCTTTTAATTCTCGAACTAGGTACTTAGTTCTCGCGTTTAATTCTCGAACTAGATACTTAGTTCTCGCGTTTAAATCTCGAACTCGATATTGAGTTCTCGCGTTTAATTCTCGAACTAGGTACTTACTTCTCGCGTTTAATTCTCGAACTCGATACTGAGTTCTCGCGTTTAATTCTCGGACCCGGTACTGAGATCTCGCGTTTAATTCTCGAACTCGGTACTGAGTTCTCGCGTTTAATTCTCGAACTAGGTACTTACTTCTCGCGTTTAATTCTCGAACTCGATATTGAGTTCTCGCGTTTAATTCTCGAACTAGGTACTTACTTCTCGCGTTTAATTCTCGAACTCGATACTGAGTTCTCGCGTTTAATTCTCGGACCCGGTACTGAGATCTCGCGTTTAATTCTCGAACTCGGTACTGAGTTCTTGCGTTTAATTCTCGAACTCGGTACTTAGTTCTCGCTTTTAATTCTCGAACTAGGTACTTAGTTCTCGCGTTTAATTCTCGAACTAGATACTTAGTTCTCGCGTTTAAATCTCGAACTCGGTACTGAGATCTCGCGTTTAATTCTCGAACTAGGTACGTAGTTCTCGCTTTTAATTCTCGAGCTCGGTACTGAGATCTCGCGTTTAATTCTCGAACTAGGTACTTAGTTCTCGCTTTTAATTCTCGATCTAGGTACTTAGTTCTCGCTTTTAATTCTCGAACTAGGTACTTAGTTCTCGCGTTTAATTCTCGAACTAGGTACTTAGTTCTCGCGTTTAATTCTCGAACTCGGTACTGAGATCTCGCGTTTAATTCTCGAACTCGGTACTGAGTTCTCGCGTTTAATTCTCGAACTAGGTACTGAGTTCTTGCGTTTAATTCTCGAACTAGGTGCTTAGTTCTCGCTTTTAATTCTCGAACTAGGTACTTAGTTCTCGCGTTTAATTCTCGAACTCGGTACTGAGATCTCGCGTTTAATTCTCGAACTAGGTACATAGTTCTCGCGTTTAATTCTCGAACTAGGTACTTACTTCTCGCGTTTAATTCTCGAACTCGATACTGAGTTCTCGCGTTTAATTCTCGGACTCGGTACTTACTTCTCGCGTTTAATTCTCGAACTCGATACTGAGTTCTCGGGTTTAATTCTCGAACTCGGTACTGAGATCTCGCGTTTAGTTCTCGAACTAGGTACTTAGTTCTCGCTTTTAATTCTCGAACTAGGTACTTAGTTCTCGCGTTTAATTCTCGAACTAGGTACTTAGTTCTCGCGTTTAATTCTCGAACTCGGTACTGAGATCTCGCGTTTAATTCTCGAACTAGGTACATAGTTCTCGCGTTTAATTCTCGAACTCGGTACTGAGATCTCGCGTTTAATTCTCGAACTAGGTACATAGTTCTCGCGTTTAATTCTCGAACTAGGTACTTACTTCTCGCGTTTAATTCTCGGACCCGGTACTGAGATCTCGCTTTTAATTCTCGAACTAGGTACTGAGTTCTTGCGTTTAATTCTCGAACTAGGTACTTAGTTCTCGCTTTTAATTCTCGAACTAGGTACTTAGTTCTCGCGTTTAATTCTCGAACTCGGTACTGAGATCTCGCGTTTAATTCTCGAACTAGGTACATAGTTCTCGCGTTTAATTCTCGAACTAGGTACTTACTTCTCGCGTTTAATTCTCGAACTCGATATTGAGTTCTCGCGTTTAATTCTCAGACTCGGTACTGAGATCTCGCGTTTAATTCTCGAACTCGGTACTGAGTTCTTGCGTTTAATTCTCGAACTCGGTACTTAGTTCTCGCTTTTAATTCTCGAACTAGGTACTTAGTTCTCGCGTTTAATTCTCGAACTAGGTAATTAGTTCTCGCGTTTAATTCTCGAACTCGGTACTTAGTTCTCGCGTTTAATTCTCGAACTAGGTACTTAGTTCTCGCTTTTAATTCTCGATCTAGGTACTTAGTTCTCGCTTTTAATTCTCGAACTAGGTACTTAGTTCTCGCGTTTAATTCTCGAACTAGATACTTAGTTCTCGCGTTTAAATCTCGAACTCGGTACTGAGATCTCGCTTTTAATTCTCGAACTCGGTACTTAGTTCTCGCTTTTAATTCTCGAACTAGGTACTTAGTTCTCGCGTTTAATTCTCGAACTAGATACTTAGTTCTCGCGTTTAAATCTCGAACTCGGTACTGAGATCTCGCGTTTAATTCTCGAACTAGGTACGTAGTTCTCGCTTTTAATTCTCGAGCTCGGTACTGAGATCTCGCGTTTAAATCTCGAACTAGGTACTTAGTTCTCGCTTTTAATTCTCGATCTAGGTACTTAGTTCTCGCTTTTAATTCTCGAACTAGGTACTTAGTTCTCGCGTTTAATTCTCGAACTAGGTACTTAGTTCTCGCGTTTAATTCTCGAACTCGGTACTGAGATCTCGCTTTTAATTCTCGAACTCGGTACTGAGTTCTCGCGTTTAATTCTCGGACTCGGTACTGAGATCTCGCGTTTAATTCTCGAACTCGGTACTGAGTTCTTGCGTTTAATTCTCGAACTCGGTACTTAGTTCTCGCTTTTAATTCTCGAACTAGGTACTTAGTTCTCGCGTTTAATTCTCGAACTAGATACTTAGTTCTCGCGTTTAAATCTCGAACTCGATATTGAGTTCTCGCGTTTAATTCTCGAACTAGGTACTTACTTCTCGCGTTTAATTCTCGAACTCGATACTGAGTTCTCGCGTTTAATTCTCGGACCCGGTACTGAGATCTCGCGTTTAATTCTCGAACTCGGTACTGAGTTCTCGCGTTTAATTCTCGAACTAGGTACTTACTTCTCGCGTTTAATTCTCGAACTCGATATTGAGTTCTCGCGTTTAATTCTCGAACTAGGTACTTACTTCTCGCGTTTAATTCTCGAACTCGATACTGAGTTCTCGCGTTTAATTCTCGGACCCGGTACTGAGATCTCGCGTTTAATTCTCGAACTCGGTACTGAGTTCTTGCGTTTAATTCTCGAACTCGGTACTTAGTTCTCGCTTTTAATTCTCGAACTAGGTACTTAGTTCTCGCGTTTAATTCTCGAACTAGATACTTAGTTCTCGCGTTTAAATCTCGAACTCGGTACTGAGATCTCGCGTTTAATTCTCGAACTAGGTACGTAGTTCTCGCTTTTAATTCTCGAGCTCGGTACTGAGATCTCGCGTTTAATTCTCGAACTAGGTACTTAGTTCTCGCTTTTAATTCTCGATCTAGGTACTTAGTTCTCGCTTTTAATTCTCGAACTAGGTACTTAGTTCTCGCGTTTAATTCTCGAACTAGGTACTTAGTTCTCGCGTTTAATTCTCGAACTCGGTACTGAGATCTCGCGTTTAATTCTCGAACTCGGTACTGAGTTCTCGCGTTTAATTCTCGAACTAGGTACTGAGTTCTTGCGTTTAATTCTCGAACTAGGTGCTTAGTTCTCGCTTTTAATTCTCGAACTAGGTACTTAGTTCTCGCGTTTAATTCTCGAACTCGGTACTGAGATCTCGCGTTTAATTCTCGAACTAGGTACATAGTTCTCGCGTTTAATTCTCGAACTAGGTACTTACTTCTCGCGTTTAATTCTCGAACTCGATACTGAGTTCTCGCGTTTAATTCTCGGACTCGGTACTTACTTCTCGCGTTTAATTCTCGAACTCGATACTGAGTTCTCGGGTTTAATTCTCGAACTCGGTACTGAGATCTCGCGTTTAGTTCTCGAACTAGGTACTTAGTTCTCGCTTTTAATTCTCGAACTAGGTACTTAGTTCTCGCGTTTAATTCTCGAACTAGGTACTTAGTTCTCGCGTTTAATTCTCGAACTCGGTACTGAGATCTCGCGTTTAATTCTCGAACTAGGTACATAGTTCTCGCGTTTAATTCTCGAACTCGGTACTGAGATCTCGCGTTTAATTCTCGAACTAGGTACATAGTTCTCGCGTTTAATTCTCGAACTAGGTACTTACTTCTCGCGTTTAATTCTCGGACCCGGTACTGAGATCTCGCTTTTAATTCTCGAACTAGGTACTTAGTTCTCGCGTTTAATTCTCGAACTCGGTACTGAGATCTCGCGTTTAATTCTCGAACTAGGTACATAGTTCTCGCGTTTAATTCTCGAACTAGGTACTTACTTCTCGCGTTTAATTCTCGAACTCGGTACTGAGTTCTCGCGTTTAATTCTCGGACCCGGTACTGAGATCTCGCGTTTAATTCTCGAACTCGGTACTGAGATCTCGGGTTTAATTCTCGAACTCGGTACTGAGATCTCGCGTTTAGTTCTCGAACTAGGTACTTAGTTCTCGCTTTTAATTCTCGAACTAGGTACTTAGTTCTCGCGTTTAATTCTCGAACTAGGTACTTAGTTCTCGCGTTTAATTCTCGAACTCGGTACTGAGATCTCGCGTTTAATTCTCGAACTAGGTACATAGTTCTCGCGTTTAATTCTCGAACTAGGTACTTACTTCTCGCGTTTAATTCTCGAACTCGATACTGAGTTCTCGCGTTTAATTCTCGAACTAGGTACTTAGTTCTCGCGTTTAATTCTCGAACTCGGTACTGAGATCTCGCGTTTAATTCTCGAACTAGGTACTTAGTTCTCGCGTTTAATTCTCGAACTAGGTACTTACTTCTCGCGTTTAATTCTCGAACTCGATATTGAGTTCTCGCGTTTAATTCTCGGACTCGGTACTGAGATCTCGCGTTTAATTCTCGAACTCGGTACTGAGTTCTTGCGTTTAATTCTCGAACTCGGTACTTAGTTCTCGCTTTTAATTCTCGAACTAGGTACTTAGTTCTCGCGTTTAATTCTCGAACTAGGTAATTAGTTCTCGCGTTTAATTCTCGAACTCGGTACTTAGTTCTCGCGTTTAATTCTCGGACCCGGTACTGAGATCTCGCGTTTAATTCTCGAACTCGGTACTGAGTTCTTGCGTTTAATTCTCGGACTCGGTACTGAGATCTCGCGTTTAATTCTCGAACTCGGTACTGAGTTCTTGCGTTTAATTCTCGAACTCGGTACTTAGTTCTCGCTTTTAATTCTCGAACTAGGTACTTAGTTCTCGCGTTTAATTCTCGAACTAGGTAATTAGTTCTCGCGTTTAATTCTCGAACTCGGTACTTAGTTCTCGCGTTTAATTCTCGAACTAGGTACTTAGTTCTCGCTTTTAATTCTCGATCTAGGTACTTAGTTCTCGCTTTTAATTCTCGAACTAGGTACATAGTTCTCGCGTTTAATTCTCGAACTAGGTACTTACTTCTCGCGTTTAATTCTCGAACTCGATATTGAGTTCTCGCGTTTAATTCTCGGACTCGGTACTGAGATCTCGCGTTTAATTCTCGAACTAGGTACTTAGTTCTCGCGTTTAATTCTCGAACTCGGTACTGAGATCTCGCGTTTAATTCTCGAACTAGGTACATAGTTCTCGCGTTTAATTCTCGAACTAGGTACTTACTTCTCGCGTTTAATTCTCGAACTCGATATTGAGTTCTCGCGTTTAATTCTCGGACTCGGTACTGAGATCTCGCGTTTAATTCTCGAACTCGGTACTGAGTTCTTGCGTTTAATTCTCGAACTCGGTACTTAGTTCTCGCTTTTAATTCTCGAACTAGGTACTTAGTTCTCGCGTTTAATTCTCGAACTAGGTAATTAGTTCTCGCGTTTAATTCTCGAACTCGGTACTTAGTTCTCGCGTTTAATTCTCGGACCCGGTACTGAGATCTCGCGTTTAATTCTCGAACTCGGTACTGAGTTCTTGCGTTTAATTCTCGGACTCGGTACTGAGATCTCGCGTTTAATTCTCGAACTCGGTACTGAGTTCTTGCGTTTAATTCTCGAACTCGGTACTTAGTTCTCGCTTTTAATTCTCGAACTAGGTACTTAGTTCTCGCGTTTAATTCTCGAACTAGGTAATTAGTTCTCGCGTTTAATTCTCGAACTCGGTACTTAGTTCTCGCGTTTAATTCTCGAACTAGGTACTTAGTTCTCGCTTTTAATTCTCGATCTAGGTACTTAGTTCTCGCTTTTAATTCTCGAACTAGGTACTTAGTTCTCGCGTTTAATTCTCGAACTAGATACTTAGTTCTCGCGTTTAAATCTCGAACTCGGTACTGAGATCTCGCTTTTAATTCTCGAACTCGGTACTTAGTTCTCGCTTTTAATTCTCGAACTAGGTACTTAGTTCTCGCGTTTAATTCTCGAACTAGATACTTAGTTCTCGCGTTTAAATCTCGAACTCGGTACTGAGATCTCGCGTTTAATTCTCGAACTAGGTACGTAGTTCTCGCTTTTAATTCTCGAGCTCGGTACTGAGATCTCGCGTTTAAATCTCGAACTAGGTACTTAGTTCTCGCTTTTAATTCTCGATCTAGGTACTTAGTTCTCGCTTTTAATTCTCGAACTAGGTACTTAGTTCTCGCGTTTAATTCTCGAACTAGGTACTTAGTTCTCGCTTTTAATTCTCGAACTAGGTACTTAGTTCTCGCGTTTAATTCTCGAACTAGGTACTTAGTTCTCGCGTTTAATTCTCGAACTCGGTACTGAGATCTCGCGTTTAATTCTCGAACTCGGTACTGAGTTCTCGCGTTTAATTCTCGAACTAGGTACTGAGTTCTTGCGTTTAATTCTCGAACTAGGTACTTAGTTCTCGCTTTTAATTCTCGAACTAGGTACTTAGTTCTCGCGTTTAATTCTCGAACTCGGTACTGAGATCTCGCGTTTAATTCTCGAACTAGGTACATAGTTCTCGCGTTTAATTCTCGAACTAGGTACTTACTTCTCGCGTTTAATTCTCGAACTCGATATTGAGTTCTCGCGTTTAATTCTCGGACTCGGTACTGAGATCTCGCGTTTAATTCTCGAACTCGGTACTGAGTTCTTGCGTTTAATTCTCGAACTCGGTACTTAGTTCTCGCTTTTAATTCTCGAACTAGGTACTTAGTTCTCGCGTTTAATTCTCGAACTAGGTAATTAGTTCTCGCGTTTAATTCTCGAACTCGGTACTTAGTTCTCGCGTTTAATTCTCGAACTAGGTACTTAGTTCTCGCTTTTAATTCTCGATCTAGGTACTTAGTTCTCGCTTTTAATTCTCGAACTAGGTACTTAGTTCTCGCGTTTAATTCTCGAACTAGATACTTAGTTCTCGCGTTTAAATCTCGAACTCGGTACTGAGATCTCGCTTTTAATTCTCGAACTAGGTACTTAGTTCTCGCTTTTAATTCTCGAACTAGGTACTTAGTTCTCGCGTTTAATTCTCGAACTCGGTACTGAGATCTCGCGTTTAATTCTCGAACTAGGTACATAGTTCTCGCGTTTAATTCTCGAACTAGGTACTTACTTCTCGCGTTTAATTCTCGAACTCGATATTGAGTTCTCGCGTTTAATTCTCGGACTCGGTACTGAGATCTCGCGTTTAATTCTCGAACTCGGTACTGAGTTCTTGCGTTTAATTCTCGAACTCGGTACTTAGTTCTCGCTTTTAATTCTCGAACTAGGTACTTAGTTCTCGCGTTTAATTCTCGAACTAGGTAATAAGTTCTCGCGTTTAATTCTCGAACTCGGTACTTAGTTCTCGCGTTTAATTCTCGAACTAGGTACTTAGTTCTCGCGTTTAATTCTCGAACTAGGTACTTAGTTCTCGCGTTTAATTCTCGAACTCGGTACTTAGTTCTCGCGTTTAATTCTCGAACTAGGTACTTAGTTCTCGCTTTTAATTCTCGATCTAGGTACTTAGTTCTCGCTTTTAATTCTCGAACTAGGTACTTAGTTCTCGCGTTTAATTCTCGAACTAGATACTTAGTTCTCGCGTTTAAATCTCGAACTCGGTACTGAGATCTCGCTTTTAATTCTCGAACTCGGTACTTAGTTCTCGCTTTTAATTCTCGAACTAGGTACTTAGTTCTCGCGTTTAATTCTCGAACTAGATACTTAGTTCTCGCGTTTAAATCTCGAACTCGGTACTGAGATCTCGCGTTTAATTCTCGAACTAGGTACGTAGTTCTCGCTTTTAATTCTCGAGCTCGGTACTGAGATCTCGCGTTTAAATCTCGAACTAGGTACTTAGTTCTCGCTTTTAATTCTCGATCTAGGTACTTAGTTCTCGCTTTTAATTCTCGAACTAGGTACTTAGTTCTCGCGTTTAATTCTCGAACTAGGTACTTAGTTCTCGCTTTTAATTCTCGAACTAGGTACTTAGTTCTCGCGTTTAATTCTCGAACTAGCTACTTAGTTCTCGCGTTTAATTCTCGAACTCGGTACTGAGATCTCGCGTTTAATTCTCGAACTCGGTACTGAGTTCTCGCGTTTAATTCTCGAACTAGGTACTGAGTTCTTGCGTTTAATTCTCGAACTAGGTACTTAGTTCTCGCTTTTAATTCTCGAACTAGGTACTTAGTTCTCGCGTTTAATTCTCGAACTCGGTACTGAGATCTCGCGTTTAATTCTCGAACTAGGTACATAGTTCTCGCGTTTAATTCTCGAACTAGGTACTTACTTCTCGCGTTTAATTCTCGAACTCGATATTGAGTTCTCGCGTTTAATTCTCGGACTCGGTACTGAGATCTCGCGTTTAATTCTCGAACTCGGTACTGAGTTCTTGCGTTTAATTCTCGAACTCGGTACTTAGTTCTCGCTTTTAATTCTCGAACTAGGTACTTAGTTCTCGCGTTTAATTCTCGAACTAGGTAATTAGTTCTCGCGTTTAATTCTCGAACTCGGTACTTAGTTCTCGCGTTTAATTCTCGAACTAGGTACTTAGTTCTCGCTTTTAATTCTCGATCTAGGTACTTAGTTCTCGCTTTTAATTCTCGAACTAGGTACTTAGTTCTCGCGTTTAATTCTCGAACTAGATACTTAGTTCTCGCGTTTAAATCTCGAACT
This sequence comes from Desoria tigrina, assembly GCA_906901685.1. Taxonomy (NCBI): domain Eukaryota; kingdom Metazoa; phylum Arthropoda; class Collembola; order Entomobryomorpha; family Isotomidae; genus Desoria; species Desoria tigrina. Next base: position 1,628,473 of record CAJQTU010000046.1, read on the forward strand.
CGGTACTGAGATCTCGCTTTTAATTCTCGAACTCGGTACTTAGTTCTCGCTTTTAATTCTCGAACTAGGTACTTAGTTCTCGCGTTTAATTCTCGAACTAGATACTTAGTTCTCGCGTTTAAATCTCGAACTCGGTACTTAGTTCTCGCGTTTAATTCTCGAACTAGGTACGTAGTTCTCGCTTTTAATTCTCGAACTCGGTACTGAGATCTCGCGTTTAATTCTCGAACTCGGTACTGAGTTCTCGCGTTTAATTCTCGAACTAGGTACTGAGTTCTTGCGTTTAATTCTCGAACTAGGTACTTAGTTCTCGCTTTTAATTCTCGAACTAGGTACTTAGTTCTCGCGTTTAATTCTCGAACTCGGTACTGAGATCTCGCGTTTAATTCTCGAACTAGGTACATAGTTCTCGCGTTTAATTCTCGAACTAGGTACTTACTTCTCGCGTTTAATTCTCGAACTCGATATTGAGTTCTCGCGTTTAATTCTCGGACTCGGTACTGAGATCTCGCGTTTAATTCTCGAACTCGGTACTGAGTTCTTGCGTTTAATTCTCGAACTCGGTACTTAGTTCTCGCTTTTAATTCTCGAACTAGGTACTTAGTTCTCGCGTTTAATTCTCGAACTAGGTAATTAGTTCTCGCGTTTAATTCTCGAACTCGGTACTTAGTTCTCGCGTTTAATTCTCGAACTAGGTACTTAGTTCTCGCTTTTAATTCTCGATCTAGGTACTTAGTTCTCGCTTTTAATTCTCGAACTAGGTACTTAGTTCTCGCGTTTAATTCTCGAACTAGATACTTAGTTCTCGCGTTTAAATCTCGAACTCGGTACTGAGATCTCGCTTTTAATTCTCGAACTCGGTACCTAGTTCTCGCTTTTAATTCTCGAACTAGGTACTTAGTTCTCGCGTTTAATTCTCGAACTAGATACTTAGTTCTCGCGTTTAAATCTCGAACTCGGTACTGAGATCTCGCGTTTAATTCTCGAACTAGGTACGTAGTTCTCGCTTTTAATTCTCGAGCTCGGTACTGAGATCTCGCGTTTAAATCTCGAACTAGGTACTTAGTTCTCGCTTTTAATTCTCGATCTAGGTACTTAGTTCTCGCTTTTAATTCTCGAACTAGGTACTTAGTTCTCGCGTTTAATTCTCGAACTAGGTACTTAGTTCACGCGTTTAATTCTCGAACTCGGTACTGAGATCTCGCTTTTAATTCTCGAACTCGGTACTGAGTTCTCGCGTTTAATTCTCGGACTCGGTACTGAGATCTCGCGTTTAATTCTCGAACTCGGTACTGAGTTCTTGCGTTTAATTCTCGAACTCGGTACTTAGTTCTCGCTTTTAATTCTCGAACTAGGTACTTAGTTCTCGCGTTTAATTCTCGAACTAGGTAATTAGTTCTCGCGTTTAATTCTCGAACTCGGTACTTAGTTCTCGCGTTTAATTCTCGAACTAGGTACTTAGTTCTCGCGTTTAAATCTCGAACTCGGTACTGAGATCTCGCGTTTAATTCTCGAACTAGGTACGTAGTTCTCGCTTTTAATTCTCGAGCTCGGTACTGAGATCTCGCGTTTAATTCTCGAACTAGGTACTTAGTTCTCGCTTTTAATTCTCGATCTAGGTACTTAGTTCTCGCTTTTAATTCTCGAACTAGGTACTTAGTTCTCGCGTTTAATTCTCGAACTAGGTACTTAGATCTCGCGTTTAATTCTCGAACTCGGTACTGAGATCTCGCGTTTAATTCTCGAACTCGGTACTGAGTTCTCGCGTTTAATTCTCGAACTAGGTACTTAGTTCTCGCGTTTAATTCTCGAACTCGGTACTGAGATCTCGCGTTTAATTCTCGAACTAGGTACTTACTTCTCGCGTTTAATTCTCGAACTCGATACTGAGTTCTCGCGTTTAATTCTCGGACCCGGTACTGAGATCTCGCGTTTAATTCTCGAACTCGGTACTGAGTTCTTGCGTTTAATTCTCGAACTCGGTACTTAGTTCTCGCTTTTAATTCTCGAACTAGGTACTTAGTTCTCGCTTTTAATTCTCGAACTAGGTACTTAGTTCTCGCGTTTAATTCTCGAACTAGGTAATTAGTTCTCGCGTTTAATTCTCGAACTCGGTACTTAGTTCTCGCGTTTAATTCTCGAACTAGGTACTTAGTTCTCGCTTTTAATTCTCGATCTAGGTACTTAGTTCTCGCTTTTAATGCTCGAACTAGGTACTTAGTTCTCGCGTTTAATTCTCGAACTCGGTACTGAGATCTCGCGTTTAATTCTCGAACTAGGTACATAGTTCTCGCGTTTAATTCTCGAACTAGGTACTTGTATGTATGTATTAAGGTGGGTTGAAAGGTCATTGCACATATGCTCTGACCAGTCGGCCGCCGAGGCCATTTCTGGCCTATTGCGGACTCCCCGGACAGGACATTGACCAACCATAAATAGGCATGGCCAATGTCCTGGTGAACAATTTGCTGAAATAACCCCCGTACAAAACAGACCGAATGATCGAATCCATTAGAGTACAGGGGGGTATATCATTTTAGCGGTTTCCACTAGGGAAACCTCCTTGGATCCGTCCCGATGGGCCAGACCAAGTTCAAAAATGCAGTGACCGGGGTCAGCAGTCCCCGTCAGTTGGGTTTGACTAAAGTCTCCCCATTCTGGAAAACCAGTGCGAGTAAGTCGCTCCTGTAGGTCCTCGGTTCGATTTGTATCGCCCCTTAAGTCTCACTAATTATACCCCCCTAGTGGCCACTGTGTGGGGTTAAAGTGATCAACAGGATAGAAGGGTTCATGCTATGTCCCCATTTTACTGGTCCACATAGAGTTGCCCTGCAGCCGACAGCCCCCTCCCCCCACCACTGAACACCAGATGGCGTGTTCCTAGTGTGTTCACAAGAAAGTACCCCCTTTCATGGCTGCCACCAGCGACCGCGAGATGGCGTCGAGAGGTTTTCTCAAATGCAATGGACCCCCAACCCCGCGCATGACGGTACATGGAAAGCTCACCACTCGAGTTCCACCCCCTCCCCCCACACCGCGGCCCCGCAGGCCCACATGATGAGAATGTCATCACTTGAATACTACCCATGCTGGTTCCTAGTGAGGCCCCAGCGCGGATAGAGTATAGTGGCCTGGTTACAGAACCAGTAGATGGCGTTAAAATGGCCCCACGGGTTAATCAAGGCTCGAGCTAATGCCCCCAGCACCCAAGGCTGGTACGCGAGAGCCCTTACCTTCCCCGCTAGTTGATCCCCCCTTTCCCCACCAGGTGGCTCCATAGGTCAAAACACTATGTTTACGAGGTAAGTATTGCTCATTGGTGGCCCAAAACGACCACCAGAGGGCGATTGAGAAGCGCTGGACGAATGACTGCTGACCTCAAGTGAAGCAGTCAAACTTGATACACAGCGTCAACCATCCGTGCCCTCTCCCACCCCCAAGCAACCGCGCAGTCCAACACGTTAGAGCAATACTCACCTCAACTTGATCAATATCCTCAATAAATGGGATATGAAAAAGTGATTCTGGTCACTAATTTGTGACCACGATTAATCACAGTGTTTCAAATTTTCTGTAGTTTGCCACAGGTTCTTCATTATTCTGGAGTAACAAGTCAGATTCTCCAATACGGAGAAACTGGGTATGTTCTCCAGGTGAATCCCTAGTGCTCCTTGCAGTATGTCCACCTGTGAAACTCCCCATATTTAAAAACCCAAAATATGGTTCACTGGAAGAACCTGGGTGCAAACCAGCGGTAACCCCATGGACCTGGGTCTCTCCCTTCCACTTTCCATCGAAAGTGGAATTAAAATTTGGGTATATCTGGATTTTCAAATTAATTTCGAAAAATCCAAATTCCCCAAAATAAAGGCAGATCCGAACTTCCAAACTCCCGCCGGAGACCTCAACTAGGTACTTACTTCTCGCGTTTAATTCTCGAACTCGATACTGAGTTCTCGCGTTTAATTCTCGGACCCGGTACTGAGATCTCGCGTTTAATTCTCGAACTCGGTACTGAGTTCTTGCGTTTAATTCTCGAACTCGGTACTTAGTTCTCGCTTTTAATTCTCGAACTAGGTACTTAGTTCTCGCGTTTAATTCTCGAACTAGGTACTTAGTTCTCGCGTTTAATTCTCGAACTCGGTACTGAGATCTCGCGTTTAATTCTCGAACTCGGTACTGAGTTCTCGCGTTTAATTCTCGAACTAGGTACTGAGTTCTTGCGTTTAATTCTCGAACTAGGTACTTAGTTCTCGCTTTTAATTCTCGAACTAGGTACTTAGTTCTCGCGTTTAATTCTCGAACTCGGTACTGAGATCTCGTGTTTAATTCTCGAACTAGGTACATAGTTCTCGCGTTTAATTCTCGAACTAGGTACTTACTTCTCGCGTTTAATTCTCGAACTCGATACTGAGTTCTCGAGTTTAATTCTCGGACTCGGTACTGAGATCTCGCGTTTAATTCTCGAACTCGGTACTGAGTTCTTGCGTTTAATTCTCGAACTCGGTACTTAGTTCTCGCTTTTAATTCTCGAACTAGGTACTTAGTTCTCGCGTTTAATTCTCGAACTAGGTACTTAGTTCTCGCGTTTAATTCTCGAACTCGGTACTTAGTTCTCGCGTTTAATTCTCGAACTAGGTACTTAGTTCTCGCTTTTAATTCTCGATCTAGGTACTTAGTTCTCGCTTTTAATGCTCGAACTAGGTACTTAGTTCTCGCGTTTAATTCTCGAACTCGGTACTGAGATCTCGCGTTTAATTCTCGAACTAGGTACATAGTTCTCGCGTTTAATTCTCGAACTAGGTACTTACTTCTCGCGTTTAATTCTCGAACTCGATACTGAGTTCTCGCGTTTAATTCTCGGACCCGGTACTGAGATCTCGCGTTTAATTCTCGAACTCGGTACTGAGTTCTTGCGTTTAATTCTCGAACTCGGTACTTAGTTCTCGCTTTTAATTCTCGAACTAGGTACTTAGTTCTCGCGTTTAATTCTCGAACTAGATACTTAGTTCTCGCGTTTAAATCTCGAACTCGGTACTGAGATCTCGCGTTTAATTCTCGAACTAGGTACGTAGTTCTCGCTTTTAATTCTCGAGCTCGGTACTGAGATCTCGCGTTTAATTCTCGAACTAGGTACTTAGTTCTCGCTTTTAATTCTCGATCTAGGTACTTAGTTCTCGCTTTTAATTCTCGAACTAGGTACTTAGTTCTCGCGTTTAATTCTCGAACTAGGTACTTAGTTCTCGCGTTTAATTCTCGAACTCGGTACTGAGATCTCGCGTTTAATTCTCGAACTCGGTACTGAGTTCTTGCGTTTAATTCTCGAACTCGGTACTTAGTTCTCGCTTTTATTCTCGAACTAGGTACTTAGTTCTCGCGTTTAATTCTCGAACTAGGTAATTAGTTCTCGCGTTTAATTCTCGAACTCGGTACTTAGTTCTCGCGTTTAATTCTCGAACTAGGTACTTAGTTCTCGCTTTTAATTCTCGATCTAGGTACTTAGTTCTCGCTTTTAATGCTCGAACTAGGTACTTAGTTCTCGCGTTTAATTCTCGAACTCGGTACTGAGATCTCGCGTTTAATTCTCGAACTAGGTACATAGTTCTCGCGTTTAATTCTCGAACTAGGTACTTACTTCTCGCGTTTAATTCTCGAACTCGATACTGAGTTCTCGCGTTTAATTCTCGGACCCGGTACTGAGATCTCGCGTTTAATTCTCGAACTCGGTACTGAGTTCTTGCGTTTAATTCTCGAACTCGGTACTTAGTTCTCGCTTTTAATTCTCGAACTAGGTACTTAGTTCTCGCGTTTAATTCTCGAACTAGGTACTTAGTTCTCGCGTTTAATTCTCGAACTCGGTACTGAGATCTCGCGTTTAATTCTCGAACTCGGTACTGAGTTCTCGCGTTTAATTCTCGAACTAGGTACTGAGTTCTTGCGTTTAATTCTCGAACTAGGTACTTAGTTCTCGCTTTTAATTCTCGAACTAGGTACTTAGTTCTCGCGTTTAATTCTCGAACTCGGTACTGAGATCTCGTGTTTAATTCTCGAACTAGGTACATAGTTCTCGCGTTTAATTCTCGAACTAGGTACTTACTTCTCGCGTTTAATTCTCGAACTCGATACTGAGTTCTCGAGTTTAATTCTCGGACTCGGTACTGAGATCTCGCGTTTAATTCTCGAACTCGGTACTGAGTTCTTGCGTTTAATTCTCGAACTCGGTACTTAGTTCTCGCTTTTAATTCTCGAACTAGGTACTTAGTTCTCGCGTTTAATTCTCGAACTAGGTACTTAGTTCTCGCGTTTAATTCTCGAACTCGGTACTTAGTTCTCGCGTTTTATTCTCGAACTAGGTACTTAGTTCTCGCTTTTAATTCTCGATCTAGGTACTTAGGTCTCGCTTTTAATGCTCGAACTAGGTACTTAGTTCTCGCGTTTAATTCTCGAACTCGGTACTGAGATCTCGCGTTTAATTCTCGAACTAGGTACATAGTTCTCGCGTTTAATTCTCGAACTAGGTACTTACTTCTCGCGTTTAATTCTCGAACTCGATACTGAGTTCTCGCGTTTAATTCTCGGACCCGGTACTGAGATCTCGCGTTTAATTCTCGAACTCGGTACTGAGTTCTTGCGTTTAATTCTCGAACTCGGTACTTAGTTCTCGCTTTTAATTCTCGAACTAGGTACTTAGTTCTCGCGTTTAATTCTCGAACTAGATACTTAGTTCTCGCGTTTAAATCTCGAACTCGGTACTGAGATCTCGCGTTTAATTCTCGAACTAGGTACGTAGTTCTCGCTTTTAATTCTCGAGCTCGGTACTGAGATCTCGCGTTTAATTCTCGAACTAGGTACTTAGTTCTCGCTTTTAATTCTCGATCTAGGTACTTAGTTCTCGCTTTTAATTCTCGAACTAGGTACTTAGTTCTCGCGTTTAATTCTCGAACTAGGTACTTAGTTCTCGCGTTTAATTCTCGAACTCGGTACTGAGATCTCGCTTTTAATTCTCGAACTCGGTACTGAGTTCTCGCGTTTAATTCTCGAACTAGGTACTTAGTTCTCGCTTTTAATTCTCGATCTAGGTACTTAGTTCTCGCTTTTAATTCTCGAACTAGGTACTTAGTTCTCGCGTTTAATTCTCGAACTAGGTACTTAGTTCTCGCGTTTAATTCTCGAACTCGGTACTGAGATCTCGCTTTTAATTCTCGAACTCGGTACTGAGTTCTCGCGTTTAATTCTCGGACTCGGTACTGAGATCTCGCGTTTAATTCTCGAACTCGGTACTGAGTTCTCGCGTTTAATTTTCGAACTAGGAACTTAGTTCTCGCGTTTAATTCTCGAACTAGATACTTAGTTCTCGCGTTTAAATCTCGAACTCGGTACTGAGATCTCGCGTTTAATTCTCGAACTAGGTACGTAGTTCTCGCTTTTAATTCTCGAGCTCGGTACTGAGATCTCGCGTTTAATTCTCGAACTAGGTACTTAGTTCTCGCTTTTAATTCTCGATCTAGGTACTTAGTTCTCGCTTTTAATTCTCGAACTAGGTACTTAGTTCTCGCGTTTAATTCTCGAACTAGGTACTTAGTTCTCGCGTTTAATTCTCGAACTCGGTACTGAGATCTCGCGTTTAATTCTCGAACTCGGTACTGAGTTCTCGCGTTTAATTCTCGAACTAGGTACTGAGTTCTTGCGTTTAATTCTCGAACTAGGTACTTAGTTCTCGCTTTTAATTCTCGAACTAGGTACTTAGTTCTCGCGTTTAATTCTCGAACTCGGTACTGAGATCTCGCGTTTAATTCTCGAACTAGGTACATAGTTCTCGCGTTTAATTCTCGAACTAGGTACTTACTTCTCGCGTTTAATTCTCGAACTCGATACTGAGTTCTCGCGTTTAATTCTCGGACTCGGTACTTACTTCTCGCGTTTAATTCTCGAACTCGATACTGAGTTCTCGCGTTTAATTCTCGGACCCGGTACTGAGATCTCGCGTTTAATTCTCGAACTCGGTACTGAGTTCTCGCGTTTAATTCTCGGACCCGGTACTGAGATCTCGCGTTTAATTCTCGAACTCGGTACTGAGATCTCGGGTTTAATTCTCGAACTCGGTACTGAGATCTCGCGTTTAGTTCTCGAACTAGGTACTTAGTTCTCGCTTTTAATTCTCGAACTAGGTACTTAGTTCTCGCGTTTAATTCTCGAACTAGGTACTTAGTTCTCGCGTTTAATTCTCGAACTCGGTACTGAGATCTCGCGTTTAATTCTCGAACTAGGTACATAGTTCTCGCGTTTAATTCTCGAACTAGGTACTTACTTCTCGCGTTTAATTCTCGAACTCGGTACTGAGTTCTCGCGTTTAATTCTCGAACTAGGTACTTAGTTCTCGCGTTTAATTCTCGAACTCGGTACTGAGATCTCGCGTTTAATTCTCGAACTAGGTACATAGTTCTCGCGTTTAATTCTCGAACTAGGTACTTACTTCTCGCGTTTAATTCTCGAACTCGATATTGAGTTCTCGCGTTTAATTCTCGGACTCGGTACTGAGATCTCGCGTTTAATTCTCGAACTCGGTACTGAGTTCTTGCGTTTAATTCTCGAACTCGGTACTTAGTTCTCGCTTTTAATTCTCGAACTAGGTACTTAGTTCTCGCGTTTAATTCTCGAACTAGGTAATTAGTTCTCGCGTTTAATTCTCGAACTCGGTACTTAGTTCTCGCGTTTAATTCTCGAACGGGGTACTTCGTTCTCGCTTTTAATTCTCGATCTAGGTACTTAGTTCTCGCTTTTAATGCTCGAACTAGGTACTTAGTTCTCGCGTTTAATTCTCGAACTCGGTACTGAGATCTCGCGTTTAATTCTCGAACTAGGTACTTAGTTCTCGCGTTTAATTCTCGAACTAGGTACTTAGTTCTCGCGTTTAATTCTCGAACTCGGTACTGAGATCTCGCGTTTAATTCTCGAACTCGGTACTGAGTTCTCGCGTTTAATTCTCGAACTAGGTACTGAGTTCTTGCGTTTAATTCTCGAACTAGGTACTTAGTTCTCGCTTTTAATTCTCGAACTAGGTACTTAGTTCTCGCGTTTAATTCTCGAACTCGGTACTGAGATCTCGCGTTTAATTCTCGAACTAGGTACATAGTTCTCGCGTTTTATTCTCGAACTAGGTACTTACTTCTCGCGTTTAATTCTCGAACTCGATATTGAGTTCTCGCGTTTAATTCTCGGACTCGGTACTGAGATCTCGCGTTTAATTCTCGAACTCGGTACTGAGTTCTTGCGTTTAATTCTCGAACTCGGTACTTAGTTCTCGCTTTTAATTCTCGAACTAGGTACTTAGTTCTCGCGTTTAATTCTCGAACTAGGTAATTAGTTCTCGCGTTTAATTCTCGAACTCGGTACTTAGTTCTCGCGTTTAATTCTCGAACGGGGTACTTCGTTCTCGCTTTTAATTCTCGATCTAGGTACTTAGTTCTCGCTTTTAATGCTCGAACTAGGTACTTAGTTCTCGCGTTTAATTCTCGAACTCGGTACTGAGATCTCGCGTTTAATTCTCGAACTAGGTACTTAGTTCTCGCGTTTAATTCTCGAACTAGGTACTTAGTTCTCGCGTTTAATTCTCGAACTCGGTACTGAGATCTCGCGTTTAATTCTCGAACTCGGTACTTAGTTCTCGCGTTTAATTCTCGAACTAGGTACTTAGTTCTCGCTTTTAATTCTCGATCTAGGTACTTAGTTCTCGCTTTTAATTCTCGAACTAGGTACTTAGTTCTCGCGTTTAATTCTCGAACTAGATACTTAGTTCTCGCGTTTAAATCTCGAACTCGGTACTGAGATCTCGCTTTTAATTCTCGAACTCGGTACTTAGTTCTCGCTTTTAATTCTCGAACTAGGTACTTAGTTCTCGCGTTTAATTCTCGAACTAGATACTTAGTTCTCGCGTTTAAATCTCGAACTCGGTACTGAGATCTCGCGTTTAATACTCAAACTAGGTACGTAGTTCTCGCTTTTAATTCTCGAGCTCGGTACTGAGATCTCGCGTTTAAATCTCGAACTAGGTACTTAGTTCTCGCTTTTAATTCTCGATCTAGGTACTTAGTTCTCGCTTTTAATTCTCGAACTAGGTACTTAGTTCTCGCGTTTAATTCTCGAACTAGGTACTTAGTTCTCGCTTTTAATTCTCGAACTAGGTACTTAGTTCTCGCGTTTAATTCTCCAACTAGGTACTTAGTTCTCGCGTTTAATTCTCGAACTCGGTACTGAGATCTCGCGTTTAATTCTCGAACTCGGTACTGAGTTCTCGCGTTTAATTCTCGAACTAGGTACTGAGTTCTTGCGTTTAATACTCGAACTAGGTACTTAGTTCTCGCTTTTATTTCTCGAACTAGGTACATAGTTCTCGCGTTTAATTCTCGCACTAGGTACTTACTTCTCGCGTTTAATTCTCGAACTCGATATTGAGTTCTCGCGTTTAATTCTCGGACTCGGTACTGAGATCTCGCGTTTAATTCTCGAACTCGGTACTGAGTTCTTGCGTTTAATTCTCGAACTCGGTACTTAGTTCTCGCTTTTAATTCTCGAACTAGGTACTTAGTTCTCGCGTTTAATTCTCGAACTAGGTAATTAGTTCTCGCGTTTAATTCTCGAACTCGGTACTTAGTTCTCGCGTTTAATTCTCGAACTAGGTACTTAGTTCTCGCTTTTAATTCTCGATCTAGGTACTTAGTTCTCGCTTTTAATTCTCGAACTAGGTACTTAGTTCTCGCGTTTAATTCTCGAACTAGATACTTAGTTCTCGCGTTTAAATCTCGAACTCGGTACTGAGATCTCGCTTTTAATTCTCGAACTCGGTACTTAGTTCTCGCTTTTAATTCTCGAACTAGGTACTTAGTTCTCGCGTTTAATTCTCGAACTAGATACTTAGTTCTCGCGTTTAAATCTCGAACTCGGTACTGAGATCTCGCGTTTAATTCTCGAACTAGGTACGTAGTTCTCGCTTTTAATTCTCGAGCTCGGTACTGAGATCTCGCGTTTAAATCTCGAACTAGGTACTTAGTTCTCGCTTTTAATTCTCGATCTAGGTACTTAGTTCTCGCTTTTAATTCTCGAACTAGGTACTTAGTTCTCGCGTTTAATTCTCGAACTAGGTACTTAGTTCTCGCTTTTAATTCTCGAACTAGGTACTTAGTTCTCGCGTTTAATTCTCGAACTAGGTACTTAGTTCTCGCGTTTAATTCTCGAACTCGGTACTGAGATCTCGCGTTTAATTCTCGAACTCGGTACTGAGTTCTCGCGTTTAATTCTCGAACTAGGTACTGAGTTCTTGCGTTTAATTCTCGAACTAGGTACTTAGTTCTCGCTTTTAATTCTCGAACTAGGTACATAGTTCTCGCGTTTAATTCTCGAACTAGGTACTTACTTCTCGCGTTTAATTCTCGAACTCGATATTGAGTTCTCGCGTTTAATTCTCGGACTCGGTACTGAGATCTCGCGTTTAATTCTCGAACTCGGTACTGAGTTCTTGCGTTTAATTCTCGAACTCGGTACTTAGTTCTCGCTTTTAATTCTCGAACTAGGTACTTAGTTCTCGCGTTTAATTCTCGAACTAGGTAATTAGTTCTCGCGTTTAATTCTCGAACTCGGTACTTAGTTCTCGCGTTTAATTCTCGAACTAGGTACTTAGTTCTCGCTTTTAATTCTCGATCTAGGTACTTAGTTCTCGCTTTTAATTCTCGAACTAGGTACTTAGTTCTCGCGTTTAATTCTCGAACTAGATACTTAGTTCTCGCGTTTAAATCTCGAACTCGGTACTGAGATCTCGCTTTTAATTCTCGAACTCGGTACTTAGTTCTCGCTTTTAATTCTCGAACTAGGTACTTAGTTCTCGCGTTTAATTCTCGAACTAGATACTTAGTTCTCGCGTTTAAATCTCGAACTCGGTACTGAGATCTCGCGTTTAATTCTCGAACTAGGTACGTAGTTCTCGCTTTTAATTCTCGAGCTCGGTACTGAGATCTCGCGTTTAAATCTCGAACTAGGTACTTAGTTCTCGCTTTTAATTCTCGATCTAGGTACTTAGTTCTCGCTTTTAATTCTCGAACTAGGTACTTAGTTCTCGCGTTTAATTCTCGAACTAGGTACTTAGTTCTCGCGTTTAATTCTCGAACTCGGTACTGAGATCTCGCTTTTAATTCTCGAACTCGGTACTGAGTTCTCGCGTTTAATTCTCGGACTCGGTACTGAGATCTCGCGTTTAATTCTCGAACTCAGTACTGAGTTCTCGCGTTTAATTTTCGAACTAGGAACTTAGTTCTCGCGTTTAATTCTCGAACTAGATACTTAGTTCTCGCGTTTAAATCTCGAACTCGGTACTGAGATCTCGCGTTTAATTCTCGAACTAGGTACGTAGTTCTCGCTTTTAATTCTCGAGCTCGGTACTGAGATCTCGCGTTTAATTCTCGAACTAGGTACTTAGTTCTCGCTTTTAATTCTCGATCTAGGTACTTAGTTCTCGCTTTTAATTCTCGAACTAGGTACTTAGTTCTCGCGTTTAATTCTCGAACTAGGTACTTAGTTCTCGCGTTTAATTCTCGAACTCGGTACTGAGATCTCGCGTTTAATTCTCGAACTCGGTACTGAGTTCTCGCGTTTAATTCTCGAACTAGGTACTTAGTTCTCGCGTTTAATTCTCGAACTCGGTACTGAGATCTCGCGTTTAATTCTCGAACTAGGTACATAGTTCTCGCGTTTAATTCTCGAACTAGGTACTTACTTCTCGCGTTTAATTCTCGAACTCGATATTGAGTTCTCGCGTTTAATTCTCGGACTCGGTACTGAGATCTCGCGTTTAATTCTCGAACTCGGTACTGAGTTCTTGCGTTTAATTCTCGAACTCGGTACTTAGTTCTCGCTTTTAATTCTCGAACTAGGTACTTAGTTCTCGCGTTTAATTCTCGAACTAGGTAATTAGTTCTCGCGTTTAATTCTCGAACTCGGTACTTAGTTCTCGCGTTTAATTCTCGAACTAGGTACTTAGTTCTCGCTTTTAATTCTCGATCTAGGTACTTAGTTCTCGCTTTTAATGCTCGAACTAGGTACTTAGTTCTCGCGTTTAATTCTCGAACTCGGTACTGAGATCTCGCGTTTAATTCTCGAACTAGGTACATAGTTCTCGCGTTTAATTCTCGAACTAGGTACTTACTTCTCGCGTTTAATTCTCGAACTCGATACTGAGTTCTCGCGTTTAATTCTCGGACCCGGTACTGAGATCTCGCGTTTAATTCTCGAACTCGGTACTGAGTTCTTGCGTTTAATTCTCGAACTCGGTACTTAGTTCTCGCTTTTAATTCTCGAACTAGGTACTTAGTTCTCGCGTTTAATTCTCGAACTAGATACTTAGTTCTCGCGTTTAAATCTCGAACTCGGTACTGAGATCTCGCGTTTAATTCTCGAACTAGGTACGTAGTTCTCGCTTTTAATTCTCGAGCTCGGTACTGAGATCTCGCGTTTAATTCTCGAACTAGGTACTTAGTTCTCGCTTTTAATTCTCGATCTAGGTACTTAGTTCTCGCTTTTAATTCTCGAACTAGGTACTTAGTTCTCGCGTTTAATTCTCGAACTAGGTACTTAGTTCTCGCGTTTAATTCTCGAACTCGGTACTGAGATCTCGCGTTTAATTCTCGAACTCGGTACTGAGTTCTCGCGTTTAATTCTCGAACTAGGTACTGAGTTCTTGCGTTTAATTCTCGAACTAGGTACTTAGTTCTCGCTTTTAATTCTCGAACTAGGTACTTAGTTCTCGCGTTTAATTCTCGAACTCGGTACTGAGATCTCGCGTTTAATTCTCGAACTAGGTACATAGTTCTCGCGTTTAATTCTCGAACTAGGTACTTACTTCTCGCGTTTAATTCTCGAACTCGATACTGAGTTCTCGCGTTTAATTCTCGGACTCGGTACTTACTTCTCGCGTTTAATTCTCGAACTCGATACTGAGTTCTCGCGTTTAATTCTCGGACCCGGTACTGAGATCTCGCGTTTAATTCTTGAACTCGGTACTGAGTTCTCGCGTTTAATTCTCGGACCCGGTACTGAGATCTCGCGTTTAATTCTCGAACTCGGTACTGAGATCTCGGGTTTAATTCTCGAACTAGGTACTTACTTCTCGCGTTTAATTCTCGAACTCGATACTGAGTTCTCGCGTTTAATTCTCGGACCCGGTACTGAGATCTCGCGTTTAATTCTCGAACTCGGTACTGAGTTCTTGCGTTTAATTCTCGAACTCGGTACTTAGTTCTCGCTTTTAATTCTCGAACTAGGTACTTAGTTCTCGCGTTTAATTCTCGAACTAGATACTTAGTTCTCGCGTTTAAATCTCGAACTCGGTACTGAGATCTCGCGTTTAATTCTCGAACTAGGTACGTAGTTCTCGCTTTTAATTCTCGAGCTCGGTACTGAGATCTCGCGTTTAATTCTCGAACTAGGTACTTAGTTCTCGCTTTTAATTCTCGATCTAGGTACTTAGTTCTCGCTTTTAATTCTCGAACTAGGTACTTAGTTCTCGCGTTTAATTCTCGAACTAGGTACTTAGTTCTCGCGTTTAATTCTCGAACTCGGTACTGAGATCTCGCGTTTAATTCTCGAACTCGGTACTGAGTTCTCGCGTTTAATTCTCGAACTAGGTACTGAGTTCTTGCGTTTAATTCTCGAACTAGGTACTTAGTTCTCGCTTTTAATTCTCGAACTAGGTACTTAGTTCTCGCGTTTAATTCTCGAACTCGGTACTGAGATCTCGCGTTTAATTCTCGAACTAGGTACATAGTTCTCGCGTTTAATTCTCGAACTAGGTACTTACTTCTCGCGTTTAATTCTCGAACTCGATACTGAGTTCTCGCGTTTAATTCTCGGACTCGGTACTTACTTCTCGCGTTTAATTCTCGAACTCGATACTGAGTTCTCGCGTTTAATTCTCGGACCCGGTACTGAGATCTCGCGTTTAATTCTCGAACTCGGTACTGAGTTCTCGCGTTTAATTCTCGGACCCGGTACTGAGATCTCGCGTTTAATTCTCGAACTCGGTACTGAGATCTCGGGTTTAATTCTCGAACTCGGTACTGAGATCTCGCGTTTAGTTCTCGAACTAGGTACTTAGTTCTCGCTTTTAATTCTCGAACTAGGTACTTAGTTCTCGCGTTTAATTCTCGAACTAGGTACTTAGTTCTCGCGTTTAATTCTCGAACTCGGTACTGAGATCTCGCGTTTAATTCTCGAACTAGGTACATAGTTCTCGCGTTTAATTCTCGAACTAGGTACTTACTTCTCGCGTTTAATTCTCGAACTCGATACTGAGTTCTCGCGTTTAATTCTCGGACCCGGTACTGAGATCTCGCGTTTAATTCTCGAACTCGGTACTGAGTTCTTGCGTTTAATTCTCGAACTCGGTACTTAGTTCTCGCTTTTAATTCTCGAACTAGGTACTTAGTTCTCGCGTTTAATTCTCGAACTAGATACTTAGTTCTCGCGTTTAAATCTCGAACTCGGTACTGAGATCTCGCGTTTAATTCTCGAACTAGGTACGTAGTTCTCGCTTTTAATTCTCGATCTAGGTACTTAGTTCTCGCTTTTAATGCTCGAACTAGGTACTTAGTTCTCGCGTTTAATTCTCGAACTCGGTACTGAGATCTCGCGTTTAATTCTCGAACTAGGTACATAGTTCTCGCGTTTAATTCTCGAACTAGGTACTTACTTCTCGCGTTTAATTCTCGAACTCGATACTGAGTTCTCGCGTTTAATTCTCGGACCCGGTACTGAGATCTCGCGTTTAATTCTCGAACTCGGTACTGAGTTCTTGCGTTTAATTCTCGAACTCGGTACTTAGTTCTCGCTTTTAATTCTCGAACTAGGTACTTAGTTCTCGCGTTTAATTCTCGAACTAGATACTTAGTTCTCGCGTTTAAATCTCGAACTCGGTACTGAGATCTCGCGTTTAATTCTCGAACTAGGTACGTAGTTCTCGCTTTTAATTCTCGAGCTCGGTACTGAGATCTCGCGTTTAATTCTCGAACTAGGTACTTAGTTCTCGCTTTTAATTCTCGATCTAGGTACTTAGTTCTCGCTTTTAATTCTCGAACTAGGTACTTAGTTCTCGCGTTTAATTCTCGAACTAGGTACTTACTTCTCGCGTTTAATTCTCGAACTCGATACTGAGTTCTCGCGTTTAATTCTCGGACTCGGTACTTACTTCTCGCGTTTAATTCTCGAACTCGATACTGAGTTCTCGCGTTTAATTCTCGGACCCGGTACTGAGATCTCGCGTTTAATTCTCGAACTCGGTACTGAGTTCTCGCGTTTAATTCTCGGACCCGGTACTGAGATCTCGCGTTTAATTCTCGAACTCGGTACTGAGATCTCGGGTTTAATTCTCGAACTCGGTACTGAGATCTCGCGTTTAGTTCTCGAACTAGGTACTTAGTTCTCGCTTTTAATTCTCGAACTAGGTACTTAGTTCTCGCGTTTAATTCTCGAACTAGGTACTTAGTTCTCGCGTTTAATTCTCGAACTCGGTACTGAGATCTCGCGTTTAATTCTCGAACTAGGTACATAGTTCTCGCGTTTAATTCTCGAACTAGGTACTTACTTCTCGCGTTTAATTCTCGAACTCGATACTGAGTTCTCGCGTTTAATTCTCGGACCCGGTACTGAGATCTCGCGTTTAATTCTCGAACTCGGTACTGAGTTCTTGCGTTTAATTCTCGAACTCGGTACTTAGTTCTCGCTTTTAATTCTCGAACTAGGTACTTAGTTCTCGCGTTTAATTCTCGAACTAGATACTTAGTTCTCGCGTTTAAATCTCGAACTCGGTACTGAGATCTCGCGTTTAATTCTCGAACTAGGTACGTAGTTCTCGCTTTTAATTCTCGATCTAGGTACTTAGTTCTCGCTTTTAATGCTCGAACTAGGTACTTAGTTCTCGCGTTTAATTCTCGAACTCGGTACTGACAAGGGAACATTCCCAACTGTACCACCCCGATATTTTTTAAAATGGTCTCATTCAAAAGAGGAATTAAAATAATGAAACTTTAATATGGCAACTATGGGTGCATAAAATATATTTGACCTAGTAAAGTAGGTCGGAAAGTTGAGACCTGGCGCTGTTTCAGAGATTCCTATGGTAAATCCCCGTTTAGATTTTGCGAAAAGGCTGGTTCAGCGCAATACTAATTTAGAGGGTCCTCCAATGTTAATTCCCTATCTCCATCGCGACTTTCCAGAGAAAAGAGGTGAAAAGTGGAAAACTCGACTTTCTCCTCTTTCTCCCCTTCTCGCCCATGCTAGTTTTCCACGTAAAACTCGTGGTCCTTGACCTTCCCACCCACTTTACTAGGTCAAATATATTTTATGCACCCATAGTTCCTATATTAAAGTTTGATTATTTTAATTCCTCTTTCGAATGAGACCAGTTTAAAAAATATCGGGGTGGTACAGTTGGGAATGTTCCCTTGTGAGATCTCGCGTTTAATTCTCGAACTAGGTACATAGTTCTCGCGTTTAATTCTCGAACTAGGTACTTACTTCTCGCGTTTAATTCTCGAACTCGATACTGAGTTCTCGCGTTTAATTCTCGGACCCGGTACTGAGATCTTGCGTTTAATTCTCGAACTCGGTACTGAGTTCTTGCGTTTAATTCTCGAACTCGATACTGAGTTCTCGCGTTTAATTCTCGGACCCGGTACTGAGATCTTGCGTTTAATTCTCGAACTCGGTACTGAGTTCTTGCGTTTAATTCTCGAACTCGGTACTTAGTTCTCGCTTTTAATTCTCGAACTAGGTACTTAGTTCTCGCGTTTAATTCTCGAACTAGATACTTAGTTCTCGCGTTTAAATCTCGAACTCGGTACTGAGATCTCGCGTTTAATTCTCGAACTAGGTACGTAGTTCTCGCTTTTAATTCTCGAGCTCGGTACTGAGATCTCGCGTTTAATTCTCGAACTAGGTACTTAGTTCTCGCTTTTAATTCTCGATCTAGGTACTTAGTTCTCGCTTTTAATTCTCGAACTAGGTACTTAGTTCTCGCGTTTAATTCTCGAACTAGGTACTTACTTCTCGCGTTTAATTCTCGAACTCGATACTGAGTTCTCGCGTTTAATTCTCGGACTCGGTACTTACTTCTCGCGTTTAATTCTCGAACTCGATACTGAGTTCTCGCGTTTAATTCTCGGACCCGGTACTGAGATCTCGCGTTTAATTCTCGAACTCGGTACTGAGTTCTCGCGTTTAATTCTCGGACCCGGTACTGAGATCTCGCGTTTAATTCTCGAACTCGGTACTGAGATCTCGGGTTTAATTCTCGAACTCGGTACTGAGATCTCGCGTTTAGTTCTCGAACTAGGTACTTAGTTCTCGCTTTTAATTCTCGAACTAGGTACTTAGTTCTCGCGTTTAATTCTCGAACTAGGTACTTAGTTCTCGCGTTTAATTCTCGAACTCGGTACTGAGATCTCGCGTTTAATTCTCGAACTAGGTACATAGTTCTCGCGTTTAATTCTCGAACTAGGTACTTACTTCTCGCGTTTAATTCTCGAACTCGATACTGAGTTCTCGCGTTTAATTCTCGGACCCGGTACTGAGATCTCGCGTTTAATTCTCGAATTCGGTACTGAGTTCTTGCGTTTAATTCTCGAACTCGGTACTTAGTTCTCGCTTTTAATTCTCGAACTAGGTACTTAGTTCTCGCGTTTAATTCTTGAACTAGATACTTAGTTCTCGCGTTTAAATCTCGAACTCGGTACTGAGATCTCGCGTTTAATTCTCGAACTAGGTACGTAGTTCTCGCTTTTAATTCTCGATCTAGGTACTTAGTTCTCGCTTTTAATGCTCGAACTAGGTACTTAGTTCTCGCGTTTAATTCTCGAACTCGGTACTGAGATCTCGCGTTTAATTCTCGAACTAGGTACATAGTTCTCGCGTTTAATTCTCGAACTAGGTACTTACTTCTCGCGTTTAATTCTCGAACTCGATACTGAGTTCTCGCGTTTAATTCTCGGACTCGGTACTTACTTCTCGCGTTTAATTCTCGAACTCGATACTGAGTTCTCGCGTTTAATTCTCGGACCCGGTACTGAGATCTCGCGTTTAATTCTCGAACTCGGTACTGAGTTCTCGCGTTTAATTCTCGGACCCGGTACTGAGATCTTGCGTTTAATTCTCGAACTCGGTACTGAGATCTCGGGTTTAATTCTCGAACTCGGTACTGAGATCTCGCGTTTAGTTCTCGAACTAGGTACTTAGTTCTCGCTTTTAATTCTCGAACTAGGTACTTAGTTCTCGCGTTTAATTCTCGAACTAGGTACTTAGTTCTCGCGTTTAATTCTCGAACTCGGTACTGAGATCTCGCGTTTAATTCTCGAACTAGGTACATAGTTCTCGCGTTTAATTCTCGAACTAGGTACTTACTTCTCGCGTTTAATTCTCGAACTAGGTACGTAGTTCTCGCTTTTAATTCTCGAGCTCGGTACTGAGATCTCGCGTTTAATTCTCGAACTAGGTACTTAGTTCTCGCTTTTAATTCTCGATCTAGGTACTTAGTTCTCGCTTTTAATTCTCGAACTAGGTACTTAGTTCTCGCGTTTAATTCTCGAACTAGGTACTTACTTCTCGCGTTTAATTCTCGAACTCGATACTCAGTTCCCGCGTTTAATTCTCGAACTAGGTACGTAGTTCTCGCTTTTAATTCTCGATCTAGGTACTTAGTTCTCGCTTTTAATGCTCGAACTAGGTACTTAGTTCTCGCGTTTAATTCTCGAACTCGGTACTGAGATCTCGCGTTTAATTCTCGAACTAGGTACATAGTTCTCGCGTTTAATTCTCGAACTAGGTACTTACTTCTCGCGTTTAATTCTCGAACTCGATACTGAGTTCTCGCGTTTAATTCTCGGACCCGGTACTGAGATCTCGCGTTTAATTCTCGAACTCGGTACTGAGTTCTTGCGTTTAATTCTCGAACTCGGTACTTAGTTCTCGCTTTTAATTCTCGAACTAGTTACTTAGTTCTCGCGTTTAATTCTCGAACTAGATACTTAGTTCTCGCGTTTAAATCTCGAACTCGGTACTGAGATCTCGCGTTTAATTCTCGAACTAGGTACGTAGTTCTCGCTTTTAATTCTCGAGCTCGGTACTGAGATCTCGCGTTTAATTCTCGAACTAGGTACTTAGTTCTCGCTTTTAATTCTCGATCTAGGTACTTAGTTCTCGCTTTTAATTCTCGAACTAGGTACTTAGTTCTCGCGTTTAATTCTCGAACTAGGTACTTACTTCTCGCGTTTAATTCTCGAACTCGATACTGAGTTCTCGCGTTTAATTCTCGGACTCGGTACTTACTTCTCGCGTTTAATTCTCGAACTCGATACTGAGTTCTCGCGTTTAATTCTCGGACCCGGTACTGAGATCTCGCGTTTAATTCTCGAACTCGGTACTGAGTTCTCGCGTTTAATTCTCGGACCCGGTACTGAGATCTCGCGTTTAATTCTCGAACTCGGTACTGAGATCTCGGGTTTAATTCTCGAACTCGGTACTGAGATCTCGCGTTTAGTTCTCGAACTAGGTACTTAGTTCTCGCTTTTAATTCTCGAACTAGGTACTTAGTTCTCGCGTTTAATTCTCGAACTAGGTACTTAGTTCTCGCGTTTAATTCTCGAACTCGGTACTGAGATCTCGCGTTTAATTCTCGAACTAGGTACATAGTTCTCGCGTTTAATTCTCGAACTAGGTACTTACTTCTCGCGTTTAATTCTCGAACTCGATACTGAGTTCTCGCGTTTAATTCTCGGACCCGGTACTGAGATCTCGCGTTTAATTCTCGAACTCGGTACTGAGTTCTTGCGTTTAATTCTCGAACTCGGTACTTAGTTCTCGCTTTTAATTCTCGAACTAGGTACTTAGTTCTCGCGTTTAATTCTCGAACTAGATACTTAGTTCTCGCGTTTAAATCTCGAACTCGGTACTGAGATCTCGCGTTTAATTCTCGAACTAGGTACGTAGTTCTCGCTTTTAATTCTCGATCTAGGTACTTAGTTCTCGCTTTTAATGCTCGAACTAGGTACTTAGTTCTCGCGTTTAATTCTCGAACTCGGTACTGAGATCTCGCGTTTAATTCTCGAACTAGGTACATAGTTCTCGCGTTTAATTCTCGAACTAGGTACTTACTTCTCGCGTTTAATTCTCGAACTCGATACTGAGTTCTCGCGTTTAAATCTCGGACCCGGTACTGAGATCTCGCGTTTAATTCTCGAACTCGGTACTGAGTTCTTGCGTTTAATTCTCGAACTCGGTACTTAGTTCTCGCTTTTAATTCTCGAACTAGGTACATAGTTCTCGCGTTTAATTCTCGAACTAGGTACTTACTTCTCGCGTTTAATTCTCGAACTCGATATTGAGTTCTCGCGTTTAATTCTCGAACTAGATACTTAGTTCTCGCGCTTAAATCTCGAACTCGGTACTGAGATCTCGCGTTTAATTCTCGAACTAGGTACGTAGTTCTCGCTTTTAATTCTCGAGCTCGGTACTGAGATCTCGCGTTTAATTCTCGAACTAGGTACTTAGTTCTCGCTTTTAATTCTCGATCTAGGTACTTAGTTCTCGCTTTTAATTCTCGAACTAGGTACTTAGTTCTCGCGTTTAATTCTCGAACTAGGTACTTACTTCTCGCGTTTAATTCTCGAACTCGATACTGAGTTCTCGCGTTTAATTCTCGGACTCGGTACTTACTTCTCGCGTTTAATTCTCGAACTCGATACTGAGTTCTCGCGTTTAATTCTCGGACCCGGTACTGAGATCTCGCGTTTAATTCTCGAACTCGGTACTGAGTTCTCGCGTTTAATTCTCGGACCCGGTACTGAGATCTCGCGTTTAATTCTCGAACTCGGTACTGAGATCTCGGGTTTAATTCTCGAACTCGGTACTGAGATCTCGCGTTTAGTTCTCGAACTAGGTACTTAGTTCTCGCTTTTAATTCTCGAACTAGGTACTTAGTTCTCGCGTTTAATTCTCGAACTAGGTACTTAGTTCTCGCGTTTAATTCTCGAACTCGGTACTGAGATCTCGCGTTTAATTCTCGAACTAGGTACATAGTTCTCGCGTTTAATTCTCGAACTAGGTACTTACTTCTCGCGTTTAATTCTCGAACTCGATACTGAGTTCTCGCGTTTAATTCTCGGACCCGGTACTGAGATCTCGCGTTTAATTCTCGAACTCGGTACTGAGTTCTTGCGTTTAATTCTCGAACTCGGTACTTAGTTCTCGCTTTTAATTCTCGAACTAGGTACTTAGTTCTCGCGTTTAATTCTCGAACTAGATACTTAGTTCTCGCGTTTAAATCTCGAACTCGGTACTGAGATCTCGCGTTTAATTCTCGAACTAGGTACGTAGTTCTCGCTTTTAATTCTCGATCTAGGTACTTAGTTCTCGCTTTTAATTCTCGAACTAGGTACTTAGTTCTCGCGTTTAATTCTCGAACTAGGTACTTAGTTCTCGCGTTTAATTCTCGAACTCGGTACTGAGATCTCGCGTTTAATTCTCGAACTCGGTACTGAGTTCTCGCGTTTAATTCTCGAACTAGGTACTGAGTTCTTGCGTTTAATTCTCGAACTAGGTACTTAGTTCTCGCTTTTAATTCTCGAACTAGGTACTTAGTTCTCGCGTTTAATTCTCGAACTCGGTACTGAGATCTCGTGTTTAATTCTCGAACTAGGTACATAGTTCTCGCTTTAATTCTCGAACTAGGTACTTACTTCTCGCGTTTAATTCTCGAACTCGATACTGAGTTCTCGAGTTTAATTCTCGGACTCGGTACTGAGATCTCGCGTTTAATTCTCGAACTCGGTACTGAGTTCTTCGTTTAATTCTCGAACTCGGTACTTAGTTCTCGCTTTTAATTCTCGAACTAGGTACTTAGTTCTCGCGTTTAATTCTCGAACTAGGTACTTAGTTCTCGCGTTTAATTCTCGAACTCGGTACTTAGTTCTCGCGTTTAATTCTCGAACTAGGTACTTAGTTCTCGCTTTTAATTCTCGATCTAGGTACTTAGTTCTCGCTTTTAATGCTCGAACTAGGTACTTAGTTCTCGCGTTTAATTCTCGAACTCGGTACTGAGATCTCGCGTTTAATTCTCGAACTAGGTACATAGTTCTCGCGTTTAATTCTCGAACTAGGTACTTACTTCTCGCGTTTAATTCTCGAACTCGATACTGAGTTCTCGCATTTAATTCTCGGACCCGGTACTGAGATCTCGCGTTTAATTCTCGAACTCGGTACTGAGTTCTTGCGTTTAATTCTCGAACTCGGTACTTAGTTCTCGCTTTTAATTCTCGAACTAGGTACTTAGTTCTCGCGTTTAATTCTCGAACTAGATACTTAGTTCTCGCGTTTAAATCTCGAACTCGGTACTGAGATCTCGCGTTTAATTCTCGAACTAGGTACGTAGTTCTCGCTTTTAATTCTCGAGCTCGGTACTGAGATCTCGCGTTTAATTCTCGAACTAGGTACTTAGTTCTCGCTTTTAATTCTCGATCTAGGTACTTAGTTCTCGCTTTTAATTCTCGAATTAGGTACTTAGTTCTCGCGTTTAATTCTCGAACTAGGTACTTAGTTCTCGCGTTTAATTCTCGAACTCGGTACTGAGATCTCGCTTTTAATTCTCGAACTCGGTACTGAGTTCTCGCGTTTAATTCTCGAACTAGGTACTTAGTTCTCGCTTTTAATTCTCGATCTAGGTACTTAGTTCTCGCTTTTAATTCTCGAACTAGGTACTTAGTTCTCGCGTTTAATTCTCGAACTAGGTACTTAGTTCTCGCGTTTAATTCTCGAACTCGGTACTGAGATCTCGCTTTTAATTCTCGAACTCGGTACTGAGTTCTCGCGTTTAATTCTCGGACTCGGTACTGAGATCTCGCGTTTAATTCTCGAACTCGGTACTGAGTTCTCGCGTTTAATTTTCGAACTAGGAACTTAGTTCTCGCGTTTAATTCTCGAACTAGATACTTAGTTCTCGCGTTTAAATCTCGAACTCGGTACTGAGATCTCGCGTTTAATTCTCGAACTAGGTACGTAGTTCTCGCTTTTAATTCTCGAGCTCGGTACTGAGATCTCGCGTTTAATTCTCAAACTAGGTACTTAGTTCTCGCTTTTAATTCTCGATCTAGGTACTTAGTTCTCGCTTTTAATTCTCGAACTAGGTACTTAGTTCTCGCGTTTAATTCTCGAACTAGGTACTTAGTTCTCGCGTTTAATTCTCGAACTCGGTACTGAGATCTCGCGTTTAATTCTCGAACTCGGTACTGAGTTCTCGCGTTTAATTCTCGAACTAGGTACTGAGTTCTTGCGTTTAATTCTCGAACTAGGTACTTAGTTCTCGCTTTTAATTCTCGAACTAGGTACTTAGTTCTCGCGTTTAATTCTCGAACTCGGTACTGAGATCTCGCGTTTAATTCTCGAACTAGGTACATAGTTCTCGCGTTTAATTCTCGAACTAGGTACTTACTTCTCGCGTTTAATTCTCGAACTCGATATTGAGTTCTCGCGTTTAATTCTCGGACTCGGTACTGAGATCTCGCGTTTAATTCTCGAACTCGGTACTGAGTTCTTGCGTTTAATTCTCGAACTCGGTACTTAGTTCTCGCTTTTAATTCTCGAACTAGGTACTTAGTTCTCGCGTTTAATTCTCGAACTAGGTAATTAGTTCTCGCGTTTAATTCTCGAACTCGGTACTTAGTTCTCGCGTTTAATTCTCGAACTAGGTACTTAGTTCTCGCTTTTAATTCTCGATCTAGGTACTTAGTTCTCGCTTTTAATGCTCGAACTAGGTACTTAGTTCTCGCGTTTAATTCTCGAACTCGGTACTGAGATCTCGCGTTTAATTCTCGAACTAGGTACATAGTTCTCGCGTTTAATTCTCGAACTAGGTACTTACTTCTCGCGTTTAATTCTCGAACTCGATACTGAGTTCTCGCGTTTAATTCTCGGACCCGGTACTGAGATCTCGCGTTTAATTCTCGAACTCGGTACTGAGTTCTTGCGTTTAATTCTCGAACTCGGTACTTAGTTCTCGCTTTTAATTCTCGAACTAGGTACTTAGTTCTCGCGTTTAATTCTCGAACTAGATACTTAGTTCTCGCGTTTAAATCTCGAACTCGGTACTGAGATCTCGCGTTTAATTCTCGAACTAGGTACGTAGTTCTCGCTTTTAATTCTCGAGCTCGGTACTGAGATCTCGCGTTTAATTCTCGAACTAGGTACTTAGTTCTCGCTTTTAATTCTCGATCTAGGTACTTAGTTCTCGCTTTTAATTCTCGAACTAGGTACTTAGTTCTCGCGTTTAATTCTCGAACTAGGTACTTAGTTCTCGCGTTTAATTCTCGAACTCGGTACTGAGATCTCGCTTTTAATTCTCGAACTCGGTACTGAGTTCTCGCGTTTAATTCTCGAACTAGGTACTTAGTTCTCGCTTTTAATTCTCGATCTAGGTACTTAGTTCTCGCTTTTAATTCTCGAACTAGGTACTTAGTTCTCGCGTTTAATTCTCGAAGTAGGTACTTAGTTCTCGCGTTTAATTCTTGAACTCGGTACTGAGATCTCGCTTTTAATTCTCGAACTCGGTACTGAGTTCTCGCGTTTAATTCTCGGACTCGGTACTGAGATCTCGCGTTTAATTCTCGAACTCGGTACTGAGTTCTCGCGTTTAATTTTCGAACTAGGAACTTAGTTCTCGCGTTTAATTCTCGAACTAGATACTTAGTTCTCGCGTTTAAATCTCGAACTCGGTACTGAGATCTCGCGTTTAATTCTCGAACTAGGTACGTAGTTCTCGCTTTTAATTCTCGAGCTCGGTACTGAGATCTCGCGTTTAATTCTCGAACTAGGTACTTAGTTCTCGCTTTTAATTCTCGATCTAGGTACTTAGTTCTCGCTTTTAATTCTCGAACTAGGTACTTAGTTCTCGCGTTTAATTCTCGAACTAGGTACTTAGTTCTCGCGTTTAATTCTCGAACTCGGTACTGAGATCTCGCGTTTAATTCTCGAACTCGGTACTGAGTTCTCGCGTTTAATTCTCGAACTAGGTACTGAGTTCTTGCGTTTAATTCTCGAACTAGGTACTTAGTTCTCGCTTTTAATTCTCGAACTAGGTACTTAGTTCTCGCGTTTAATTCTCGAACTCGGTACTGAGATCTCGCGTTTAATTCTCGAACTAGGTACATAGTTCTCGCGTTTAATTCTCGAACTAGGTACTTACTTCTCGCGTTTAATTCTCGAACTCGATATTGAGTTCTCGCGTTTAATTCTCGGACTCGGTACTGAGATCTCGCGTTTAATTCTCGAACTCGGTACTGAGTTCTTGCGTTTAATTCTCGAACTCGGTACTTAGTTCTCGCTTTTAATTCTCGAACTAGGTACTTAGTTCTCGGGTTTAATTCTCGAACTAGGTAATTAGTTCTCGCGTTTAATTCTCGAACTCGGTACTTAGTTCTCGCGTTTAATTCTCGAACTAGGTACTTAGTTCTCGCTTTTAATTCTCGATCTAGGTACTTAGTTCTCGCTTTTAATGCTCGAACTAGGTACTTAGTTCTCGCGTTTAATTCTCGAACTCGGTACTGAGATCTCGCGTTTAATTCTCGAACTAGGTACATAGTTCTCGCGTTTAATTCTCGAACTAGGTACTTACTTCTCGCGTTTAATTCTCGAACTCGATACTGAGTTCTCGCGTTTAATTCTCGGACCCGGTACTGAGATCTCGCGTTTAATTCTCGAACTCGGTACTGAGTTCTTGCGTTTAATTCTCGAACTCGGTACTTAGTTCTCGCTTTTAATTCTCGAACTAGGTACTTAGTTCTCGCGTTTAATTCTCGAACTAGATACTTAGTTCTCGCGTTTAAATCTCGAACTCGGTACTGAGATCTCGCGTTTAATTCTCGAACTAGGTACGTAGTTCTCGCTTTTAATTCTCGAGCTCGGTACTGAGATCTCGCGTTTAATTCTCGAACTAGGTACTTAGTTCTCGCTTTTAATTCTCGATCTAGGTACTTAGTTCTCGCTTTTAGTTCTCGAACTAAATACTTAGTTCTCGCGTTTAATTCTCGAACTAGGTACTTAGTTCTCGCGTTTAATTCTCGAACTCGGTACTGAGATCTCGCGTTTAATTCTCGAACTCGGTACTGAGTTCTCGCGTTTAATTCTCGAACTAGGTACTGAGTTCTTGCGTTTAATTCTCGAACTAGGTACTTAGTTCTCGCTTTTAATTCTCGAACTAGGTACTTAGTTCTCGCGTTTAATTCTCGAACTCGGTACTGAGATCTCGCGTTTAATTCTCGAACTAGGTACATAGTTCTCGCGTTTAATTCTCGAACTAGGTACTTACTTCTCGCGTTTAATTCTCGAACTCGATACTGAGTTCTCGCGTTTAATTCTCGGACTCGGTACTTACTTCTCGCGTTTAATTCTCGAACTCGATACTGAGTTCTCGCGTTTAATTCTCGGACCCGGTACTGAGATCTCGCGTTTAATTCTCGAACTCGGTACTGAGTTCTCGCGTTTAATTCTCGGACACGGTACTGAGATCTCGCGTTTGATTCTCGAACTCGGTACTGAGATCTCGCGTTTAATTCTCGAACTCGGTACTGAGATCTCGCGTTTAGTTCTCGAACTAGGTACTTAGTTCTCGCTTTTAATTCTCGAACTCGGTACTGAGTTCTCGCGTTTAGTTCTCGGACTCGGTACTGAGATCTCGCGTTAAATTCTCGAACTCGGTACTGAGTTCTCGCGTTTAATTTTCGAACTAGGTACTTAGTTCTCGCGTTTAATTCTCGAACTAGATACTTAGTTCTCGCGTTTAAATCTCGAACTAGGTACTTAGTTCTCGCTTTTAATTCTCGATCTAGGTACGTAGTTCTCGCTTTTAATTCTCGAGCTCGGTACTGAGATCTCGCGTTTAATTCTCGAACTAGGTACTTAGTTCTCGCTTTTAATTCTCGATCTAGGTACTTAGTTCTCGCTTTTAATTCTCGAACTAGGTACTTAGTTCTCGCGTTTAATTCTCGAAGTAGGTACTTAGTTCTCGCGTTTAATTCTCGAACTCGGTACTGAGATCTCGCGTTTAATTCTCGAACTCGGTACTGAGTTCTCGCGTTTAATTCTCGAACTAGGTACTGAGTTCTTGCGTTTAATTCTCGAACTAGGTACTTAGTTCTCGCTTTTAATTCTCGAACTAGGTACTTAGTTCTCGCGTTTAATTCTCGAACTCGGTACTGAGATCTCGCGTTTAATTCTCGAACTAGGTACATAGTTCTCGCGTTTAATTCTCGAACTAGGTACTTACTTCTCGCGTTTAATTCTCGAACTCGATACTGAGTTCTCGCGTTTAATTCTCGGACTCGGTACTGAGATCTCGCGTTTAATTCTCGAACTCGGTACTGAGTTCTTGCGTTTAATTCTCGAACTCGGTACTTAGTTCTCGCTTTTAATTCTCGAACTAGGTACTTAGTTCTCGGGTTTAATTCTCGAACTAGGTACTTAGTTCTCGCGTTTAATTCTCGAACTCGGTACTTAGTTCTCGCGTTTAATTCTCGAACTAGGTACTTAGTTCTCGCTTTTAATTCTCGATCTAGGTACTTAGTTCTCGCTTTTAATGCTCGAACTTGGTACTTAGTTCTCGCGTTTAATTCTCGAACTCGGTACTGAGATCTCGCGTTTAATTCTCGAACTAGGTACATAGTTCTCGCGTTTAATTCTCGAACTAGGTACTTACTTCTCGCGTTTAATTCTCGAACTCGATACTGAGTTCTCGCGTTTAATTCTCGGACCCGGTACTGAGATCTCGCGTTTAATTCTCGAACTCGGTACTGAGTTCTTGCGTTTAATTCTCGAACTAGGTACTTAGTTCTCGCTTTTAATTCTCGATCTAGGTACTTAGTTCTCGCTTTTAATTCTCGAACTAGGTACTTAGTTCTCGCGTTTAATTCTCGAACTAGGTACTTAGTTCTCGCGTTTAATTCTCGAACTCGGTACTGAGATCTCGCTTTTAATTCTCGAACTCGGTACTGAGTTCTCGCGTTTAATTCTCGGACTCGGTACTGAGATCTCGCGATTAATTCTCGAACTCGGTACTGAGTTCTCGCGTTTAATTTTCGAACTAGGAACTTAGTTCTCGCGTTTAATTCTCGAACTAGATACTTAGTTCTCGCGTTTAAATCTCGAACTCGGTACTGAGATCTCGCGTTTAATTCTCGAACTAGGTACGTAGTTCTCGCTTTTAATTCTCGAGCTCGGTACTGAGATCTCGCGTTTAATTCTCGAACTAGGTACTTAGTTCTCGCTTTTAATTCTCGATCTAGGTACTTAGTTCTCGCTTTTAATTCTCGAACTAGGTACTTAGTTCTCGCGTTTAATTCTCGAACTAGGTACTTAGTTCTCGCGTTTAATTCTCGAACTCGGTACTGAGATCTCGCGTTTAATTCTCGAACTCGGTACTGAGTTCTCGCGTTTAATTCTCGAACTAGGTACTGAGTTCTTGCGTTTAATTCTCGAACTAGGTACTTGGTTCTCGCTTTTAATTCTCGAACTAGGTACTTAGTTCTCGCGTTTAATTCTCGAACTCGGTACTGAGATCTCGCGTTTAATTCTCGAACTAGGTACATAGTTCTCGCGTTTAATTCTCGAACTAGGTACTTACTTCTCGCGTTTAATTCTCGAACTCGATATTGAGTTCTCGCGTTTAATTCTCGGACTCGGTACTGAGATCTCGCGTTTAATTCTCGAACTCGGTACTGAGTTCTTGCGTTTAATTCTCGAACTCGGTACTTAGTTCTCGCTTTTAATTCTCGAACTAGGTACTTAGTTCTCGCGTTTAATTCTCGAACTAGGTAATTAGTTCTCGCGTTTAATTCTCGAACTCGGTACTTAGTTCTCGCGTTTAATTCTCGAACTAGGTACTTAGTTCTCGCTTTTAATTCTCGATCTAGGTACTTAGTTCTCGCTTTTAATGCTCGAACTAGGTACTTAGTTCTCGCGTTTAATTCTCGAACTCGGTACTGAGATCTCGCGTTTAATTCTCGAACTAGGTACATAGTTCTCGCGTTTAATTCTCGAACTAGGTACTTACTTCTCGCGTTTAATTCTCGAACTCGATACTGAGTTCTCGCGTTTAATTCTCGGACCCGGTACTGAGATCTCGCGTTTAATTCTCGAACTCGGTACTGAGTTCTTGCGTTTAATTCTCGAACTCGGTACTTAGTTCTCGCTTTTAATTCTCGAACTAGGTACTTAGTTCTCGCGTTTAATTCTCGAACTAGATACTTAGTTCTCGCGTTTAAATCTCGAACTCGGTACTGAGATCTCGCGTTTAATTCTCGAACTAGGTACGTAGTTCTCGCTTTTAATTCTCGAGCTCGGTACTGAGATCTCGCGTTTAATTCTCGAACTAGGTACTTAGTTCTCGCTTTTAATTCTCGATCTAGGTACTTAGTTCTCGCTTTTAGTTCTCGAACTAAATACTTAGTTCTCGCGTTTAATTCTCGAACTAGGTACTTAGTTCTCGCGTTTAATTCTCGAACTCGGTACTGAGATCTCGCGTTTAATTCTCGAACTCGGTACTGAGTTCTCGCGTTTAATTCTCGAACTAGGTACTGAGTTCTTGCGTTTAATTCTCGAACTAGGTACTTAGTTCTCGCTTTTAATTCTCGAACTAGGTACTTAGTTCTCGCGTTTAATTCTCGAACTCGGTACTGAGATCTCGCGTTTAATTCTCGAACTAGGTACATAGTTCTCGCGTTTAATTCTCGAACTAGGTACTTACTTCTCGCGTTTAATTCTCGAACTCGATACTGAGTTCTCGCGTTTAATTCTCGGACTCGGTACTTACTTCTCGCGTTTAATTCTCGAACTCGATACTGAGTTCTCGCGTTTAATTCTCGGACCCGGTACTGAGATCTCGCGTTTAATTCTCGAACTCGGTACTGAGTTCTCGCGTTTAATTCTCGGACACGGTACTGAGATCTCGCGTTTAATTCTCGAACTCGGTACTGAGATCTCGCGTTTAATTCTCGAACTCGGTACTGAGATCTCGCGTTTAGTTCTCGAACTAGGTACTTAGTTCTCGCTTTTAATTCTCGAACTCGGTACTGAGTTCTCGCGTTTAGTTCTCGGACTCGGTACTGAGATCTCGCGTTTAATTCTCGATCTAGGTACTTAGTTCTCGCTTTTAATTCTCGAAGTAGGTACTTAGTTCTCGCGTTTAATTCTCGAACTCGGTACTGAGATCTCGCGTTTAATTCTCGAACTCGGTACTGAGTTCTCGCGTTTATTTCTCGAACTAGGTACTGAGTTCTTGCGTTTAATTCTCGAACTAGGTACTTAGTTCTCGCTTTTAATTCTCGAACTAGGTACTTAGTTCTCGCGTTTAATTCTCGAACTCGGTACTGAGATCTCGCGTTTAATTCTCGAACTAGGTACATAGTTCTCGCGTTTAATTCTCGAACTAGGTACTTACTTCTCGCGTTTAATTCTCGAACTCGATACTGAGTTCTCGCGTTTAATTCTCGGACTCGGTACTGAGATCTCGCGTTTAATTCTCGAACTCGGTACTGAGTCCTTGCGTTTAATTCTCGAACTCGGTACTTAGTTCTCGCTTTTAATTCTCGAACTAGGTACTTAGTTCTCGGGTTTAATTCTCGAACTAGGTACTTAGTTCTCGCGTTTAATTCTCGAACTCGGTACTTAGTTCTCGCGTTTAATTCTCGAACTAGGTACTTAGTTCTCGCTTTTAATTCTCGATCTAGGTACTTAGTTCTCGCTTTTAATGCTCGAACTAGGTACTTAGTTCTCGCGTTTAATTCTCGAACTCGGTACTGAGATCTCGCGTTTAATTCTCGAACTAGGTACATAGTTCTCGCGTTTAATTCTCGAACTAGGTACTTACTTCTCGCGTTTAATTCTCGAACTCGATACTGAGTTCTCGCGTTTAATTCTCGGACCCGGTACTGAGATCTCGCGTTTAATTCTCGAACTAGGTACATAGTTCTCGCGTTTAATTCTCGAACTAGGTACTTACTTCTCGCGTTTAATTCTCGAACTCGATATTGAGTTCTCGCGTTTAATTCTCGGACTCGGTACTGAGATCTCGCGTTTAATTCTCGAACTCGGTACTGAGTTCTTGCGTTTAATTCTCGAACTCGGTACTTAGTTCTCGCTTTTAATTCTCGAACTAGGTACTTAGTTCTCGCGTTTAATTCTCGAACTAGGTAATTAGTTCTCGCGTTTAATTCTCGAACTCGGTACTTAGTTCTCGCGTTTAATTCTCGAACTAGGTACTTAGTTCTCGCTTTTAATTCTCGATCTAGGTACTTAGTTCTCGCTTTTAATGCTCGAACTAGGTACTTAGTTCTCGCGTTTAATTCTCGAACTCGGTACTGAGATCTCGCGTTTAATTCTCGAACTAGGTACATAGTTCTCGCGTTTAATTCTCGAACTAGGTACTTACTTCTCGCGTTTAATTCTCGAACTCGATACTGAGTTCTCGCGTTTAATTCTCGGACCCGGTACTGAGATCTCGCGTTTAATTCTCGAACTCGGTACTGAGTTCTTGCGTTTAATTCTCGAACTCGGTACTTAGTTCTCGCTTTTAATTCTCGAACTAGGTACTTAGTTCTCGCGTTTAATTCTCGAACTAGATACTTAGTTCTCGCGTTTAAATCTCGAACTCGGTACTGAGATCTCGCGTTTAATTCTCGAACTAGGTACGTAGTTCTCGCTTTTAATTCTCGAGCTCGGTACTGAGATCTCGCGTTTAATTCTCGAACTAGGTACTTAGTTCTCGCTTTTAATTCTCGATCTAGGTACTTAGTTCTCGCTTTTAGTTCTCGAACTAAATACTTAGTTCTCGCGTTTAATTCTCGAACTAGGTACTTAGTTCTCGCGTTTAATTCTCGAACTCGGTACTGAGATCTCGCGTTTAATTCTCGAACTCGGTACTGAGTTCTCGCGTTTAATTCTCGAACTAGGTACTGAGTTCTTGCGTTTAATTCTCGAACTAGGTACTTAGTTCTCGCTTTTAATTCTCGAACTAGGTACTTAGTTCTCGCGTTTAATTCTCGAACTCGGTACTGAGATCTCGCGTTTAATTCTCGAACTAGGTACATAGTTCTCGCGTTTAATTCTCGAACTAGGTACTTACTTCTCGCGTTTAATTCTCGAACTCGATACTGAGTTCTCGCGTTTAATTCTCGGACTCGGTACTTACTTCTCGCGTTTAATTCTCGAACTCGATACTGAGTTCTCGCGTTTAATTCTCGGACCCGGTACTGAGATCTCGCGTTTAATTCTCGAACTCGGTACTGAGTTCTCGGGTTTAATTCTCGGACACGGTACTGAGATCTCGCGTTTAATTCTCGAACTCGGTACTGAGATCTCGCGTTTAATTCTCGAACTCGGTACTGAGATCTCGCGTTTAGTTCTCGAACTAGGTACTTAGTTCTCGCTTTTAATTCTCGAACTCGGTACTGAGTTCTCGCGTTTAGTTCTCGGACTCGGTACTGAGATCTCGCGTTTAATTCTCGATCTAGGTACTTAGTTCTCGCTTTTAATTCTCGAACTAGGTACTTAGTTCTCGCGTTTAATTCTCGAAGTAGGTACTTAGTTCTCGCGTTTAATTCTCGAACTCGGTACTGAGATCTCGCGTTTAATTCTCGAACTCGGTACTGAGTTCTTGCGTTTATTTCTCGAACTAGGTACTGAGTTCTTGCGTTTAATTCTCGAACTAGGTACTTAGTTCTCGCTTTTAATTCTCGAACTAGGTACTTAGTTCTCGCGTTTAATTCTCGAACTCGGTACTGAGATCTCGCGTTTAATTCTCGAACTAGGTACATAGTTCTCGCGTTTAATTCTCGAACTAGGTACTTACTTCTCGCGTTTAATTCTCGAACTCGATACTGAGTTCTCGCGTTTAATTCTCGGACTCGGTACTGAGATCTCGCGTTTAATTCTCGAACTCGGTACTGAGTTCTTGCGTTTAATTCTCGAACTCGGTACTTAGTTCTCGCTTTTAATTCTCGAACTAGGTACTTAGTTCTCGGGTTTAATTCTCGAACTAGGTACTTAGTTCTCGCGTTTAATTCTCGAACTCGGTACTTAGTTCTCGCGTTTAATTCTCGAACTAGGTACTTAGTTCTCGCTTTTAATTCTCGATCTAGGTACTTAGTTCTCGCTTTTAATGCTCGAACTAGGTACTTAGTTCTCGCGTTTAATTCTCGAACTCGGTACTGAGATCTCGCGTTTAATTCTCGAACTAGGTACAAAGTTCTCGCGTTTAATTCTCGAACTAGGTACTTACTTCTCGCGTTTAATTCTCGAACTCGATACTGAGTTCTCGCGTTTAATTCTCGGACCCGGTACTGAGATCTCGCGTTTAATTCTCGAACTCGGTACTGAGTTCTTGCGTTTAATTCTCGAACTCGGTACTTAGTTCTCGCTTTTAATTCTCGAACTAGGTACTTAGTTCTCGCGTTTAATTCTCGAACTAGATACTTAGTTCTCGCGTTTAAATCTCGAACTCGGTACTGAGATCTCGCGTTTAATTCTCGAACTAGGTACGTAGTTCTCGCTTTTAATTCTCGAGCTCGGTACTGAGATCTCGCGTTTAATTCTCGAACTAGGTACTTAGTTCTCGCTTTTAATTCTCGATCTAGGTACTTAGTTCTCGCTTTTAATTCTCGAACTAGGTACTTAGTTCTCGCGTTTAATTCTCAAACTAGGTACTTAGTTCTCGCGTTTAATTCTCGAACTCGGTACTGAGATCTCGCGTTTAATTCTCGAACTCGGTACTGAGTTCTCGCGTTTAATTCTCGAACTAGGTACTGAGTTCTTGCGTTTAATTCTCGAACTAGGTACTTAGTTCTCGCTTTTAATTCTCGAACTAGGTACTTAGTTCTCGCGTTTAATTCTCGAACTCGGTACTGAGATCTCGCGTTTAATTCTCGAACTAGGTACATAGTTCTCGCGTTTAATTCTCGAACTAGGTACATAGTTCTCGCGTTTAATTCTCGAACTCGGTACTGAGTTCTTGCGTTTAATTCTCGAACTCGGTACTTAGTTCTCGCTTTTAATTCTCGAACTAGGTACTTACTTCTCGCGTTTAATTCTCGAACTCGATACTGAGTTCTCGCGTTTAATTCTCGGACCCGGTACTGAGATCTCGCGTTTAATTCTCGAATTCGGTACTTAGTTCTCGCTTTTAATTCTCGAACTAGGTACTTAGTTCTCGCGTTTAATTCTCGAACTAGATACTTAGTTCTCGCGTTTAATTCTCGAACTCGGTACTTAGTTCTCGCGTTTAATTCTCGAACTAGGTACTTAGTTCTCGCTTTTAATTCTCGATCTAGGTACTTAGTTCTCGCTTTTAATTCTCGAACTAGGTACTTAGTTCTCGCGTTTAGTTCTCGAACTAGGTACTTAGTTCTCGCTTTTAATTCTCGAACTCGGTACTGAGTTCTCGCGTTTAATTCTCAGACTCGGTAATGAGATCTCGCGTTTAATTCTCGAACTCGGTACTGAGTTCTCGCGTTTAATTTTCGAACTAGGTACTTAGTTCTCGCGTTTAATTCTCGAACTAGATACTTAGTTCTCGCGTTTAATTCTCGGACTCGGTACTGAGATCTCGCGTTTAATTCTCGAACTCGGTACTGAGTTCTTGCGTTTAATTCTCGAACTCGGTACTTAGTTCTCGCTTTTAATTCTCGAATTAGGTACTTAGTTCTCGCGTTTAATTCTCGAACTAGGTACTTAGTTCTCGCGTTTAATTCTCGAACTAGGTACTTAGTTCTCGCTTTTAATTCTCGATCTAGGTACTTAGTTCTCGCTTTTAAATCTCGAACTAGGTGCTTAGTTCTCGCGTTTAATTCTCGAACTAGGTACTTAGTTCTCGCGTTTAATTCTCGAACTAGGTACTTAGTTCTCGCTTTTAATTCTCGAACTAGGTACTTAGTTCTCGCGTTTAATTCTCGAACTAGGTACTTAGTTCTCGCGTTTAATTCTCGAACTAGGTACTTAGATCTCGCGTTTAATTCTCGAACTCGGTACTGAGTGCTCGCATTTAATTCTCGAAC
Source organism: Desoria tigrina (assembly GCA_906901685.1). Lineage (NCBI taxonomy): Eukaryota > Metazoa > Arthropoda > Collembola > Entomobryomorpha > Isotomidae > Desoria > Desoria tigrina. Next base: position 1,664,598 of record CAJQTU010000046.1, read on the forward strand.
TAGGTACTGAGTTCTTGCGTTTAATTCTCGAACTAGGTACTTAGTTCTCGCTTTTAATTCTCGAACTAGGTACTTAGTTCTCGCGTTTAATTCTCGAACTCGGTACTGAGATCTCGCGTTTAATTCTCGAACTAGGTACATAGTTCTCGCGTTTAATTCTCGAACTAGGTACTTACTTCTCGCGTTTAATTCTCGAACTCGATACTGAGTTCTCGCGTTTAATTCTCGAACTCGGTACTGAGTTCTTGCGTTTAATTCTCGAACTCGGTACTTAGTTCTCGCTTTTAATTCTCGAACTAGGTACTTAGTTCTCGCGTTTAATTCTCGAACTAGGTACTTAGTTCTCGCGTTTAATTCTCGAACTCGGTACTTAGTTCTGGCGTTTAATTCTCGAACTAGGTACTTAGTTCTCGCTTTTAATTCTCGATCTAGGTACTTAGTTCTCGCTTTTAATTCTCGAACTAGGTACTTAGTTCTCGTGTTTAGTTCTCGAACTAGGTACTTAGTTCTCGCTTTTAATTCTCGAACTCGGTACTGAGTTCTCGCGTTTAATTCTCGGACTCGGTACTGAGATCTCGCGTTTAATTCTCGAACTCGGTACTGAGTTCTCGCGTTTAATTTTCGAACTAGGTACTTAGTTCTCGCGTTTAATTCTCGAACTAGATACTTAGTTCTCGCGTTTAAATCTCGAACTCGGTACTGAGATCTCGAGTTTAATTCTCGAACTAGGTACGTAGTTCTCGCTTTTAATTCTCGAGCTCGGTACTGAGATCTCGCGTTTAATTCTCGAACTAGGTACTTAGTTCTCGCTTTTAATTCTCGAACTAGGTACTTAGTTCTCGCTTTTATTTCTCGAACTAGGTACTTAGTTCTCGCGTTTAATTCTTGAACTCGGTACTGAGATCTCGCGTTTAATTCTCGAACTAGGTACTTAGTTCTCGCTTTTAATTCTCGAACTAGGTACTTAGTTCTCGCTTTTAATTCTCGAACTAGGTACTTAGTTCTCGCGTTTAATTCTCGAACTCGATACTGAGTTCTCGCGTTTAATTCTCGGACCCGGTACTGAGATCTCGCGTTTAATTCTCGAACTCGGTACTGAGTTCTCGCGTTTAATTCTCGGACCCGGTACTGAGATCTCGCGTTTAATTCTCGAACTAGGTACTGAGATCTCGCGTTTAATTCTCGAACTCGGTACTGAGATCTCGCGTTTAGTTCTCGAACTAGGTACTTAGTTCTCGCTTTTAATTCTCGAACTCGGTACTGAGTTCTCGCGTTTAATTCTCGGACTCGGTACTGAGATCTCGCGTTTAATTCTCGAACTCGGTACTGAGTTCTCGCGTTTAATTTTCGAACTAGGTACTTAGTTCTCGCGTTTAATTCTCGAACTAGATACTTAGTTCTCGCGTTTAAATCTCGAACTCGGTACTGAGATCTCGCGTTTAATTCTCGAACTAGGTACGTAGTTCTCGCTTTTAATTCTCGAGCTCGGTACTGAGATCTCGCGTTTAATTCTCGAACTAGGTACTGAGTTCTTGCGTTTAATTCTCGAACTCGGTACTTAGTTCTCGCTTTTAATTCTCGAACTAGGTACTTAGTTCTCGCGTTTAATTCTCGAACTAGATACTTAGTTCTCGCGTTTAAATCTCGAACTCGGTACTGAGATCTCGCGTTTAATTCTCGAACTAGGTACTTAGATCTCGCGTTTAATTCTCGAACTCGGTACTGAGTGCTCGCGTTTAATTCTCGAACTCGGTACTTAGTTCTCGCTTTTAATTCTCGAACTAGGTACTTAGTTCTCGCGTTTAATTCTCGAACTAGATACTTAGTTCTCGCGTTTAATTCTCGAACTCGGTACTTAGTTCTCGCGTTTAATTCTCGAACTAGGTACTTAGTTCTCGCTTTTAATTCTCGATCTAGGTACTTAGTTCTCGCTTTTAATTCTCGAACTAGGTACTTAGTTCTCGCGTTTAGTTCTCGAACTAGGTACTTAGTTCTCGCTTTTAATTCTCGAACTCGGTACTGAGTTCTCGCGTTTAATTCTCGGACTCGGTAATGAGATCTCGCGTTTAATTCTCGAACTCGGTACTGAGTTCTCGCGTTTAATTTTCGAACTAGGTACTTAGTTCTCGCGTTTAATTCTCGAACTAGATACTTAGTTCTCGCGTTTAATTCTCGGACTCGGTACTGAGATCTCGCGTTTAATTCTCGAACTCGGTACTGAGTTCTCGCGTTTAATTCTCGGACTCGGTACTGAGATCTCGCGTTTAATTCTCGAACTCGGTACTGAGTTCTCGCGTTTAATTTTCGAACTAGGTACTTAGTTCTCGCGTTTAATTCTCGAACTAGATACTTAGTTCTCGCGTTTAAATCTCGAACTCGGTACTGAGATCTCGCGTTTGATTCTCGAACTAGGTACGTAGTTCTCGCTTTTAATTCTCGAGCTCGGTACTGAGATCTCGCGTTTAATTCTCGAACTAGGTACTGAGTTCTTGCGTTTAATTCTCGAACTCGGTACTTAGTTCTCGCTTTTAATTCTCGAACTAGGTACTTAGTTCTCGCGTTTAATTCTCGAACTAGATACTTAGTTCTCGCGTTTAAATCTCGAACTCGGTACTGAGATCTCGCGTTTAATTCTCGAACTAGGTACTTAGATCTCGCGTTTAATTCTCGAACTCGGTACTGAGTGCTCGCGTTTAATTCTCGAACTCGGTACTTAGTTCTCGCTTTTAATTCTCGAACTAGGTACTTAGTTCTCGCGTTTAATTCTCGAACTAGATACTTAGTTCTCGCGTTTAATTCTCGAACTCGGTACTTAGTTCTCGCGTTTAATTCTCGAACTAGGTACTTAGTTCTCGCTTTTAATTCTCGATCTAGGTACTTAGTTCTCGCTTTTAATTCTCGAACTAGGTACTTAGTTCTCGCGTTTAGTTCTCGAACTAGGTACTTAGTTCTCGCTTTTAATTCTCGAACTCGGTACTGAGTTCTCGCGTTTAATTCTCGGACTCGGTAATGAGATCTCGCGTTTAATTCTCGAACTCGGTACTGAGTTCTCGCGTTTAATTTTCGAACTAGGTACTTAGTTCTCGCGTTTAATTCTCGAACTAGATACTTAGTTCTCGCGTTTAATTCTCGGACTCGGTACTGAGATCTCGCGTTTAATTCTCGAACTCGGTACTGAGTTCTTGCGTTTAATTCTCGAACTCGGTACTTAGTTCTCGCTTTTAATTCTCGAATTAGGTACTTAGTTCTCGCGTTTAATTCTCGAACTAGGTACTTAGTTCTCGCGTTTAATTCTCGAACTAGGTACTTAGTTCTCGCTTTTAATTCTCGATCTAGGTACTTAGTTCTCGCTTTTAAATCTCGAACTAGGTGCTTAGTTCTCGCGTTTAATTCTCGAACTAGGTACTTAGTTCTCGCGTTTAATTCTCGAACTAGGTACTTAGTTCTCGCTTTTAATTCTCGAACTAGGTACTTAGTTCTCGCGTTTAATTCTCGAACTAGGTACTTAGTTCTCGCGTTTAATTCTCGAACTAGGTACTTAGATCTCGCGTTTAATTCTCGAACTCGGTACTGAGTGCTCGCATTTAATTCTCGAACTAGGTACTGAGTTCTTGCGTTTAATTCTCGAACTAGGTACTTAGTTCTCGCTTTTAATTCTCGAACTAGGTACTTAGTTCTCGCGTTTAATTCTCGAACTAGGTACTTAGTTCTCGCGTTTAATTCTCGAACTAGGTACTTAGATCTCGCGTTTAATTCTCGAACTCGGTACTGAGTGCTCGCATTTAATTCTCGAACTAGGTACTGAGTTCTTGCGTTTAATTCTCGAACTAGGTACTTAGTTCTCGCTTTTAATTCTCGAACTAGGTACTTAGTTCTCGCGTTTAATTCTCGAACTCGGTACTGAGATCTCGCGTTTAATTCTCGAACTAGGTACATAGTTCTCGCGTTTAATTCTCGAACTAGGTACTTAGTTCTCGCGTTTAATTCTCGAACTCGGTACTGAGATCTCGCGTTTAATTCTCGAACTAGGTACATAGTTCTCGCGTTTAATTCTCGAACTAGGTACTTACTTCTCGCGTTTAATTCTCGAACTCGATACTGAGTTCTCGCGTTTAATTCTCGAACTCGGTACTGAGTTCTTGCGTTTAAAGCCTAGTTTATAGTATCACTTCCTCTTTTCGTTCCTGAATCACTTCCTCTTTCACTTCCTTCTCGCTTTCTTCATCGAATATTTTTTCGAATTTATAGTTTCAACTTCCTCTTTCACTTTCGCTTTCGTTTCCACTTTCGCTATTCGTTGCTAGCGAAAGACTATAAACGCAAAAATTTGTACTCAGATTTTGCAATATTTTCTGAAGAAATTGAATATAAAACCTACAGTGTGCAGTCTTTTATAGCCCGAGTCAGAATGCTTCAATTTGTCTGTATTTTAAACCAATTCCCTTGGCAACACTACTTTGCATAACCCCCACAAACGGGTCAACCGATTTTTTCCACCTTCGAACTTATTAGCCTTCGCATTTGCAAAATACACAAATGTCACAAGTTTGGAGATTGAAGAGTAGTAATAAAAATAATGACTCCAATTAAACCCAATTTCCAGAAATTATGAATGCGGCCGGGCGGGTTAAAAAAAAAAGACTTTTAATTATTAATTAGACAGACTCTTGATTGAAAGTCCTGATTCATATAGAAAGTTTTGTACTTTTCTGTATCATGGTTTTCAAATATATGAAAATTCCCACTGCTTTTGAAATCGTCAAGAAAATTGACGTGAAAGCGGCCGCTAGTGAAAGCGAGAAGAAAACTCGAGAGTTTTCCTTTCTCTACACCTCACTGAAATGAAGATTTCTTCTGAAAACCGCTTTCACTCCTCCTTCACTTCCTCAAAAGTAGGATTGGTTTCAACTTTTGATTTTCGTGAAGTTGAGGCGAAAGTAGGAAGTGAAGTTGAAACTATAAACGCGTAAAAGAGTGAAGCGAAAGTTGCCATGATCACTGCGAGGATCACTCCACATTTCGCTTTGAACTCTAAACGCAAATTTTTGGAGGAGGAAGTGATTCTTGCAGTGAAAGAGGAAGTGAAAGTAGGAAGGAAGTGATACTATAAACTAGGCTTAATTCTCGAACTCGGTACTTAGTTCTCGCTTTTAATTCTCGAACTAGGTACTTAGTTCTCGCGTTTAATTCTCGAACTAGGTACTTAGTTCTCGCGTTTAATTCTCGAACTCGGTACTTAGTTCTGGCGTTTAATTCTCGAACTAGGTACTTAGTTCTCGCTTTTAATTCTCGATCTAGGTACTTAGTTCTCGCTTTTAATTCTCGAACTAGGTACTTAGTTCTCGTGTTTAGTTCTCGAACTAGGTACTTAGTTCTCGCTTTTAATTCTCGAACTCGGTACTGAGTTCTCGCGTTTAATTCTCGGACTCGGTACTGAGATCTCGCGTTTAATTCTCGAACTCGGTACTGAGTTCTCGCGTTTAATTTTCGAACTAGGTACTTAGTTCTCGCGTTTAATTCTCGAACTAGATACTTAGTTCTCGCGTTTAAATCTCGAACTCGGTACTGAGATCTCGAGTTTAATTCTCGAACTAGGTACGTAGTTCTCGCTTTTAATTCTCGAGCTCGGTACTGAGATCTCGCGTTTAATTCTCGAACTAGGTACTTAGTTCTCGCTTTTAATTCTCGAACTAGGTACTTAGTTCTCGCTTTTATTTCTCGAACTAGGTACTTAGTTCTCGCGTTTAATTCTCGAACTCGGTACTGAGATCTCGCGTTTAATTCTCGAACTAGGTACTTAGTTCTCGCTTTTAATTCTCGAACTAGGTACTTAGTTCTCGCTTTTAATTCTCGAACTAGGTACTTAGTTCTCGCGTTTAATTCTCGAACTCGATACTGAGTTCTCGCGTTTAATTCTCGGACCCGGTACTGAGATCTCGCGTTTAATTCTCGAACTCGGTACTGAGTTCTCGCGTTTAATTCTCGGACCCGGTACTGAGATCTCGCGTTTAATTCTCGAACTAGGTACTGAGATCTCGCGTTTAATTCTCGAACTCGGTACTGAGATCTCGCGTTTAGTTCTCGAACTAGGTACTTAGTTCTCGCTTTTAATTCTCGAACTCGGTACTGAGTTCTCGCGTTTAATTCTCGGACTCGGTACTGAGATCTCGCGTTTAATTCTCGAACTCGGTACTGAGTTCTCGCGTTTAATTTTCGAACTAGGTACTTAGTTCTCGCGTTTAATTCTCGAACTAGATACTTAGTTCTCGCGTTTAAATCTCGAACTCGGTACTGAGATCTCGCGTTTAATTCTCGAACTAGGTACGTAGTTCTCGCTTTTAATTCTCGAGCTCGGTACTGAGATCTCGCGTTTAATTCTCGAACTAGGTACTGAGTTCTTGCGTTTAATTCTCGAACTCGGTACTTAGTTCTCGCTTTTAATTCTCGAACTAGGTACTTAGTTCTCGCGTTTAATTCTCGAACTAGATACTTAGTTCTCGCGTTTAAATCTCGAACTCGGTACTGAGATCTCGCGTTTAATTCTCGAACTAGGTACTTAGATCTCGCGTTTAATTCTCGAACTCGGTACTGAGTGCTCGCGTTTAATTCTCGAACTCGGTACTTAGTTCTCGCTTTTAATTCTCGAACTAGGTACTTAGTTCTCGCGTTTAATTCTCGAACTAGATACTTAGTTCTCGCGTTTAATTCTCGAACTCGGTACTTAGTTCTCGCGTTTAATTCTCGAACTAGGTACTTAGTTCTCGCTTTTAATTCTCGATCTAGGTACTTAGTTCTCGCTTTTAATTCTCGAACTAGGTACTTAGTTCTCGCGTTTAATTCTCGAACTAGATACTTAGTTCTCGCGTTTAATTCTCGAACTAGGTACTTAGTTCTCGCGTTTAATTCTCGAACTAGGTACTTAGTTCTCGCTTTTAATTCTCGAACTAGGTACTTAGTTCTCGCGTTTAATTCTCGAACTCGGTACTGAGATCTCGCGTTTAATTCTCGAACTAGGTACATAGTTCTCGCGTTTAATTCTCGAACTAGGTACATAGTTCTCGCGTTTAATTCTCGAACTCGGTACTGAGTTCTTGCGTTTAATTCTCGAACTCGGTACTTAGTTCTCGCTTTTAATTCTCGAACTAGGTACTTACTTCTCGCGTTTAATTCTCGAACTCGATACTGAGTTCTCGCGTTTAATTCTCGGACCCGGTACTGAGATCTCGCGTTTAATTCTCGAATTCGGTACTTAGTTCTCGCTTTTAATTCTCGAACTAGGTACTTAGTTCTCGCGTTTAATTCTCGAACTAGATACTTAGTTCTCGCGTTTAATTCTCGAACTCGGTACTTAGTTCTCGCGTTTAATTCTCGAACTAGGTACTTAGTTCTCGCTTTTAATTCTCGATCTAGGTACTTAGTTCTCGCTTTTAATTCTCGAACTAGGTACTTAGTTCTCGCGTTTAGTTCTCGAACTAGGTACTTAGTTCTCGCTTTTAATTCTCGAACTCGGTACTGAGTTCTCGCGTTTAATTCTCAGACTCGGTAATGAGATCTCGCGTTTAATTCTCGAACTCGGTACTGAGTTCTCGCGTTTAATTTTCGAACTAGGTACTTAGTTCTCGCGTTTAATTCTCGAACTAGATACTTAGTTCTCGCGTTTAATTCTCGGACTCGGTACTGAGATCTCGCGTTTAATTCTCGAACTCGGTACTGAGTTCTTGCGTTTAATTCTCGAACTCGGTACTTAGTTCTCGCTTTTAATTCTCGAATTAGGTACTTAGTTCTCGCGTTTAATTCTCGAACTAGGTACTTAGTTCTCGCGTTTAATTCTCGAACTAGGTACTTAGTTCTCGCTTTTAATTCTCGATCTAGGTACTTAGTTCTCGCTTTTAAATCTCGAACTAGGTGCTTAGTTCTCGCGTTTAATTCTCGAACTAGGTACTTAGTTCTCGCGTTTAATTCTCGAACTAGGTACTTAGTTCTCGCTTTTAATTCTCGAACTAGGTACTTAGTTCTCGCGTTTAATTCTCGAACTAGGTACTTAGTTCTCGCGTTTAATTCTCGAACTAGGTACTTAGATCTCGCGTTTAATTCTCGAACTCGGTACTGAGTGCTCGCATTTAATTCTCGAACTAGGTACTGAGTTCTTGCGTTTAATTCTCGAACTAGGTACTTAGTTCTCGCTTTTAATTCTCGAACTAGGTACTTAGTTCTCGCGTTTAATTCTCGAACTCGGTACTGAGATCTCGCGTTTAATTCTCGAACTAGGTACATAGTTCTCGCGTTTAATTCTCGAACTAGGTACTTACTTCTCGCGTTTAATTCTCGAACTCGATACTGAGTTCTCGCGTTTAATTCTCGAACTCGGTACTGAGTTCTTGCGTTTAATTCTCGAACTCGGTACTTAGTTCTCGCTTTTAATTCTCGAACTAGGTACTTAGTTCTCGCGTTTAATTCTCGAACTAGGTACTTAGTTCTCGCGTTTAATTCTCGAACTCGGTACTTAGTTCTGGCGTTTAATTCTCGAACTAGGTACTTAGTTCTCGCTTTTAATTCTCGATCTAGGTACTTAGTTCTCGCTTTTAATTCTCGAACTAGGTACTTAGTTCTCGTGTTTAGTTCTCGAACTAGGTACTTAGTTCTCGCTTTTAATTCTCGAACTCGGTACTGAGTTCTCGCGTTTAATTCTCGGACTCGGTACTGAGATCTCGCGTTTAATTCTCGAACTCGGTACTGAGTTCTCGCGTTTAATTTTCGAACTAGGTACTTAGTTCTCGCGTTTAATTCTCGAACTAGATACTTAGTTCTCGCGTTTAAATCTCGAACTCGGTACTGAGATCTCGAGTTTAATTCTCGAACTAGGTACGTAGTTCTCGCTTTTAATTCTCGAGCTCGGTACTGAGATCTCGCGTTTAATTCTCGAACTAGGTACTTAGTTCTCGCTTTTAATTCTCGAACTAGGTACTTAGTTCTCGCTTTTATTTCTCGAACTAGGTACTTAGTTCTCGCGTTTAATTCTTGAACTCGGTACTGAGATCTCGCGTTTAATTCTCGAACTAGGTACTTAGTTCTCGCTTTTAATTCTCGAACTAGGTACTTAGTTCTCGCTTTTAATTCTCGAACTAGGTACTTAGTTCTCGCGTTTAATTCTCGAACTCGATACTGAGTTCTCGCGTTTAATTCTCGGACCCGGTACTGAGATCTCGCGTTTAATTCTCGAACTCGGTACTGAGTTCTCGCGTTTAATTCTCGGACCCGGTACTGAGATCTCGCGTTTAATTCTCGAACTAGGTACTGAGATCTCGCGTTTAATTCTCGAACTCGGTACTGAGATCTCGCGTTTAGTTCTCGAACTAGGTACTTAGTTCTCGCTTTTAATTCTCGAACTCGGTACTGAGTTCTCGCGTTTAATTCTCGGACTCGGTACTGAGATCTCGCGTTTAATTCTCGAACTCGGTACTGAGTTCTCGCGTTTAATTTTCGAACTAGGTACTTAGTTCTCGCGTTTAATTCTCGAACTAGATACTTAGTTCTCGCGTTTAAATCTCGAACTCGGTACTGAGATCTCGCGTTTAATTCTCGAACTAGGTACGTAGTTCTCGCTTTTAATTCTCGAGCTCGGTACTGAGATCTCGCGTTTAATTCTCGAACTAGGTACTGAGTTCTTGCGTTTAATTCTCGAACTCGGTACTTAGTTCTCGCTTTTAATTCTCGAACTAGGTACTTAGTTCTCGCGTTTAATTCTCGAACTAGATACTTAGTTCTCGCGTTTAAATCTCGAACTCGGTACTGAGATCTCGCGTTTAATTCTCGAACTAGGTACTTAGATCTCGCGTTTAATTCTCGAACTCGGTACTGAGTGCTCGCGTTTAATTCTCGAACTCGGTACTTAGTTCTCGCTTTTAATTCTCGAACTAGGTACTTAGTTCTCGCGTTTAATTCTCGAACTAGATACTTAGTTCTCGCGTTTAATTCTCGAACTCGGTACTTAGTTCTCGCGTTTAATTCTCGAACTAGGTACTTAGTTCTCGCTTTTAATTCTCGATCTAGGTACTTAGTTCTCGCTTTTAATTCTCGAACTAGGTACTTAGTTCTCGCGTTTAGTTCTCGAACTAGGTACTTAGTTCTCGCTTTTAATTCTCGAACTCGGTACTGAGTTCTCGCGTTTAATTCTCGGACTCGGTAATGAGATCTCGCGTTTAATTCTCGAACTCGGTACTGAGTTCTCGCGTTTAATTTTCGAACTAGGTACTTAGTTCTCGCGTTTAATTCTCGAACTAGATACTTAGTTCTCGCGTTTAATTCTCGGACTCGGTACTGAGATCTCGCGTTTAATTCTCGAACTCGGTACTGAGTTCTCGCGTTTAATTCTCGGACTCGGTACTGAGATCTCGCGTTTAATTCTCGAACTCGGTACTGAGTTCTCGCGTTTAATTTTCGAACTAGGTACTTAGTTCTCGCGTTTAATTCTCGAACTAGATACTTAGTTCTCGCGTTTAAATCTCGAACTCGGTACTGAGATCTCGCGTTTGATTCTCGAACTAGGTACGTAGTTCTCGCTTTTAATTCTCGAGCTCGGTACTGAGATCTCGCGTTTAATTCTCGAACTAGGTACTGAGTTCTTGCGTTTAATTCTCGAACTCGGTACTTAGTTCTCGCTTTTAATTCTCGAACTAGGTACTTAGTTCTCGCGTTTAATTCTCGAACTAGATACTTAGTTCTCGCGTTTAAATCTCGAACTCGGTACTGAGATCTCGCGTTTAATTCTCGAACTAGGTACTTAGATCTCGCGTTTAATTCTCGAACTCGGTACTGAGTGCTCGCGTTTAATTCTCGAACTCGGTACTTAGTTCTCGCTTTTAATTCTCGAACTAGGTACTTAGTTCTCGCGTTTAATTCTCGAACTAGATACTTAGTTCTCGCGTTTAATTCTCGAACTCGGTACTTAGTTCTCGCGTTTAATTCTCGAACTAGGTACTTAGTTCTCGCTTTTAATTCTCGATCTAGGTACTTAGTTCTCGCTTTTAATTCTCGAACTAGGTACTTAGTTCTCGCGTTTAGTTCTCGAACTAGGTACTTAGTTCTCGCTTTTAATTCTCGAACTCGGTACTGAGTTCTCGCGTTTAATTCTCGGACTCGGTAATGAGATCTCGCGTTTAATTCTCGAACTCGGTACTGAGTTCTCGCGTTTAATTTTCGAACTAGGTACTTAGTTCTCGCGTTTAATTCTCGAACTAGATACTTAGTTCTCGCGTTTAATTCTCGGACTCGGTACTGAGATCTCGCGTTTAATTCTCGAACTCGGTACTGAGTTCTTGCGTTTAATTCTCGAACTCGGTACTTAGTTCTCGCTTTTAATTCTCGAATTAGGTACTTAGTTCTCGCGTTTAATTCTCGAACTAGGTACTTAGTTCTCGCGTTTAATTCTCGAACTAGGTACTTAGTTCTCGCTTTTAATTCTCGATCTAGGTACTTAGTTCTCGCTTTTAAATCTCGAACTAGGTGCTTAGTTCTCGCGTTTAATTCTCGAACTAGGTACTTAGTTCTCGCGTTTAATTCTCGAACTAGGTACTTAGTTCTCGCTTTTAATTCTCGAACTAGGTACTTAGTTCTCGCGTTTAATTCTCGAACTAGGTACTTAGTTCTCGCGTTTAATTCTCGAACTAGGTACTTAGATCTCGCGTTTAATTCTCGAACTCGGTACTGAGTGCTCGCATTTAATTCTCGAACTAGGTACTGAGTTCTTGCGTTTAATTCTCGAACTAGGTACTTAGTTCTCGCTTTTAATTCTCGAACTAGGTACTTAGTTCTCGCGTTTAATTCTCGAACTAGGTACTTAGTTCTCGCGTTTAATTCTCGAACTAGGTACTTAGATCTCGCGTTTAATTCTCGAACTCGGTACTGAGTGCTCGCATTTAATTCTCGAACTAGGTACTGAGTTCTTGCGTTTAATTCTCGAACTAGGTACTTAGTTCTCGCTTTTAATTCTCGAACTAGGTACTTAGTTCTCGCGTTTAATTCTCGAACTCGGTACTGAGATCTCGCGTTTAATTCTCGAACTAGGTACATAGTTCTCGCGTTTAATTCTCGAACTAGGTACTTACTTCTCGCGTTTAATTCTCGAACTCGATACTGAGTTCTCGCGTTTAATTCTCGAACTCGGTACTGAGTTCTTGCGTTTAATTCTCGAACTCGGTACTTAGTTCTCGCTTTTAATTCTCGAACTAGGTACTTAGTTCTCGCGTTTAATTCTCGAACTAGGTACTTAGTTCTCGCGTTTAATTCTCGAACTCGGTACTTAGTTCTGGCGTTTAATTCTCGAACTAGGTACTTAGTTCTCGCTTTTAATTCTCGATCTAGGTACTTAGTTCTCGCTTTTAATTCTCGAACTAGGTACTTAGTTCTCGTGTTTAGTTCTCGAACTAGGTACTTAGTTCTCGCTTTTAATTCTCGAACTCGGTACTGAGTTCTCGCGTTTAATTCTCGGACTCGGTACTGAGATCTCGCGTTTAATTCTCGAACTCGGTACTGAGTTCTCGCGTTTAATTTTCGAACTAGGTACTTAGTTCTCGCGTTTAATTCTCGAACTAGATACTTAGTTCTCGCGTTTAAATCTCGAACTCGGTACTGAGATCTCGAGTTTAATTCTCGAACTAGGTACGTAGTTCTCGCTTTTAATTCTCGAGCTCGGTACTGAGATCTCGCGTTTAATTCTCGAACTAGGTACTTAGTTCTCGCTTTTAATTCTCGAACTAGGTACTTAGTTCTCGCTTTTATTTCTCGAACTAGGTACTTAGTTCTCGCGTTTAATTCTCGAACTCGGTACTGAGATCTCGCGTTTAATTCTCGAACTAGGTACTTAGTTCTCGCTTTTAATTCTCGAACTAGGTACTTAGTTCTCGCTTTTAATTCTCGAACTAGGTACTTAGTTCTCGCGTTTAATTCTCGAACTCGATACTGAGTTCTCGCGTTTAATTCTCGGACCCGGTACTGAGATCTCGCGTTTAATTCTCGAACTCGGTACTGAGTTCTCGCGTTTAATTCTCGGACCCGGTACTGAGATCTCGCGTTTAATTCTCGAACTAGGTACTGAGATCTCGCGTTTAATTCTCGAACTCGGTACTGAGATCTCGCGTTTAGTTCTCGAACTAGGTACTTAGTTCTCGCTTTTAATTCTCGAACTCGGTACTGAGTTCTCGCGTTTAATTCTCGGACTCGGTACTGAGATCTCGCGTTTAATTCTCGAACTCGGTACTGAGTTCTCGCGTTTAATTTTCGAACTAGGTACTTAGTTCTCGCGTTTAATTCTCGAACTAGATACTTAGTTCTCGCGTTTAAATCTCGAACTCGGTACTGAGGTCTCGCGTTTAATTCTCGAACTAGGTACGTAGTTCTCGCTTTTAATTCTCGAGCTCGGTACTGAGATCTCGCGTTTAATTCTCGAACTAGGTACTGAGTTCTTGCGTTTAATTCTCGAACTCGGTACTTAGTTCTCGCTTTTAATTCTCGAACTAGGTACTTAGTTCTCGCGTTTAATTCTCGAACTAGATACTTAGTTCTCGCGTTTAAATCTCGAACTCGGTACTGAGATCTCGCGTTTAATTCTCGAACTAGGTACTTAGATCTCGCGTTTAATTCTCGAACTCGGTACTGAGTGCTCGCGTTTAATTCTCGAACTCGGTACTTAGTTCTCGCTTTTAATTCTCGAACTAGGTACTTAGTTCTCGCGTTTAATTCTCGAACTAGATACTTAGTTCTCGCGTTTAATTCTCGAACTCGGTACTTAGTTCTCGCGTTTAATTCTCGAACTAGGTACTTAGTTCTCGCTTTTAATTCTCGATCTAGGTACTTAGTTCTCGCTTTTAATTCTCGAACTAGGTACTTAGTTCTCGCGTTTAGTTCTCGAACTAGGTACTTAGTTCTCGCTTTTAATTCTCGAACTCGGTACTGAGTTCTCGCGTTTAATTCTCGGACTCGGTAATGAGATCTCGCGTTTAATTCTCGAACTCGGTACTGAGTTCTCGCGTTTAATTTTCGAACTAGGTACTTAGTTCTCGCGTTTAATTCTCGAACTAGATACTTAGTTCTCGCGTTTAATTCTCGGACTCGGTACTGAGATCTCGCGTTTAATTCTCGAACTCGGTACTGAGTTCTTGCGTTTAATTCTCGAACTCGGTACTTAGTTCTCGCTTTTAATTCTCGAATTAGGTACTTAGTTCTCGCGTTTAATTCTCGAACTAGGTACTTAGTTCTCGCGTTTGATTCTCGAACTAGGTACTTAGTTCTCGCTTTTAATTCTCGATCTAGGTACTTAGTTCTCGCTTTTAAATCTCGAACTAGGTGCTTAGTTCTCGCGTTTAATTCTCGAACTAGGTACTTAGTTCTCGCGTTTAATTCTCGAACTAGGTACTTAGTTCTCGCTTTTAATTCTCGAACTAGGTACTTAGTTCTCGCGTTTAATTCTCGAACTAGGTACTTAGTTCTCGCGTTTAATTCTCGAACTAGGTACTTAGATCTCGCGTTTAATTCTCGAACTCGGTACTGAGTGCTCGCATTTAATTCTCGAACTAGGTACTGAGTTCTTGCGTTTAATTCTCGAACTAGGTACTTTGTTCTCGCTTTTAATTCTCGAACTAGGTACTTAGTTCTCGCGTTTAATTCTCGAACTCGGTACTGAGATCTCGCGTTTAATTCTCGAACTAGGTACATAGTTCTCGCGTTTAATTCTCGAACTAGGTACTTACTTCTCGCGTTTAATTCTCGAACTCGATACTGAGTTCTCGCGTTTAATTCTCGAACTCGGTACTGAGTTCTTGCGTTTAATTCTCGAACTCGGTACTTAGTTCTCGCTTTTAATTCTCGAACTAGGTACTTAGTTCTCGCGTTTAATTCTCGAACTAGGTACTTAGTTCTCGCGTTTAATTCTCGAACTCGGTACTTAGTTCTGGCGTTTAATTCTCGAACTAGGTACTTAGTTCTCGCTTTTAATTCTCGATCTAGGTACTTAGTTCTCGCTTTTAATTCTCGAACTAGGTACTTAGTTCTCGTGTTTAGTTCTCGAACTAGGTACTTAGTTCTCGCTTTTAATTCTCGAACTCGGTACTGAGTTCTCGCGTTTAATTCTCGGACTCGGTACTGAGATCTCGCGTTTAATTCTCGAACTCGGTACTGAGTTCTCGCGTTTAATTTTCGAACTAGGTACTTAGTTCTCGCGTTTAATTCTCGAACTAGATACTTAGTTCTCGCGTTTAAATCTCGAACTCGGTACTGAGATCTCGAGTTTAATTCTCGAACTAGGTACGTAGTTCTCGCTTTTAATTCTCGAGCTCGGTACTGAGATCTCGCGTTTAATTCTCGAACTAGGTACTTAGTTCTCGCTTTTAATTCTCGAACTAGGTACTTAGTTCTCGCTTTTATTTCTCGAACTAGGTACTTAGTTCTCGCGTTTAATTCTCGAACTCGGTACTGAGATCTCGCGTTTAATTCTCGAACTAGGTACTTAGTTCTCGCGTTTAATTCTCGAACTAGGTACTTAGTTCTCGCTTTTAATTCTCGATCTAGGTACTTAGTTCTCGCTTTTAATTCTCGAACTAGGTACTTAGTTCTCGCGTTTAGTTCTCGAACTAGGTACTTAGTTCTCGCTTTTAATTCTCGAACTCGGTACTGAGTTCTCGCGTTTAATTCTCGGACTCGGTAATGAGATCTCGCGTTTAATTCTCGAACTCGGTACTGAGTTCTCGCGTTTAATTTTCGAACTAGGTACTTAGTTCTCGCGTTTAATTCTCGAACTAGATACTTAGTTCTCGCGTTTAATTCTCGGACTCGGTACTGAGGTCTCGCGTTTAATTCTCGAACTCGGTACTGAGTTCTTGCGTTTAATTCTCGAACTCGGTACTTAGTTCTCGCTTTTAATTCTCGAATTAGGTACTTAGTTCTCGCGTTTAATTCTCGAACTAGGTACTTAGTTCTCGCGTTTGATTCTCGAACTAGGTACTTAGTTCTCGCTTTTAATTCTCGATCTAGGTACTTAGTTCTCGCTTTTAAATCTCGAACTAGGTGCTTAGTTCTCGCGTTTAATTCTCGAACTAGGTACTTAGTTCTCGCGTTTAATTCTCGAACTAGGTACTTAGTTCTCGCTTTTAATTCTCGAACTAGGTACTTAGTTCTCGCGTTTAATTCTCGAACTAGGTACTTAGTTCTCGCGTTTAATTCTCGAACTAGGTACTTAGATCTCGCGTTTAATTCTCGAACTCGGTACTGAGTGCTCGCATTTAATTCTCGAACTAGGTACTGAGTTCTTGCGTTTAATTCTCGAACTAGGTACTTTGTTCTCGCTTTTAATTCTCGAACTAGGTACTTAGTTCTCGCGTTTAATTCTCGAACTCGGTACTGAGATCTCGCGTTTAATTCTCGAACTAGGTACATAGTTCTCGCGTTTAATTCTCGAACTAGGTACTTACTTCTCGCGTTTAATTCTCGAACTCGATACTGAGTTCTCGCGTTTAATTCTCGAACTCGGTACTGAGTTCTTGCGTTTAATTCTCGAACTCGGTACTTAGTTCTCGCTTTTAATTCTCGAACTAGGTACTTAGTTCTCGCGTTTAATTCTCGAACTAGGTACTTAGTTCTCGCGTTTAATTCTCGAACTCGGTACTTAGTTCTGGCGTTTAATTCTCGAACTAGGTACTTAGTTCTCGCTTTTAATTCTCGATCTAGGTACTTAGTTCTCGCTTTTAATTCTCGAACTAGGTACTTAGTTCTCGTGTTTAGTTCTCGAACTAGGTACTTAGTTCTCGCTTTTAATTCTCGAACTCGGTACTGAGTTCTCGCGTTTAATTCTCGGACTCGGTACTGAGATCTCGCGTTTAATTCTCGAACTCGGTACTGAGTTCTCGCGTTTAATTTTCGAACTAGGTACTTAGTTCTCGCGTTTAATTCTCGAACTAGATACTTAGTTCTCGCGTTTAAATCTCGAACTCGGTACTGAGATCTCGAGTTTAATTCTCGAACTAGGTACGTAGTTCTCGCTTTTAATTCTCGAGCTCGGTACTGAGATCTCGCGTTTAATTCTCGAACTAGGTACTTAGTTCTCGCTTTTAATTCTCGAACTAGGTACTTAGTTCTCGCTTTTATTTCTCGAACTAGGTACTTAGTTCTCGCGTTTAATTCTCGAACTCGGTACTGAGATCTCGCGTTTAATTCTCGAACTAGGTACTTAGTTCTCGCTTTTAATTCTCGAACTAGGTACTTAGTTCTCGCTTTTAATTCTCGAACTAGGTACTTAGTTCTCGCGTTTAATTCTCGAACTCGATACTGAGTTCTCGCGTTTAATTCTCGGACCCGGTACTGAGATCTCGCGTTTAATTCTCGAACTCGGTACTGAGTTCTCGCGTTTAATTCTCGGACCCGGTACTGAGATCTCGCGTTTAATTCTCGAACTCGGTACTGAGATCTCGCGTTTAATTCTCGAACTCGGTACTGAGATCTCGCGTTTAGTTCTCGAACTAGGTACTTAGTTCTCGCTTTTAATTCTCGAACTCGGTACTGAGTTCTCGCGTTTAATTCTCGGACTCGGTACTGAGATCTCGCGTTTAATTCTCGAACTCGGTACTGAGTTCTCGCGTTTAATTTTCGAACTAGGTACTTAGTTCTCGCGTTTAATTCTCGAACTAGATACTTAGTTCTCGCGTTTAAATCTCGAACTCGGTACTGAGATCTCGCGTTTAATTCTCGAACTAGGTACGTAGTTCTCGCTTTTATTTCTCGAGCTCGGTACTGAGATCTCGCGTTTAATTCTCGAACTAGGTACTGAGTTCTTGCGTTTAATTCTCGAACTCGGTACTTAGTTCTCGCTTTTAATTCTCGAACTAGGTACTTAGTTCTCGCGTTTAATTCTCGAACTAGATACTTAGTTCTCGCGTTTAAATCTCGAACTCGGTACTGAGATCTCGCGTTTAATTCTCGAACTAGGTACGTAGTTCTCGCTTTTAATTCTCGAGCTCGGTACTGAGATCTCGCGTTTAATTCTCGAACTAGGTACTTAGTTCTCGCTTTTAATTCTCGAACTAGGTACTTAGTTCTCGCGTTTAATTCTCGAACTAGGTACTTAGATCTCGCGTTTAATTCTCGAACTCGGTACTGAGTGCTCGCATTTAATTCTCGAACTAGGTACTGAGTTCTTGCGTTTAATTCTCGAACTAGGTACTTAGTTCTCGCTTTTAATTCTCGAACTAGGTACTTAGATCTCGCGTTTAATTCTCGAACTCGGTACTGAGATCTCGCGTTTAATTCTCGAACTAGGTACATAGTTCTCGCGTTTAATTCTCGAACTAGGTACTTACTTCTCGCGTTTAATTCTCGAACTAGATACTTAGTTCTCGCGTTTAAATCTCGAACTCGGTACTGAGATCTCGCGTTTAATTCTCGAACTAGGTACGTAGTTCTCGCTTTTAATTCTCGATCTAGGTACTTAGTTCTCGCTTTTAATTCTCGAACTAGGTACTTAGTTCTCGCGTTTAATTCTCGGACCCGGTACTGAGATCTCGCGTTTAATTCTCGAACTCGGTACTGAGTTCTTGCGTTTAATTCTCGAACTCGGTACTTAGTTCTCGCTTTTAATTCTCGAACTAGGTACTTAGTTCTCGCGTTTAATTCTCGAACTAGGTACTTAGTTCTCGCGTTTAATTCTCGAACTCGGTACTTAGTTCTCGCGTTTAATTCTCGAACTAGGTACTTAGTTCTCGCTTTTAATTCTCGATCTAGGTACTTAGTTCTCGCTTTTAATTCTCGAACTAGGTACTTAGTTCTCGTGTTTAGTTCTCGAACTAGGTACTTAGTTCTCGCTTTTAATTCTCGAACTCGGTACTGAGTTCTCGCGTTTAATTCTCGGACTCGGTACTGAGATCTCGCGTTTAATTCTCGAACTCGGTACTGAGTTCTCGCGTTTAATTTTCGAACTAGGTACTTAGTTTTCGCGTTTAATTCTCGAACTAGATACTTAGTTCTCGCGTTTAAATCTCGAACTCGGTACTGAGATCTCGAGTTTAATTCTCGAACTAGGTACGTTGTTCTCGCTTTTAATTCTCGAGCTCGGTACTGAGATCTCGCGTTTAATTCTCGAACTAGGTACTTAGTTCTCGCTTTTAATTCTCGAACTAGGTACTTAGTTCTCGCTTTTAATTCTCGAACTAGGTACTTAGTTCTCGCGTTTAATTCTCGAACTCGGTACTGAGATCTCGCGTTTAATTCTCGAACTAGGTACTTAGTTCTCGCTTTTAATTCTCGAACTAGGTACTTAGTTCTCGCTTTTAATTCTCGAACTAGGTACTTAGTTCTCGCGTTTAATTCTCGAACTCGATACTGAGTTCTCGCGTTTAATTCTCGGACCCGGTACTGAGATCTCGCGTTTAATTCTCGAACTCGGAACTGAGTTCTCGCGTTTAATTCTCGGACCCGGTACTGAGATCTCGCGTTTAATTCTCGAACTCGGTACTGAGATCTCGCGTTTAATTCTCGAACTCGGTACTGAGATCTCGCGTTTAGTTCTCGAACTAGGTACTTAGTTCTCGCTTTTAATTCTCGAACTCGGTACTGAGTTCTCGCGTTTAATTCTCGGACTCGGTACTGAGATCTCGCGTTTAATTCTCGAACTCGGTACTGAGTTCTCGCGGTTAATTTTCGAACTAGGTACTTAGTTCTCGCGTTTAATTCTCGAACTAGATACTTAGTTCTCGCGTTTAAATCTCGAACTCGGTACTGAGATCTCGCGTTTAATTCTCGAACTAGGTACATAGTTCTCGCGTTTAATTCTCGAACTAGGTACCTACTTCTCGCGTTTAATTCTCGAACTCGATACTGAGTTCTCGCGTTTAATTCTCGGACCCGGTACTGAGATCTCGCGTTTAATTCTCGAACTAGGTACTTAGTTCTCGCGTTTAATTCTCGAACTAGGTACTTAGATCTCGCGTTTAATTCTCGAACTCGGTACTGAGTGCTCGCATTTAATTCTCGAACTAGGTACTGAGTTCTTGCGTTTAATTCTCGAACTAGGTACTTAGTTCTCGCTTTTAATTCTCGAACTAGGTACTTAGTTCTCGCGTTTAATTCTCGAACTCGGTACTGAGATCTCGCGTTTAATTCTCGAACTAGGTACATAGTTCTCGCGTTTAATTCTCGAACTAGGTACTTACTTCTCGCGTTTAATTCTCGAACTCGATACTGAGTTCTCGCGTTTAATTCTCGGACCCGGTACTGAGATCTCGCGTTTAATTCTCGAACTCGGTACTGAGTTCTTGCGTTTAATTCTCGAACTCGGTACTTAGTTCTCGCTTTTAATTCTCGAACTAGGTACTTAGTTCTCGCGTTTAATTCTCGAACTAGGTACTTAGTTCTCGCGTTTAATTCTCGAACTCGGTACTTAGTTCTCGCGTTTAATTCTCGAACTAGGTACTTAGTTCTCGCTTTTAATTCTCGATCTAGGTACTTAGTTCTCGCTTTTAATTCTCGAACTAGGTACTGAGATCTCGAGTTTAATTCTCGAACTAGGTACGTAGTTCTCGCTTTTAATTCTCGAGCTCGGTACTGAGATCTCGCGTTTAATTCTCGAACTAGGTACTTAGTTCTCGCTTTTAATTCTCGAACTAGGTACTTAGTTCTCGCTTTTAATTCTCGAACTAGGTACTTAGTTCTCGCGTTTAATTCTCGAACTCGGTACTGAGATCTCGCGTTTAATTCTCGAACTAGGTACTTAGTTCTCGCTTTTAATTCTCGAACTAGGTACTTAGTTCTCGCTTTTAATTCTCGAACTCGGTACTGAGATCTCGCGTTTAATTCTCGAACTAGGTACTTAGTTCTCGCTTTTAATTCTCGAACTAGGTACTTAGTTCTCGCTTTTAATTCTCGAACTAGGTACTTAGTTCTCGCGTTTAATTCTCGAACTCGATACTGAGTTCTCGCGTTTAATTCTCGGACCCGGTACTGAGATCTCGCGTTTAATTCTCGAACTCGGTACTGAGTTCTCGCGTTTAATTCTCGGACTCGGTACTGAGATCTCGCGTTTAATTCTCGAACTCGGTACTGAGTTCTCGCGTTTAATTTTCGAACTAGGTACTTAGTTCTCGCGTTTAATTCTCGAACTAGATACTTAGTTCTCGCGTTTAAATCTCGAACTCGGTACTGAGATCTCGCGTTTAATTCTCGAACTAGGTACGTAGTTCTCGCTTTTAATTCTCGAGCTCGGTACTGAGATCTCGCGTTTAATTCTCGAACTAGGTACTTAGTTCTCGCTTTTAATTCTCGATCTAGGTACTTAGTTCTCGCTTTTAATTCTCGAACTAGGTACTTAGTTCTCGCGTTTAATTCTCGAACTAGGTACTTAGTTCTCGCGTTTAATTCTCGAACTCGGTACTGAGATCTCGCGTTTAATTCTCGAACTCGGTATGAAGTTCTCGCGTTTAATTCTCGAACTAGGTACTGAGTTCTTGCGTTTAATTCTCGAACTAGGTACTTAGTTCTCGCTTTTAATTCTCGAAGTAGGTACTTAGTTCTCGCGTTTATTTCTCGAACTCGGTACTGAGATCTCGCGTTTAATTCTCGAACTAGGTACATAGTTCTCGCGTTTAATTCTCGAACTAGGTACTTACTTCTCGCGTTTAATTCTCGAACTCGATACTGAGTTCTCGCGTTTAATTCTCGGACTCGGTACTGAGATCTCGCGTTTAATTCTCGAACTCGGTACTGAGTTCTTGCGTTTAATTCTCGAACTCGGTACTTAGTTCTCGCTTTTAATTCTCGAACTAGGCACTTAGTTCTCGCGTTTAATTCTCGAACTAGGTACTTAATTCTCGCGTTTAATTCTCGAACTAGGTACTTAGTTCTCGCGTTTAATTCTCGAACTAGGTACTTAGTTCTCGCTTTTAATTCTCGAACTAGGTACTTAGTTCTCGCGTTTAATTCTCGAACTCGGTACTGAGATCTCGCGTTTAATTCTCGAACTAGGTACATAGTTCTCGCGTTTAATTCTCGAACTAGGTACTTACTTCTCGCGTTTAATTCTCGAACTCGATACTGAGTTCTCGCGTTTAATTCTCGGACCCGGTACTGAGATCTCGCGTTTAATTCTCGAACTCGGTACTGAGTTCTTGCGTTTAATTCTCGAACTCGGTACTTAGTTCTCGCTTTTAATTCTCGAACTAGGTACTTAGTTCTCGCGTTTAATTCTCGAACTAGATAATTAGTTCTCGCGTTTAAATCTCGAACTCGGTACTGAGATCTCGCGTTTAATTCTCGAACTAGGTACGTAGTTCTCGCTTTTAATTCTCGAGCTCGGTACTGAGATCTCGCGTTTAATTCTCGAACTAGGTACTTAGTTCTCGCTTTTAATTCTCGATCTAGGTACTTAGTTCTCGCTTTTAATTCTCGAACTAGGTACTTAGTTCTCGCGTTTAATTCTCGAACTAGGTACTTAGTTCTCGCGTTTAATTCTCGAACTCGGTACTGATATCTCGCGTTTAATTCTCGAACTCGGTACTGAGTTCTCGCGTTTAATTCTCGAACTAGGTACTGAGTTCTTGCGTTTAATTCTCGAACTAGGTACTTAGTTCTCGCTTTTAATTCTCGAACTAGGTACTTAGTTCTCGCGTTTAATTCTCGAACTCGGTACTGAGATCTCGCGTTTAATTCTCGAACTAGGTACATAGTTCTCGCGTTTAATTCTCGAACTAGGTACTTACTTCTCGCGTTTAATTCTCGAACTCGATACTGAGTTCTCGCGTTTAATTCTCGGACTCGGTACTGAGATCTCGCGTTTAATTCTCGAACTCGGTACTGAGTTCTTGCGTTTAATTCTCGAACTCGGTACTTAGTTCTCGCTTTTAATTCTCGAACTAGGTACTTAGTTCTCGCGTTTAATTCTCGAACTAGGTACTTAGTTCTCGCGTTTAATTCTCGAACTCGGTACTTAGTTCTCGCGTTTAATTCTCGAACTAGGTACTTAGTTCTCGCGTTTAATTCTCGAACTCGGTACTTAGTTCTCGCGTTTAATTCTCGAACTAGGTACTTAGTTCTCGCGTTTAATTCTCGAACTAGGTACTTAGTTCTCGCGTTTAATTCTCGAACTCGGTAATGATATCTCGCGTTTAATTCTCGAACTCGGTACTGAGTTCTCGCGTTTAATTCTCGAACTAGGTACTGAGTTCTTGCGTTTAATTCTCGAACTAGGTACTTAGTTCTCGCTTTTAATTCTCGAACTAGGTACTTAGTTCTCGCGTTTAATTCTCGAACTCGGTACTGAGATCTCGCGTTTAATTCTCGAACTAGGTACATAGTTCTCGCGTTTAATTCTCGAACTAGGTACTTACTTCTCGCGTTTAATTCTCGAACTCGATACTGAGTTCTCGCGTTTAATTCTCGGACTCGGTACTGAGATCTCGCGTTTAATTCTCGAACTCGGTACTGAGTTCTTGCGTTTAATTCTCGAACTCGGTACTTAGTTCTCGCTTTTAATTCTCGAACTAGGTACTTAGTTCTCGCGTTTAATTCTCGAACTAGGTACTTAGTTCTCGCGTTTAATTCTCGAACTCGGTACTTAGTTCTCGCGTTTAATTCTCGAACTAGGTACTTAGTTCTCGCTTTTAATTCTCGATCTAGGTACTTAGTTCTCGCTTTTAATGCTCGAACTAGGTACTTAGTTCTCGCGTTTAATTCTCGAACTAGGTACTGAGTTCTTGCGTTTAATTCTCGAACTAGGTACTTAGTTCTCGCTTTTAATTCTCGAACTAGGTACTTAGTTCTCGCGTTTAATTCTCGAACTCGGTACTGAGATCTCGCGTTTAATTCTCGAACTAGGTACATAGTTCTCGCGTTTAATTCTCGAACTCGATACTGAGTTCTCGCGTTTAATTCTCGGACTCGGTACTGAGATCTCGCGTTTAATTCTCGAACTCGGTACTGAGTTCTTGCGTTTAATTCTCGAACTCGGTACTTAGTTCTCGCTTTTAATTCTCGAACTAGGCACTTAGTTCTCGCGTTTAATTCTCGAACTAGGTACTTAGTTCTCGCGTTTAATTCTCGAACTAGGTACTTAGTTCTCGCGTTTAATTCTCGAACTAGATACTTAGTTCTCGCTTTTAATTCTCGAACTAGGTACTTAGTTCTCGCGTTTAATTCTCGAACTCGGTACTGAGATCTCGCGTTTAATTCTCGAACTAGGTACATAGTTCTCGCGTTTAATTCTCGAACTAGGTACTTACTTCTCGCGTTTAATTCTCGAACTCGATACTAAGTTCTCGCGTTTAATTCTCGGACCCGGTACTGAGATCTCGCGTTTAATTCTCGAACTCGGTACTGAGTTCTTGCGTTTAATTCTCGAACTCGGTACTTAGTTCTCGCTTTTAATTCTCGAACTAGGTACTTAGTTCTCGCGTTTAATTCTCGAACTAGATAATTAGTTCTCGCGTTTAAATCTCGAACTCGGTACTGAGATCTCGCGTTTAATTCTCGAACTAGGTACGTAGTTCTCGCTTTTAATTCTCGAGCTCGGTACTGAGATCTCGCGTTTAATTCTCGAACTAGGTACTTAGTTCTCGCTTTTAATTCTCGATCTAGGTACTTAGTTCTCGCTTTTAATTCTCGAACTAGGTACTTAGTTCTCGCGTTTAATTCTCGAACTAGGTACTTAGTTCTCGCGTTTAATTCTCGAACTCGGTACTGATATCTCGCGTTTAATTCTCGAACTCGGTACTGAGTTCTCGCGTTTAATTCTCGAACTAGGTACTGAGTTCTTGCGTTTAATTCTCGAACTAGGTACTTAGTTCTCGCTTTTAATTCTCGAACTAGGTACTTAGTTCTCGCGTTTAATTCTCGAACTCGGTACTGAGATCTCGCGTTTAATTCTCGAACTAGGTACATAGTTCTCGCGTTTAATTCTCGAACTAGGTACTTACTTCTCGCGTTTAATTCTCGAACTCGATACTGAGTTCTCGCGTTTAATTCTCGGACTCGGTACTGAGATCTCGCGTTTAATTCTCGAACTCGGTACTGAGTTCTTGCGTTTAATTCTCGAACTCGGTACTTAGTTCTCGCTTTTAATTCTCGAACTAGGTACTTAGTTCTCGCGTTTAATTCTCGAACTAGGTACTTAGTTCTCGCGTTTAATTCTCGAACTCGGTACTTAGTTCTCGCGTTTAATTCTCGAACTAGGTACTTAGTTCTCGCGTTTAATTCTCGGACCCGGTACTGAGATCTCGCGTTTAATTCTCGAACTCGGTACTTAGTTCTCGCTTTTAATTCTCGAACTAGGTACTTAGTTCTCGCGTTTAATTCTCGAATTAGGTACTTAGTTCTCGCGTTTAATTCTCGAACTCGGTACTTAGTTCTCGCGTTTAATTCTCGAACTAGGTACTTAGTTCTCGCTTTTAATTCTCGATCTAGGTACTTAGTTCTCGCTTTTAATTCTCGAACTAGGTACTTAGTTTTCGCGTTTAGTTCTCGAACTAGGTACTTAGTTCTCGCTTTTAATTCTCGAACTCGATACTGAGTTCTCGCGTTTAATTCTCGGACTCGGTACTGAGATCTCGCGTTTAATTCTCGAACTCGGTACTGAGTTCTTGCATTTAATTCTCGAACTCGGTACTGAGTTCTCGCGTTTAATTCTCGATCTAGGTACTTAGTTCTCGCTTTTAATGCTCGAACTAGGTACTTAGTTCTCGCGTTTAATTCTCGAACTCGGTACTGAGATCTCGCGTTTAATTCTCGAACTAGGTACATAGTTCTCGCGTTTAATTCTCGAACTAGGTACTTAGTTCTCGCGTTTAATTCTCGAATTAGGTACTTAGTTCTCGCGTTTAATTCTCGAACTCGGTACTGAGATCTCGCGTTTAATTCTCGAACTCGGTACTTAGTTCTCGCTTTTAATTCTCGAACTAGGTACTTAGTTCTCGCGTTTAATTCTCGAACTAGGTACTTAGTTCTCGCGTTTAATTCTCGAACTCGGTACTTAGTTCTCGCGTTTAATTCTCGAACTAGGTACTTAGTTCTCGCTTTTAATTCTCGATCTAGGTACTTAGTTCTCGCTTTTAATGCTCGAACTAGGTACTTAGTTCTCGCGTTTAATTCTCGAACTCGGTACTGAGATCTCGCGTTTAATTCTCGAACTAGGTACATAGTTCTCGCGTTTAATTCTCGAACTAGGTACTTACTTCTCGCGTTTAATTCTCGAACTCGATACTGAGTTCTCGCGTTTAATTCTCGGACCCGGTACTGAGATCTCGCGTTTAATTCTCGAACTCGGTACTGAGTTCTCGCGTTTAATTCTCGGACCCGGTACTGAGATCTCGCGTTTAATTCTCGAACTCGGTACTTAGTTCTCGCTTTTAATTCTCGAACTAGGTACTTAGTTCTCGCGTTTAATTCTCGAATTAGGTACTTAGTTCTCGCGTTTAATTCTCGAACTCGGTACTTAGTTCTCGCGTTTAATTCTCGAACTAGGTACTTAGTTCTCGCTTTTAATTCTCGATCTAGGTACTTAGTTCTCGCTTTTAATTCTCGAACTAGGTACTTAGTTTTCGCGTTTAGTTCTCGAACTAGGTACTTAGTTCTCGCTTTTAATTCTCGAACTCGATACTGAGTTCTCGCGTTTAATTCTCGGACTCGGTACTGAGATCTCGCGTTTAATTCTCGAACTCGGTACTGAGTTCTTGCATTTAATTCTCGAACTCGGTACTTAGTTCTCGCTTTTAATTCTCGAACTAGGTACTTAGTTCTCGCGTTTAATTCTCGAACTAGGTACTTAGTTCTCGCGTTTAATTCTCGAACTCGGTACTTAGTTCTCGCGTTTAATTCTCGAACTAGGTACTTAGTTCTCGCTTTTAATTCTCGATCTAGGTACTTAGTTCTCGCTTTTAATGCTCGAACTAGGTACTTAGTTCTCGCGTTTAATTCTCGAACTCGGTACTGAGATCTCGCGTTTAATTCTCGAACTAGGTACATAGTTCTCGCGTTTAATTCTCGAACTAGGTACTTACTTCTCGCGTTTAATTCTCGAACTCGATACTGAGTTCTCGCGTTTAATTCTCGGACCCGGTACTGAGATCTCGCGTTTAATTCTCGAACTCGGTACTGAGTTCTCGCTTTTAATTCTCGGACCCGGTACTGAGATCTCGCGTTTAATTCTCGAACTCGGTACTTAGTTCTCGCTATTAATTCTCGAACTAGGTACTTAGTTCTCGCGTTTAATTCTCGAACTAGGTACTTAGTTCTCGCGTTTAATTCTCGAACTCGGTACTTAGTTCTCGCGTTTAATTCTCGAACTAGGTACTTAGTTCTCGCTTTTAATTCTCGATCTAGGTACTTAGTTCTCGCTTTTAATTCTCGAACTAGGTACTTAGTTCTCGCGTTTAGTTCTCGTACTAGGTACTTAGTTTTCGCTTTTAATTCTCGAACTCGGTACTGAGTTCTCGCGTTTAATTCCCGGACTCGGTACTGAGATCTCGCGTTTAATTCTCGAACTCGGTACTGAGTTCTCGCGTTTAATTTTCGAACTAGGTACTTAGTTCTCGCGTTGAATTCTCGAACTAGATTCATAGTTCTCGCGTTTAATTCTCCAACTAGGTACTTACTTCTCGCGTTTAATTCTCGAACTCGATACTGAGTTCTCGCGTTTAATTCTCGGACTCGGTACTGAGATCTCGCGTTTAATTCTCGAACTCGGTACTGAGTTCTTGCGTTTAATTCTCGAACTCGGTACTTAGTTCTCGCTTTTAATTCTCGAACTAGGTACTTACTTCTCGCGTTTAATTCTCGAACTCGATACTGAGTTCTCGCGTTTAATTCTCGGACCCGGTACTGAGATCTCGCGTTTAATTCTCGAACTCGGTACTTAGTTCTCGCTTTTAATTCTCGAACTAGGTACTTAGTTCTCGCGTTTAATTCTCGAACTAGGTACTTAGTTCTCGCGTTTAATTCTCGAACTCGGTACTTAGTTCTCGCGTTTAATTCTCGAACTAGGTACTTAGTTCTCGCTTTTAATTCTCGATCTAGGTACTTAGTTCTCGCTTTTAATTCTCGAACTAGGTACTTAGTTCTCGCGTTTAGTTCTCGAACTAGGTACTTAGTTCTCGCTTTTAATTCTCGAACTAGGTACTTAGTTCTCGCGTTTAATTCTCGAACTCGGTACTGAGTTCTTGCGTTTAATTCTCGAACTCGGTACTTAGTTCTCGTTTTTAATTCTCGAACTAGGTACTTAGTTCTCGCGTTTAATTCTCGAACTAGGTACTTAGTTCTCGCGTTTATATCTCGAACTCGGTACTTAGTTCTCGCGTTTAATTCTCGAACTAGGTACTTAGTTCTCGCTTTTAATTCTCGATCTAGGTACTTAGTTCTCGCTTTTAATGCTCGAACTAGGTACTTAGTTCTCGCGTTTAATTCTCGAACTCGGTACTGAGATCTCGCGTTTAATTCTCGAACTAGGTACATAGTTCTCGCGTTTAATTCTCGAACTAGGTACTTACTTCTCGCGTTTAATTCTCGAACTCGATACTGAGTTCTCGCGTTTAATTCTCGGACCCGGTACTGAGATCTCGCGTTTAATTCTCGAACTCGGTACTGAGTTCTTGCGTTTAATTCTCGAACTCGGTACTTAGTTCTCGCTTTTAATTCTCGAACTAGGTACTTAGTTCTCGCGTTTAATTCTCGAACTAGATACTTAGTTCTCGCGTTTAAATCTCGAACTCGGTACTGAGATCTCGCGTTTAATTCTCGAACTAGGTACGTAGTTCTCGTTTTAATTCTCGAGCTCGGTACTGAGATCTCGCGTTTAATTCTCGAACTAGGTACTTAGTTCTCGCTTTTAATTCTCGATCTAAGTACTTAGTTCTCGCTTTTAATTCTCGAACTAGGTACTTAGTTCTCGCGTTTAATTCTCGAACTAGGTACTTAGTTCTCGCGTTTAATTCTCGAACTCGGTACTGAGATCTCGCGTTTAATTCTCGAACTCGGTACCGAGTTCTCGCGTTTAATTCTCGAACTAGGTACTGAGTTCTTGCGTTTAATTCTCGAACTAGGTACTTAGTTCTCGCTTTTAATTCTCGAACTAGGTACTTAGTTCTCGCGTTTAATTCTCGAACTCGGTACTGAGATCTCGCGTTTAATTCTCGAACTAGGTACATAGTTCTCGCGTTTAATTCTCGAACTAGGTACTTACTTCTCGCGTTTAATTCTCGAACTCGATACTGAGTTCTCGCGTTTAATTCTCGGACTCGGTACTGAGATCTCGCGTTTAATTCTCGAACTCGGTACTGAGTTCTTGCGTTTAATTCTCGAACTCGGTACTTAGTTCTCGCTTTTAATTCTCGAACTAGGTACTTAGTTCTCGCGTTTAATTCTCGAACTAGGTATTTAGTTCTCGCGTTTAATTCTCGAACTCGGTACTTAGTTCTCGCGTTTAATTCTCGAACTAGGTACTTAGTTCTCGCTTTTAATTCTCGATCTAGGTACTTAGTTCTCGCGTTTAATTCTCGAACTAGGTACTTAGTTCTCGCTTTTAATTCTCGATCTAAGTACTTAGTTCTCGCTTTTAATTCTCGAACTAGGTACTTAGTTCTCGCGTTTAATTCTCGAACTAGGTACTTAGTTCTCGCGTTTAATTCTCGAACTCGGTACTGAGATCTCGCGTTTAATTCTCGAACTCGGTACCGAGTTCTCGCGTTTAATTCTCGAACTAGGTACTGAGTTCTTGCGTTTAATTCTCGAACTAGGTACTTAGTTCTCGCTTTTAATTCTCGAACTAGGTACTTAGTTCTCGCGTTTAATTCTCGAACTCGGTACTGAGATCTCGCGTTTAATTCTCGAACTAGGTACATAGTTCTCGCGTTTAATTCTCGAACTAGGTACTTACTTCTCGCGTTTAATTCTCGAACTCGATACTGAGTTCTCGCGTTTAATTCTCGGACTCGGTACTGAGATCTCGCGTTTAATTCTCGAACTCGGTACTGAGTTCTTGCGTTTAATTCTCGAACTCGGTACTTAGTTCTCGCTTTAATTTCTCGAACTAGGTACTTAGTTCTCGCGTTTAATTCTCGAACTAGGTATTTAGTTCTCGCGTTTAATTCTCGAACTCGGTACTTAGTTCTCGCGTTTAATTCTCGAACTAGGTACTTAGTTCTCGCTTTTAATTCTCGATCTAGGTACTTAGTTCTCGCTTTTAATGCTCGAACTAGGTACTTAGTTCTCGCGTTTAATTCTCGAACTCGGTACTGAGATCTCGCGTTTAATTCTCGAACTAGGTACATAGTTCTCGCGTTTAATTCTCGAACTAGGTACTTACTTCTCGCGTTTAATTCTCGAACTCGGTACTGAGTTCTCGCGTTTAATTCTCGAACTAGGTACTTAGTTCTCGCGTTTAATTCTCGAACTAAGTACTTAGTTCTCGCGTTTAATTCTCGAACTCGGTACTTAGTTCTCGCGTTTAATTCTCGAACTAGGTACTTAGTTCTCGCTTTTAATTCTCGATCTAGGTACTTAGTTCTCGCTTTTAATTCTCGAACTAGGTACTTAGTTCTCGCGTTTAGTTCTCGAACTAGGTACTTAGTTCTCGCTTTTAATTCTCGATACTGAGTTCTCGCGTTTAATTCTCGGACTCGGTACTGAGATCCCGCGTTTAATTCTCGAACTCGGTACTGAGTTCTTGCGTTTAATTCTCGAACTCGGTACTTAGTTCTCGCTTTTAATTCTCGAACTAGGTACTTAGTTCTCGCGTTTAATTCTCGAACTAGGTACTTAGTTCTCGCGTTTAATTCTCGAACTCGGTACTTAGTTCTCGCGTTTAATTCTCGAACTAGGTACTTAGTTCTCGCTTTTAATTCTCGATCTAGGTACTTAGTTCTCGCTATTAATGCTCGAACTAGGTACTTAGTTCTCGCGTTTAATTCTCGAACTCGGTACTGAGATCTCGCGTTTAATTCTCGAACTAGGTACATAGTTCTCGCGTTTA
This sequence comes from Desoria tigrina, assembly GCA_906901685.1. Lineage (NCBI taxonomy): Eukaryota > Metazoa > Arthropoda > Collembola > Entomobryomorpha > Isotomidae > Desoria > Desoria tigrina. The sequence goes on from CAJQTU010000046.1 coordinate 1,695,583, forward strand.
ATTCTCGAACTAGGTACTTACTTCTCGCGTTTAATTCTCGAACTCAATACTGAGTTCTCGCGTTTAATTCTCGGACCCGGTACTGAGATCTCGCGTTTAATTCTCGAACTCGGTACTGAGTTCTCGCGTTTAATTCTCGGACCCGGTACTGAGATCTCGCGTTTAAATTCTCGAACTCGGTACTGAGTTCTCGCGTTTAATTCTCGGACCCGGTACTGAGATCTCGCGTTTAAATTCTCGAACTCGGTACTTAGTTCTCGCTTTTAATTCTCGAACTAGGTACTTAGTTCTCGCGTTTAATTCTCGAACTAGGTACTTAGTTCTCGCGTTTAATTCTCGAACTCGGTACTTAGTTCTCGCGTTTAATTCTCGAACTAGGTACTTAGTTCTCGCTTTTAATTCTCGATCTAGGTACTTAGTTCTCGCTTTTAATTCTCGAACTAGGTACTTAGTTCTCGCGTTTAGTTCTCGAACTAGGTACTTAGTTCTCGCTTTTAATTCTCGAACTCGGTACTGAGTTCTCGCGTTTAATTCCCGGACTCGGTACTGAGATCTCGCGTTTAATTCTCGAACTCGGTACTGAGTTCTCGCGTTTAATTTTCGAACTAGGTACTTAGTTCTCGCGTTGAATTCCCGAACTAGATTCATAGTTCTCGCGTTTAATTCTCCAACTAGGTACTTACTTCTCGCGTTTAATTCTCGAACTCGATACTGAGTTCTCGCGTTTAATTCTCGGACTCGGTACTGAGATCTCGCGTTTAATTCTCGAACTCTGTACTGAGTTCTTGCGTTTAATTCTCGAACTCGGTACTTAGTTCTCGCTTTTAATTCTCGGACCCGGTACTGAGATCTCGCGTTTAATTCTCGAACTCGGTACTTAGTTCTCGCTTTTAATTCTCGAACTAGGTACTTAGTTCTCGCGTTTAATTCTCGAACTAGGTACTTAGTTCTCGCGTTTAATTCTCGAACTCGGTACTTAGTTCTCGCGTTTAATTCTCGAACTAGGTACTTAGTTCTCGCTTTTAATTCTCGATCTAGGTACTTAGTTCTCGCTTTTAATTCTCGAACTAGGTACTTAGTTCTCGCGTTTAGTTCTCGAACTAGGTACTTAGTTCTCGCTTTTAATTCTCGAACTCGGTACTGAGTTCTCGCGTTTAATTCTCGGACTCGGTACTGAGATCTCGCGTTTAATTCTCGAACTCGGTACTGAGTTCTCGCGTTTAATTTTCGAACTAGGTACTTAGTTCTCGCGTTTATTTCTCGAACTAGATACTTAGTTCTCGCGTTTAATTCTCGGACTCGGTACTGAGATCTCGCGTTTAATTCTCGAACTCGGTACTGAGTTCTTGCGTTTAATTCTCGAACTCGGTACTTAGTTCTCGCTTTTAATTCTCGAACTAGGTACTTAGTTCTCGCGTTTAATTCTCGAACTAGGTACTTAGTTCTCGCGTTTAATTCTCGAACTCGGTACTTAGTTCTCGCGTTTAATTCTCGAACTAGGTACTTAGTTCTCGCTTTTAATTCTCGATCTAGGTACTTAGTTCTCGCTTTAAAATCTCGAACTAGGTGCTTAGTTCTCGCGTTTAATTCTCGAACTAGGTACTTAGTTCTCGCGTTTAATTCTCGAACTAGGTACTTAGTTCTCGCTTTTAATTCTCGAACTAGGTACTTAGTTCTCGCGTTTAATTCTCGAACTAGGTACTTAGTTCTCGCGTTTAATTCTCGAACTAGGTACTTAGATCTCGCGTTTAATTCTCGAACTCGGTACTGAGTGCTCGCATTTAATTCTCGAACTAGGTACTGAGTTCTTGCGTTTAATTCTCGAACTAGGTACTTAGTTCTCGCGTTTAATTCTCGAACTCGGTACTTAGTTCTCGCGTTTAATTCTCGAACTAGGTACTTAGTTCTCGCTTTTAATTCTCGATCTAGGTACTTAGTTCTCGCTTTTAATTCTCGAACTAGGTACTTAGTTCTCGCGTTTAGTTCTCGAACTAGGTACTTAGTTCTCGCTTTTAATTCTCGAACTCGGTACTGAGTTCTCGCGTTTAATTCCCGGACTCGGTACTGAGATCTCGCGTTTAATTCTCGAACTCGGTACTGAGTTCTCGCGTTTAATTTTCGAACTAGGTACTTAGTTCTCGCGTTGAATTCCCGAACTAGATTCATAGTTCTCGCGTTTAATTCTCCAACTAGGTACTTACTTCTCGCGTTTAATTCTCGAACTCGATACTGAGTTCTCGCGTTTAATTCTCGGACTCGGTACTGAGATCTCGCGTTTAATTCTCGAACTCTGTACTGAGTTCTTGCGTTTAATTCTCGAACTCGGTACTTAGTTCTCGCTTTTAATTCTCGGACCCGGTACTGAGATCTCGCGTTTAATTCTCGAACTCGGTACTTAGTTCTCGCTTTTAATTCTCGAACTAGGTACTTAGTTCTCGCGTTTAATTCTCGAACTAGGTACTTAGTTCTCGCGTTTAATTCTCGAACTCGGTACTTAGTTCTCGCGTTTAATTCTCGAACTAGGTACTTAGTTCTCGCTTTTAATTCTCGATCTAGGTACTTAGTTCTCGCTTTTAATTCTCGAACTAGGTACTTAGTTCTCGCGTTTAGTTCTCGAACTAGGTACTTAGTTCTCGCTTTTAATTCTCGAACTCGGTACTGAGTTCTCGCGTTTAATTCTCGGACTCGGTACTGAGATCTCGCGTTTAATTCTCGAACTCGGTACTGAGTTCTCGCGTTTAATTTTCGAACTAGGTACTTAGTTCTCGCGTTTAATTCTCGAACTAGATACTTAGTTCTCGCGTTTAATTCTCGGACTCGGTACTGAGATCTCGCGTTTAATTCTCGAACTCGGTACTGAGTTCTTGCGTTTAATTCTCGAACTCGGTACTTAGTTCTCGCTTTTAATTCTCGAACTAGGTACTTAGTTCTCGCGTTTAATTCTCGAACTAGGTACTTAGTTCTCGCGTTTAATTCTCGAACTCGGTACTTAGTTCTCGCGTTTAATTCTCGAACTAGGTACTTAGTTCTCGCTTTTAATTCTCGATCTAGGTACTTAGTTCTCGCTTTAAAATCTCGAACTAGGTGCTTAGTTCTCGCGTTTAATTCTCGAACTAGGTACTTAGTTCTCGCGTTTAATTCTCGAACTAGGTACTTAGTTCTCGCTTTTAATTCTCGAACTAGGTACTTAGTTCTCGCGTTTAATTCTCGAACTAGGTACTTAGTTCTCGCGTTTAATTCTCGAACTAGGTACTTAGATCTCGCGTTTAATTCTCGAACTCGGTACTGAGTGCTCGCATTTAATTCTCGAACTAGGTACTGAGTTCTTGCGTTTAATTCTCGAACTAGGTACTTAGTTCTCGCTTTTAATTCTCGAACTAGGTACTTAGTTCTCGCGTTTAATTCTCGAACTCGGTACTGAGATCTCGCGTTTAATTCTCGAACTAGGTACATAGTTCTCGCGTTTAATTCTCGAACTAGGTACTTACTTCTCGCGTTTAATTCTCGAACTCGATACTGAGTTCTCGCGTTTAATTCTCGGACCCGGTACTGAGATCTCGCGTTTAATTCTCGAACTCGGTACTGAGTTCTTGCGTTTAATTCTCGAACTCGGTACTTAGTTCTCGCTTTTAATTCTTGAACTAGGTACTTAGTTCTCGCGTTTAATTCTCGAACTAGGTACTTAGTTCTCGCGTTTAATTCTCGAACTCGGTACTTAGTTCTCGCGTTTAATTCTCGAACTAGGTACTTAGTTCTCGCTTTTAATTCTCGATCTAGGTACTTAGTTCTCGCTTTTAATTCTCGAACTAGGTACTTAGTTCTCGTGTTTAGTTCTCGAACTAGGTACTTAGTTCTCGCTTTTAATTCTCGAACTAGGTACTTAGTTCTCGTGTTTAGTTCTCGAACTAGGTACTTAGTTCTCGCGTTTAATTCTCGAACTAGGTACTTAGTTCTCGCGTTTAATTCTCGAACTCGGTACTTAGTTCTCGCGTTTAATTCTCGAACTAGGTACTTAGTTCTCGCTTTTAATTCTCGATCTAGGTACTTAGTTCTCGCTTTTAATTCTCGAACTAGGTACTTAGTTCTCGCGTTTAGTTCTCGAACTAGGTACTTAGTTCTCGCTTTTAATTCTCGAACTCGGTACTGAGTTCTCGCGTTTAATTCCCGGACTCGGTACTGAGATCTCGCGTTTAATTCTCGAACTAGGTACATAGTTCTCGCGTTTAATTCTCGAACTAGGTACTTACTTCTCGCGTTTAATTCTCGAACTCGATACTGAGTTCTCGCGTTTAATTCTCGGACTCGGTACTGAGATCTCGCGTTGAATTCCCGAACTAGATTCATAGTTCTCGCGTTTAATTCTGCAACTAGGTACTTACTTCTCGCGTTTAATTCTCGAACTCGATACTGAGTTCTCGCGTTTAATTCTCGGACTCGGTACTGAGATCTCGCGTTTAATTCTCGAACTCTGTACTGAGTTCTTGCGTTTAATTCTCGAACTCGGTACTTAGTTCTCGCTTTTAATTCTCGAACTAGGTACTTACTTCTCGCGTTTAATTCTCGAACTCGATACTGAGTTCTCGCGTTTAATTCTCGGACCCGGTACTGAGATCTCGCGTTTAATTCTCGAACTCGGTACTTAGTTCTCGCTTTTAATTCTCGAACTAGGTACTTAGTTCTCGCGTTTAATTCTCGAACTAGGTACTTAGTTCTCGCGTTTAATTCTCGAACTCGGTACTTAGTTCTCGCGTTTAATTCTCGAACTAGGTACTTAGTTCTCGCTTTTAATTCTCGATCTAGGTACTTAGTTCTCGCTTTTAATTCTCGAACTAGGTACTTAGTTCTCGCGTTTAGTTCTCGAACTAGGTACTTAGTTCTCGCTTTTAATTCTCGAACTCGGTACTGAGTTCTCGCGTTTAATTCTCGGACTCGGTACTGAGATCTCGCGTTTAATTCTCGAACTCGGTACTGAGTTCTCGCGTTTAATTTTCGAACTAGGTACTTAGTTCTCGCGTTTAATTCTCGAACTAGATACTTAGTTCTCGCGTTTAATTCTCGGACTCGGTACTGAGATCTCGCGTTTAATTCTCGAACTCGGTACTGAGTTCTTGCGTTTAATTCTCGAACTCGGTACTTAGTTCTCGCTTTTAATTCTCGAACTAGGTACTTAGTTCTCGCGTTTAATTCTCGAACTAGGTACTTAGTTCTCGCGTTTAATTCTCGAACTCGGTACTTAGTTCTCGCGTTTAATTCTCGAACTAGGTACTTAGTTCTCGCTTTTAATTCTCGATCTAGGTACTTAGTTCTCGCTTTTAAATCTCGAACTAGGTGCTTAGTTCTCGCGTTTAATTCTCGAACTAGGTACTTAGTTCTCGCGTTTAATTCTCGAACTAGGTACTTAGTTCTCGCTTTTAATTCTCGAACTAGGTACTTAGTTCTCGCGTTTAATTCTCGAACTAGGTACTTAGTTCTCGCGTTTAATTCTCGAACTAGGTACTTAGATCTCGCGTTTAATTCTCGAACTCGGTACTGAGTGCTCGCATTTAATTCTCGAACTAGGTACTGAGTTCTTGCGTTTAATTCTCGAACTAGGTACTTAGTTCTCGCTTTTAATTCTCGAACTAGGTACTTAGTTCTCGCGTTTAATTCTCGAACTCGGTACTGAGATCTCGCGTTTAATTCTCGAACTAGGTACATAGTTCTCGCGTTTAATTCTCGAACTAGGTACTTACTTCTCGCGTTTAATTCTCGAACTCGATACTGAGTTCTCGCGTTTAATTCTCGGACCCGGTACTGAGATCTCGCGTTTAATTCTCGAACTCGGTACTGAGTTCTTGCGTTTAATTCTCGAACTCGGTACTTAGTTCTCGCTTTTAATTCTTGAACTAGGTACTTAGTTCTCGCGTTTAATTCTCGAACTAGGTACTTAGTTCTCGCGTTTAATTCTCGAACTCGGTACTTAGTTCTCGCGTTTAATTCTCGAACTAGGTACTTAGTTCTCGCTTTTAATTCTCGATCTAGGTACTTAGTTCTCGCTTTTAATTCTCGAACTAGGTACTTAGTTCTCGTGTTTAGTTCTCGAACTAGGTACTTAGTTCTCGCTTTTAATTCTCGAACTCGGTACTGAGTTCTCGCGTTTAATTCTCGGACTCGGTACTGAGATCTCGCGTTTAATTCTCGAACTCGGTACTGAGTTCTCGCGTTTAATTTTCGAACTAGGTACTTAGTTCTCGCGTTTAATTCTCGAACTAGATACTTAGTTCTCGCGTTTAAATCTCGAACTCGGTACTGAGATCTCGAGTTTAATTCTCGAACTAGGTACGTAGTTCTCGCTTTTAATTCTCGAGCTCGGTACTGAGATCTCGCGTTTAATTCTCGAACTAGGTACTTAGTTCTCGCTTTTAATTCTCGATCTAGGTACTTAGTTCTCGCTTTTAATTCTCGAACTAGGTACTTAGTTCTCGCGTTTAATTCTCGAACTAGGTACTTAGTTCTCGCGTTTAATTCTCGAACTCGGTACTGAGATCTCGCGTTTAATTCTCGAACTTGGTACTGAGTTCTCGCGTTTAATTCTCGAACTAGGTACTGAGTTCTTGCGTTTAATTCTCGAACTAGGTACTTAGTTCTCGCTTTTAATTCTCGAACTAGGTACTTAGTTCTCGCGTTTAATTCTCGAACTCGGTACTGAGATCTCGCGTTTAATTCTCGAACTAGGTGCATAGTTCTCGCGTTTAATTCTCGAACTAGGTACTTACTTCTCGCGTTTAATTCTCGAACTCGATACTGAGTTCTCGCGTTTAATTCTCGGACTCGGTACTGAGATCTCGCGTTTAATGTTCGAACTCGGTACTGAGTTCTTGCGTTTAATTCTCGAACTCGGTACTTAGTTCTCGCTTTTAATTCTCGAACTAGGTACTTAGTTCTCGCGTTTAATTCTCGAACGAGGTACTTAGTTCTCGCGTTTAATTCTCGAACTCGGTACTTAGTTCTCGCGTTTAATTCTCGAACTAGGTACTTAGTTCTCGCTTTTAATTCTCGATCTAGGTACTTAGTTCTCGCGTTTAATTCTCGAACTCGGTACTTAGTTCTCGTGTTTAATTCTCGAACTAGGTACTTAGTTCTCGCTTTTAATTCTCGATCTAGGTACATAGTTCTCGCTTTTATTTCTCGAACTAGGTACTTAGTTCTCGCGTTTAATTCTCGAACTAGGTACTTAGTTCTCGCGTTTCATTCTCGAACTCGGTACTGAGATCTCGCGTTTAATTCTCGAACTCGGTACTGAGTTCTCGCGTTTAATTCTCGAACTAGTTACTGAGTTCTTGCGTTTAATTCTCGAACTAGGTACTTAGTTCTCGCTTTTAATTCTCGAACTAGGTACTTAGTTCTCGCGTTTAATTCTCGAACTAGGTACTTCGTTCTCGCGTTTAATTCTCGAACTCGGTACTGAGATCTCGCGTTTAATTCTCGAACTAGGTACATAGTTCTCGCGTTTAATTCTCGAACTAGGTACTTACTTCTCGCGTTTAATTCTCGAACTCGATACTGAGTTCTCGCGTTAATTCTCGGAATCGGTACTGAGATCTCGCGTTTAATTCTCGAACTCGGTACTGAGTTCTTGCGTTTAATTCTCGAACTCGGTACTTAGTTCTCGCTTTTAATTCTCGAACTAGGTACTTAGTTCTCGCGTTTAATTCTCGAACTAGGTACTTAGTTCTCGCGTTTAATTCTTGAACTGGGTACTGAGATCTCGCGTTTAATTCTCGAACTAGGTACTTAGTTCTCGCTTTTAATTCTCGAGCTCGGTACTGAGATCTCGCGTTTAATTCTCGAACTAGGTACTTAGTTCTCGCGTTTAATTTTCGAACTAGGTACTTAGTTCTCGCGTTTAATTCTCGAACTAGGTACTTAGTTCTCGCGTTTAATTCTCGAACTCGGTACTGAGATCTCGCGTTTAATTCTCGAACTAGGTACTTAGTTCTCGCTTTTAATTCTCGAACTAGGTACTTAGTTCTCGCGTTTAATTCTCGAACTAGGTACTTACTTCTCGCGTTTAATTCTCGAATTTGATACTGAGTTCTCGCGTTTAATTCTCGGACTCGGTAATGAGATCTCGCGTTTAATTCTCGAACTCGGTACCTAGTTCTCGCTTTTAATTCTCGAACTAGGTACTTAGTTCTCGCGTTTAATTCTCTAACTCGGTACTGAGATCTCGCGTTTAATTCTCGAACTTGGTACATAGTTCTCGCGTTTAATTCTCGAACTAGGTACTTACTTCTCGCATTTAATTCTCGAACTCGATACTGAGTTCTCGCGTTTAATTCTCGGACTCGGTACTGAGATCTCGCGTTTAATTCTCGAACTCGGTACTGAGTTCTTGCGTTTAATTCTCGAACTCGGTACTTAGTATTCGCTTTTAATTCTCGAACTAGGTACTTAGTTCTCGCGTTTAATTCTCGAACAAGGTACTTAGTTTTTGCGTTTAATTCTCGAACTAGGTACTTAGTTCTCGCGTTTAATTCTCGAACTAGGTACTTAGATCTCGGGTTTAATTCTCGAACTCGGTACTGAGTTCTCGCGTTTAATTCTCGGACTCGGTACTGAGATCTCGCGTTTAATTCTCGAACTAGGTACTTAGTTCTCGCGTTTAATACTCGAACTCGGTACTGAGATCTCGCGTTTAATTCTCAAACTAATTACTTAGTTCTCGCTTTTAATTCTCGAGCTCGGTACTGAGATCTCGCGTTTAATTCTCGAACTAGGTACTTAGTTCTCGCTTTTAATTCTCGATCTAGGTACTTAGTTCTCGCTTTTAATTCTCGAACTAGGTACTTAGTTCTCGCTTTAATTTTTCGAACTAGGTACTTAGTTCTTTAGTTCTCGCGTTTAATTCTCGAACTCGGTACTGAGATCTCGCGTTTAATTCTCGAACTCGGTACTGAGTTCTTGCGTTTAATTCTCGAACTCGGTACTTAGTTCTCGCTTTTAATTCTCGAACTAGGTACTTAGTTCTCGCGTTTAATTCTCGAACTAGGTACTTAGTTCTCGCGTTTAATTCTCGAACTCGGTACTTAGTTCTCGCGTTTAATTCTCGAACTAGGTACTTAGTTCTCGCTTTTAATTCTCGATCTAGGTACTTAGTTCTCGCTTTTAATTCTCGAACTAGGTACTTAGTTCTCGCGTTTAATTCTCGAACTAGGTACTTAGTTCTCGCGTTTAATTCTCGAACTCGGTACTGAGATCTCGCGTTTAATTCTCGATCTCGGTACTGAGTTCTCGCGTTTAATTCTCGAACTAGGTACTGAGTTCTTGCGTTTAATTCTCGAACTAGGTACTTAGTTCTCGCTTTTAATTCTCGAACTAGGTACTTAGTTCTCGCGTTTAATTCTCGAACTAGGTACTTAGTTCTCGCGTTTAATTCTCGAACTCGGTACTGAGATCTCGCGTTTAATTCTCGAACTAGGTACATAGTTCTCGCGTTTAATTCTCGAACTAGGTACTTACTTCTCGCGTTTAATTCTCGAACTCGATACTGAGTTCTCGCGTTTAATTCTCGGACTCGGTACTGAGTTCTTGCGTTTAATTCTCGAACTCGGTACTGAGTTCTTGCGTTTAATTCTCGAACTCGGTACTGAGTTCTTGCGTTTAATTCTCGAACTCGGTACTTAGTTCTCGCTTTTAATTCACGAACTAGGTACTTAGTTCTCGCGTTTAATTTTCGAACTAGGTACTTAGTTCTCGCGTTTAATTCTTGAACTGGGTACTGAGTTCTCGCGTTGAATTCTCGAACTCGGTACTGAGATCTCGCGTTTAATTTTCGAACTAGGTACTTAGTTCTCGCTTTTAATTCTCGAGCTCGGTACTGAGATCTCGCGTTTAATTCTCGAACTAGGTACTTAGTTCTCGCGTTTAATTTTCGAACTAGGTACTTAGTTCTCGCGTTTAATTCTCGAACTAGGTACTTAGTTCTCGCGTTTAATTCTCGAACTCGGTACTGAGATCTCGCGTTTAATTGTCGAACTAGGTACTTTGTTCTCGCGTTTAATTTTCGAACTAGGTACTTAGTTCTCGCGTTGAATTCTTGAGCTGGGTACTGAGTTCTCGCGTTGAATTCTCGAACTCGGTACTGAGATCTCGCGTTTAATTCTCGAACTAGGTACTTAGTTCTCGCTTTAATTTCTCGAGCTCGGTACTGAGATCTCGCGTTTAATTCTCGAACTAGGTACTTAGTTCTCGCGTTTAATTTTCGAACTAGGTACTTAGTTCTCGCGTTTAATTCTCGAACTAGGTACTTAGTTCTCGCGTTTAATTCTCGAACTCGGTACTGAGATCTCGCGTTTAATTCTCGAACTAGGTACTTAGTTCTCGCTTTTAATTCTCGAACTAGGTACTTAGTTCTCGCGTTTAATTCTCGAACTAGGTACTTACTTCTCGCGTTTAATTCTCGTACTCGATACTGAGTTCTCGCGTTTAATTCTCGGACTCGGTAATGAGATCTCGCGTTTAATTCTCGAACTCGGTACTGAGTTCTTGCGTTTAATTCTCGAACTCGGTACTTAGTTCTCGCTTTTAATTCTCGAACTAGGTACTTAGTTCTCGCGTTTAATTCTCGAACTAGGTTCTTAGTTCTCGCGTTTAATTCTCGAACATGGTACTAAGTTCTCGCGTTGAATTCTCGAACTAGGTACATAGTTCTCGCTTTTAATTCTCGAACTAGGTACTTAGTTCTCGCGTTTAATTTTCGAACTAGGTACTTAGTTCTCGCTTTTAATTCTCGAGCTCGGTACTGAGATCTCGCGTTTAATTCTCGAACTAGGTACTTAGTTCTCGCGTTTAATTTTCGAACTAGGTACTTAGTTCTCGCGTTTAATTCTCGAACTAGGTACTTAGTTCTCGCGTTTAATTCTCGAACTCGGTACTGAGATCTCGCGTTTAATTCTCGAACTAGGTACTTAGTTCTCGCTTTTAATTCTCGAACTAGGTACTGAGATCTCGCGTTTAATTCTCGAACTAGGTACTTAGTTCTCGCGTTTAATTTTCGAACTAGGTACTTAGTTCTCGCGTTTAATTCTCGAACTAGGTACTTAGTTCTCGCGTTTAATTCTCGAACTCGGTACTGAGATTTCGCGTTTAATTCTCGAACTAGGTACTTAGTTCTCGCTTTTAATTCTCGAACTAGGTACTTAGTTCTCGCGTTTAATTCTCGAACTAGGTACTTACTTCTCGCGTTTAATTCTCGAACTCGATACTGAGTTCTCGCGTTTAATTCTCGGACTCGGTAATGAGATCTCGCGTTTAATTCTCGAACTCGGTACTGAGTTCTTGCTTTTAATTCTCGAACTCGGTACTTAGTTCTCGCTTTTAATTCTCGAACTAGGTACTTAGTTCTCGCGTTTAATTCTCGAACTAGGTACTTAGTTCTCGCGTTTAATTCTCGAACTCGGTACTAAGTTCTCGCGTTGAATTCTCGAACTAGGTACTTAGTTCTCTCGAACTAGGTACTTAGTTCTCGCGTTTAATTCTCGAACAAGGTACTTAGTTTTTGCGTTTAATTCTCGAACACGGTACTGAGTTCTCGTGTCACACGTACTTGTATATATACAACGTGTCCAACAATTACGTGTATATATACAACGTGTCCAACACGTACGTGTATATATACAACGTGTCCAACACGTACGTGTATATATACAACATGTCCAAAACGTACGTGTATGTATACAACGTGTCCAACACGTACGTGTATATAAACAACGGGTCCAACACGTACGTGTATATATACAACGTGTCCAACACGTACGTGTATATATACAACGTGTCCAACACGTACGTGTAGATATACAACATGTCCAAAACGCACGTGTATGTATACAACGTGTCCAACACGTACGTGTATATATACAACGTGTCCAACACGTACGTGTATATATACAACATGTCCAAAACGTACGTGTATGTATACAACGTGTCCAACACGTACGTGTATATATACAACGTGTCCAACACGTACGTGTATATATACAACGTGTCCAACACGTACGTGTATATAAACAACGGGTCCAACACGTACGTGTATATATACAACGTGTCCAACACGTACGTGTATATATACAACGTGTCCAACACGTACGTGTATATACACAACGTGTCCAACACGTACGTGTATATATACAACGTGTCCAACACGTACGTGTATATATACAACGTGTCCAACACGTACGTGTATATATACAACGTGTCCAACACGTACGTGTATATATACAACGTGTCCAACACGTACGTGTATATATACAACGTGTCCAACACGTACGTGTATATATACAACGTGTCCAACACGTACGTGTATATATACAACGTGTCCAACACGTACGTGTATATATACAACGTGTCCAACACGTACGTGTATATATACAACGTGTCCAACACGTACGTGTATATATACAACGTGTCCAACACGTACGTGTATATATACAACGTGTCCAACACGTACGTGTATATATACAACGTGTCCAACACGTACGTGTATATACACAACGTGTCCAACACGTACGTGTATATATACAACGTGTTCAACACGTACGTGTATATATACAACGTTTCCAACACGTACGTGTATATATACAACGTGTCCAACACGTACGTGTATATATACAACGTGTCCAACACGTACGTATATATATACAACGTGTCCAACACGTACGTGTATATATACAACGTGTCCAACACGTACGTGTATATATACAACGTGTCCAACACGTACGTGTATATATACAACGTGTCCAACACGTACGTGTATATATACAACGTGTCCAACACGTACGTGTATATATACAACGTGTCCAACACGTACGTGTATATATACAACGTGTCCAACACGTACGTGTATATATACAACGTGTCCAACACGTACGTGTATATATACAACGTGTCCAACACGTACGTGTATATACACAACGTGTCCAACACGTACGTGTATATATACAACGTGTTCAACACGTACGTGTATATATACAACGTGTCCAACACGTACGTGTATATATACAACGTGTCCAACACGTACGTGTATATATACAACGTGTCCAACACGTACGTGTATATATACAACGTGTCCAACACGTACGTGTATATATACAACGTGTCCAACACGTACGTGTATATATACAACGTGTCCAACACGTACGTGTATATATACAACGTGTCCAACACGTACGTGTATATATACAACGTGTCGAACACGTACGTGTATATATACAACGTGTCCAACACGTACGTGTATATATACAACGTGTCGAACACGTACGTGTATATATACAACGTGTCCAACACGTACGTGTATATATACAACGTGTCCAACACGTACGTGTATATATACAACGTGTCCAACACGTACGTGTATATATACAACGTGTCCAACACGTGTATATATACAACGTGTCCAACACGTACGTGTATATATACAACGTGTCCAACACGTACGTGTATATATATAACGTGTCCAACACGTACGTGTATATATACAACGTGTCCAACACGTACGTGTATATATACAACGTGTCCAACACGTACGTGTATATATACAACGTGTCCAACACGTACGTGTATATATACAACGTGTCCAACACGTACTTGTATATATACAACGTGTCCAACACGTACGTGTATATATACAACGTGTCCAACACGTACGTGTATATATACAACGTGTCCAACACGTACGTGTATATATACAACGTGTCCAACACGTACGTGTATATATACAACGTGTCCAACACGTACGTGTATATATACAACGTGTCCAACACGTACGTGTATATATATATATACCACGTGTCCAACACGTACGTGTATATATACAACATGTCCAAAACGTACGTGTATGTATACAACGTGTCCAACACGTACGTGTGTATATACAACGTGTCCAACACGTACTTGTATATATACAACGTGTTCAACACGTACGTGTATATATACAACATGTCCAAAACGTACGTGTATGTATACAACGTGTCCAACACGTACGTGTATATATACAACGTGTCCAACACGTACGTGTATATATACAACGTGTCCAACACGTACGTGTATATATATATACAACGTGTCCAACACGTACGTGTATATATATATACAACGTGTCCAACACGTACGTGTATATATACAACGTGTCCAACACGTACGTGTATATATACAACGTGTCCAACACGTACGTGTATATATACAACGTGTCCAACACGTACGTGTATATATTCAACGTGTCCAACACGTACGTGTATATATACAACGTGTCCAACACGTACGTGTAGATATACAACATGTCCAAAACGCACGTGTATGTATACAACGTGTCCAACACGTACGTGTATATATACAACGTGTCCAACACGTACGTGTATATATACAACATGTCCAAAACGTACGTGTATGTATACAACGTGTCCAACACGTACGTGTATATATACAACGTGTCCAACACGTACGTGTATATATACAACGTGTCCAACACGTACGTGTATATAAACAACGGGTCCAACACGTACGTGTATATATACAACGTGTCCAACACGTACGTGTATATATACAACGTGTCCAACACGTACGTGTATATACACAACGTGTCCAACACGTACGTGTATATATACAACGTGTCCAACACGTACGTGTATATATACAACGTGTCCAACACGTACGTGTATATATACAACGTGTCCAACACGTACGTGTATATATACAACGTGTCCAACACGTACGTGTATATATACAACGTGTCCAACACGTACGTGTATATATACAACGTGTCCAACACGTACGTGTACATATACAACGTGTCCAACACGTACGTGTATATATACAACGTGTCCAACACGTACGTGTATATATACAACGTGTCCAACACGTACGTGTATATATACAACGTGTCCAACACGTACGTGTATATATACAACGTGTCCAACACGTACGTGTATATACACAACGTGTCCAACACGTACGTGTATATATACAACGTGTTCAACACGTACGTGTATATATACAACGTGTCCAACACGTACGTGTATATATACAACGTGTCCAACACGTACGTGTATATATACAACGTGTCCAACACGTACGTATATATATACAACGTGTCCAACACGTACGTGTATATATACAACGTGTCCAACACGTACGTGTATATATACAACGTGTCCAACACGTACGTGTATATATACAACGTGTCCAACACGTACGTGTATATATACAACGTGTCCAACACGTACGTGTATATATACAACGTGTCCAACACGTACGTGTATATATACAACGTGTCCAACACGTACGTGTATATATATATACAACGTGTCCAACACGTACGTGTATATATATATACAACGTGTCCAACACGTACGTGTATATATACAACGTGTCCAACACGTACGTGTATATATACAACGTGTCCAACACGTACGTGTATATACACAACGTGTCCAACACGTACGTGTATATATACAACGTGTCCAACACGTACGTGTATATATACAACGTGTCCAACACGTACGTGTATATATACAACGTGTCCAACACGTACGTGTATATATACAACGTGTCCAACACGTACGTGTATATATACAACGTGTCCAACACGTACGTGTATATATACAACGTGTCCAACACGTACGTGTATATATACAACGTGTCCAACACGTACGTGTATATATACAACGTGTCCAACACGTACGTGTATATATACAACGTGTCCAACACGTACGTGTATATATACAACGTGTCCAACACGTACGTGTATATATACAACGTGTTCAACACGTACGTGTATATATACAACGTGTCCAACACGTACGTGTATATGTACAACGTGTCCAACACGTACGTGTATATATACAACGTGTCCAACACGTACGTGTATATATACAACGTGTCCAACACGTACGTGTATGTATACAACGTGTCCAACACGTACGTGTATATATACAACGTGTCCAACACGTACGTGTATATATACAACGTGTCCAACACGTACGTGTATATATACAACGTGTCCAACACGTACGTGTATATATACAACGTGTCCAACACGTACGTGTATATATACAACGTGTCCAACACGTACGTGTATATATACAACGTGTCCAACACGTACGTGTATATATACAACGTGTCCAACACGTACGTGTATATATACAACGTGTCCAACACGTACGTGTATATATACAACGTGTCCAACACGTACGTGTATATATACAACGTGTCCAACACGTACGTGTATATATACAACGTGTCCAACACGTACGTGTATATATACAACGTGTCCAACACGTACGTGTATATATTCAACGTGTCCAACACGTACGTGTATATATACAACGTGTCCAACACGTACGTGTAGATATACAACATGTCCAAAACGCACGTGTATGTATACAACGTGTCCAACACGTACGTGTATATATACAACGTGTCCAACACGTACGTGTATATATACAACATGTCCAAAACGTACGTGTATGTATACAACGTGTCCAACACGTACGTGTATATATACAACGTGTCCAACACGTACGTGTATATATACAACGTGTCCAACACGTACGTGTATATAAACAACGGGTCCAACACGTACGTGTATATATACAACGTGTCCAACACGTACGTGTATATATACAACGTGTCCAACACGTACGTGTATATACACAACGTGTCCAACACGTACGTGTATATATACAACGTGTCCAACACGTACGTGTATATATACAACGTGTCCAACACGTACGTGTATATATACAACGTGTCCAACACGTACGTGTATATATACAACGTGTCCAACACGTACGTGTATATATACAACGTGTCCAACACGTACGTGTATATATACAACGTGTCCAACACGTACGTGTATATATACAACGTGTCCAACACGTACGTGTATATATACAACGTGTCCAACACGTACGTGTATATATACAACGTGTCCAACACGTACGTGTATATATACAACGTGTCCAACACGTACGTGTATATATACAACGTGTCCAACACGTACGTGTATATACACAACGTGTCCAACACGTACGTGTATATATACAACGTGTTCAACACGTACGTGTATATATACAACGTGTCCAACACGTACGTGTATATATACAACGTGTCCAACACGTACGTGTATATATACAACGTGTCCAACACGTACGTATATATATACAACGTGTCCAACACGTACGTGTATATATACAACGTGTCCAACACGTACGTGTATATATACAACGTGTCCAACACGTACGTGTATATATACAACGTGTCCAACACGTACGTGTATATATACAACGTGTCCAACACGTACGTGTATATATACAACGTGTCCAACACGTACGTGTATATATACAACGTGTCCAACACGTACGTGTATATATATATACAACGTGTCCAACACGTACGTGTATATATATATACAACGTGTCCAACACGTACGTGTATATATACAACGTGTCCAACACGTACGTGTATATATACAACGTGTCCAACACGTACGTGTATATATACAACGTGTCCAACACGTACGTGTATATATTCAACGTGTCCAACACGTACGTGTATATATACAACGTGTCCAACACGTACGTGTAGATATACAACATGTCCAAAACGCACGTGTATGTATACAACGTGTCCAACACGTACGTGTATATATACAACGTGTCCAACACGTACGTGTATATATACAACATGTCCAAAACGTACGTGTATGTATACAACGTGTCCAACACGTACGTGTATATATACAACGTGTCCAACACGTACGTGTATATATACAACGTGTCCAACACGTACGTGTATATAAACAACGGGTCCAACACGTACGTGTATATATACAACGTGTCCAACACGTACGTGTATATATACAACGTGTCCAACACGTACGTGTATATACACAACGTGTCCAACACGTACGTGTATATATACAACGTGTCCAACACGTACGTGTATATACACAACGTGTCCAACACGTACGTGTATATATACAACGTGTCCAACACGTACGTGTATATATACAACGTGTCCAACACGTACGTGTATATATACAACGTGTCCAACACGTACGTGTATATATACAACGTGTCCAACACGTACGTGTATATATACAACGTGTCCAACACGTACGTGTATATATACAACGTGTCCAACACGTACGTGTATATATACAACGTGTCCAACACGTACGTGTATATATACAACGTGTCCAACACGTACGTGTATATATACAACGTGTCCAACACGTACGTGTATATATACAACGTGTCCAACACGTACGTGTATATATACAACGTGTCCAACACGTACGTGTATATACACAACGTGTCCAACACGTACGTGTATATATACAACGTGTTCAACACGTACGTGTATATATACAACGTGTCCAACACGTAGGTGTATATATACAACGTGTCCAACACGTACGTGTATATATACAACGTGTCCAACACGTACGTATATATATACAACGTGTCCAACACGTACGTGTATATATACAACGTGTCCAACACGTACGTGTATATATACAACGTGTCCAACACGTACGTGTATATATACAACGTGTCCAACACGTACGTGTATATATACAACGTGTCCAACACGTACGTGTATATATACAACGTGTCCAACACGTACGTGTATATATACAACGTGTCCAACACGTACGTGTATATATACAACGTGTCCAACACGTACGTGTATATATACAACGTGTCCAACACGTACGTGTATATACACAACGTGTCCAACACGTACGTGTATATATACAACGTGTTCAACACGTACGTGTATATATACAACGTGTCCAACACGTACGTGTATATATACAACGTGTCCAACACGTACGTGTATATATACAACGTGTCCAACACGTACGTGTATATATACAACGTGTCCAACACGTACGTGTATATATACAACGTGTCCAACACGTACGTGTATATATACAACGTGTCCAACACGTACGTGTATATATACAACGTGTCCAACACGTACGTGTATATATACAACGTGTCCAACACGTACGTGTATATATACAACGTGTCCAACACGTACGTGTATATATACAACGTGTCGAACACGTACGTGTATATATACAACGTGTCCAACACGTACGTGTATATATACAACGTGTCCAACACGTGTATATATACAACGTGTCCAACACGTACGTGTATATATACAACGTGTCCAACACGTACGTGTATATATACAACGTGTCCAACACGTACGTGTATATATACAACGTGTCCAACACGTACGTGTATATATACAACGTGTCCAACACGTACGTGTATATATACAACGTGTCCAACACGTACGTGTATATATACAACGTGTCCAACACGTACTTGTATATATACAACGTGTCCAACACGTACGTGTATATATACAACGTGTCCAACACGTACGTGTATATATACAACGTGTCCAACACGTACGTGTATATATACAACGTGTCCAACACGTACGTGTATATATACAACGTGTCCAACACGTACGTGTATATATACAACGTGTCCAACACGTACGTGTATATATATATATACCACGTGTCCAACACGTACGTGTATATATACAACATGTCCAAAACGTACGTGCATGTATACAACGTGTCCAACACGTACGTGTGTATATACAACGTGTCCAACACGTACTTGTATATATACAACGTGTCCAACACGTACGTGTATATATACAACATGTCCAAAACGTACGTGTATGTATACAACGTGTCCAACACGTACGTGTATATATACAACGTGTCCAACACGTACGTGTATATATACAACGTGTCCAACACGTACGTGTATATATATATACAACGTGTCCAACACGTACGTGTATATATATATACAACGTGTCCAACACGTACGTGTATATATACAACGTGTCCAACACGTACGTGTATATATACAAGGTGTCCAACACGTACGTGTATATATACAACGTGTCCAACACGTACGTGTATATATACAACGTGTCCAACACGTACGTGTATATATACAACGTGTCCAACACGTACGTGTATATATACAACGTGTCCAACACGTACGTGTATATATACAACGTGTCCAACACGTACGTGTATATATACAACGTGTCCAACACGTACGTGTATATATACAACGTGTCCAACACGTACGTGTATATATACAACGTGTCCAACACGTACGTGTATATATACAACGTGTCCAACACGTACGTGTATATATACAACGTGTCCAACACGTACGTGTATATATACAACGTGTCCAACACGTACGTGTATATATACAACGTGTCCAACACGTACGTGTATATATACAACGTGTCCAACACGTACGTGTATATATACAACGTGTCCAACACGTACGTGTATATATACAACGTGTCCAACACGTACGTGTATATATACAACGTGTCCAACACGTACGTGTATATATACAACGTGTCCAACACGTACGTGTATATATACAACGTGTCCAACACGTACGTGTATATATACAACGTGTCCAACACGTACGTGTATATATACAACGTGTCCAACACGTACGTGTATATATACAACGTGTCCAACACGTACGTGTATATATACAACGTGTCCAACACGTACGTGTATATATACAACGTGTCCAACACGTACGTGTATATATACAACGTGTCCAACACGTACGTGTATATATACAACGTCTCCAACACGTACGTGTATATATACAACGTGTCCAACACGTACGTGTATATATACAACGTGTCCAACACGTACGTGTATATATACAACGTGTCCAACACGTACGTGTATATATACAACGTGTCCAACACGTACGTGTATATATACAACGTGTCCAACACGTACGTGTATATATACAACGTGTCCAACACGTACGTGTATATATACAACGTGTCCAACACGTACGTGTATATATACAACGTGTCCAACACGTACGTGTATATATACAACGTGTCCAACACGTACGTGTATATATACAACGTGTCCAACACGTACGTGTATATATACAACGTGTCCAACACGTACGTGTATATATACAACGTGTCCAACACGTACGTGTATATATACAACGTGTCCAACACGTGTATATATACAACGTGTCCAACACGTACGTGTATATATACAACGTGTCCAACACGTACGTGTATATATACAACGTGTCCAACACGTACGTGTATATATACAACGTGTCCAACACGTACGTGTATATATACAACGTGTCCAACACGTACGTGTATATATACAACGTGTCCAACACGTACGTGTATATATACAACGTGTCCAACACGTACGTGTATATATACAACGTGTCCAACACGTACGTGTATATATATATATACCACGTGTCCAACACGTACGTGTATATATACAACATGTCCAAAACGTACGTGTATGTATACAACGTGTCCAACACGTACGTGTGTATATACAACGTGTCCAACACGTACTTGTATATATACAACGTGTCCAACACGTACGTGTATATATACAACATGTCCAAAACGTACGTGTATGTATACAACGTGTCCAACACGTACGTGTATATATACAACGTGTCCAACACGTACGTGTATATATACAACGTGTCCAACACGTACGTGTATATATATATACAACGTGTCCAACACGTACGTGTATATATATATACAACGTGTCCAACACGTACGTGTATATATACAACGTGTCCAACACGTACGTGTATATATACAACGTGTCCAACACGTACGTGTATATATACAACGTGTCCAACACGTACGTGTATATATTCAACGTGTCCAACACGTACGTGTATATATACAACGTGTCCAACACGTACGTGTAGATATACAACATGTCCAAAACGCACGTGTATGTATACAACGTGTCCAACACGTACGTGTATATATACAACGTGTCCAACACGTACGTGTATATATACAACATGTCCAAAACGTACGTGTATGTATACAACGTGTCCAACACGTACGTGTATATATACAACGTGTCCAACACGTACGTGTATATATACAACGTGTCCAACACGTACGTGTATATAAACAACGGGTCCAACACGTACGTGTATATATACAACGTGTCCAACACGTACGTGTATATATACAACGTGTCCAACACGTACGTGTATATACACAACGTGTCCAACACGTACGTGTATATATACAACGTGTCCAACACGTACGTGTATATATACAACGTGTCCAACACGTACGTGTATATATACAACGTGTCCAACACGTACGTGTATATATACAACGTGTCCAACACGTACGTGTATATAAACAACGGGTCCAACACGTACGTGTATATATACAACGTGTCCAACACGTACGTGTATATATACAACGTGTCCAACACGTACGTGTATATACACAACGTGTCCAACACGTACGTGTATATATACAACGTGTCCAACACGTACGTGTATATATACAACGTGTCCAACACGTACGTGTATATATACAACGTGTCCAACACGTACGTGTATATATACAACGTGTCCAACACGTACGTGTATATATACAACGTGTCCAACACGTACGTGTATATATACAACGTGTCCAACACGTACGTGTATATATACAACGTGTCCAACACGTACGTGTATATATACAACGTGTCCAACACGTACGTGTATATACACAACGTGTCCAACACGTACGTGTATATATACAACGTGTTCAACACGTACGTGTATATATACAACATGTCCAAAACGTACGTGTATGTATACAACGTGTCCAACACGTACGTGTATATATACAACGTGTCCAACACGTACGTGTATATATACAACGTGTCCAACACGTACGTGTATATAAACAACGGGTCCAACACGTACGTGTATATATACAACGTGTCCAACACGTACGTGTATATATACAACGTGTCCAACACGTACGTGTATATACACAACGTGTCCAACACGTACGTGTATATATACAACGTGTCCAACACGTACGTGTATATATACAACGTGTCCAACACGTACGTGTATATATACAACGTGTCCAACACGTACGTGTATATATACAACGTGTCCAACACGTACGTGTATATACACAACGTGTCCAACACGTACGTGTATATATACAACGTGTCCAACACGTACGTGTATATATACAACGTGTCCAACACGTACGTGTATATATACAACGTGTCCAACACGTACGTGTATATATACAACGTGTCCAACACGTACGTGTATATACACAACGTGTCCAACACGTACGTGTATATATACAACGTGTTCAACACGTACGTGTATATATACAACGTGTCCAACACGTACGTGTATATATACAACGTGTCCAACACGTACGTGTATATATACAACGTGTCCAACACGTACGTATATATATACAACGTGTCCAACACGTACGTGTATATATACAACGTGTCCAACACGTACGTGTATATATACAACGTGTCCAACACGTACGTGTATATATACAACGTGTCCAACACGTACGTGTATATATACAACGTGTCCAACACGTACGTGTATATATACAACGTGTCCAACACGTACGTGTATATATACAACGTGTCCAACACGTACGTGTATATATATATACAACGTGTCCAACACGTACGTGTATATATATATACAACGTGTCCAACACGTACGTGTATATATACAACGTGTCCAACACGTACGTGTATATATACAACGTGTCCAACACGTACGTGTATATATACAACGTGTCCAACACGTACGTGTATATATTCAACGTGTCCAACACGTACGTGTATATATACAACGTGTCCAACACGTACGTGTAGATATACAACATGTCCAAAACGCACGTGTATGTATACAACGTGTCCAACACGTACGTGTATATATACAACGTGTCCAACACGTACGTGTATATATACAACATGTCCAAAACGTACGTGTATGTATACAACGTGTCCAACACGTACGTGTATATATACAACGTGTCCAACACGTACGTGTATATATACAACGTGTCCAACACGTACGTGTATATAAACAACGGGTCCAACACGTACGTGTATATATACAACGTGTCCAACACGTACGTGTATATATACAACGTGTCCAACACGTACGTGTATATACACAACGTGTCCAACACGTACGTGTATATATACAACGTGTCCAACACGTACGTGTATATATACAACGTGTCCAACACGTACGTGTATATATACAACGTGTCCAACACGTACGTGTATATATACAACGTGTCCAACACGTACGTGTATATATACAACGTGTCCAACACGTACGTGTATATATACAACGTGTCCAACACGTACGTGTATATATACAACCTGTCCAACACGTACGTGTATATATACAACGTGTCCAACACGTACGTGTATATATACAACGTGTCCAACACGTACGTGTATATATACAACGTGTCCAACACGTACGTGTATATATACAACGTGTCCAACACGTACGTGTATATATACAACGTGTCCAACACGTACGTGTATATACACAACGTGTCCAACACGTACGTGTATATATACAACGTGTTCAACACGTACGTGTATATATACAACGTGTCCAACACGTACGTGTATATATACAACGTGTCCAACACGTACGTGTATATATACAACGTGTCCAACACGTACGTATATATATACAACGTGTCCAACACGTACGTGTATATGTACAACGTGTCCAACACGTACGTGTATATATACAACGTGTCCAACACGTACGTGTATATATACAACGTGTCCAACACGTACGTGTATATATACAACGTGTCCAACACGTACGTGTATATATACAACGTGTCCAACACGTACGTGTATATATACAACGTGTCCAACACGTACGTGTATATATACAACGTGTCCAACACGTACGTGTATATATACAACGTGTCCAACACGTACGTGTATATACACAACGTGTCCAACACGTACGTGTATATATACAACGTGTTCAACACGTACGTGTATATATACAACGTGTCCAACACGTACGTGTATATATACAACGTGTCCAACACGTACGTGTATATATACAACGTGTCCAACACGTACGTGTATATATACAATGTGTCCAACACGTACGTGTATATATACAACGTGTCCAACACGTACGTGTATATATACAACGTGTCGAACACGTACGTGTATATATACAACGTGTCGAACACGTACGTGTATATATACAACGTGTCCAACACGTACGTGTATATATACAACGTGTCCAACACGTACGTGTATATATACAACGTGTCCAACACGTACGTGTATATATACAACGTGTCCAACACGTACGTGTATATATACAACGTGTCCAACACGTACGTGTATATATACAACGTGTCCAACACGTACGTGTATATATACAACGTGTCCAACACGTACGTGTATATATACAACGTGTCCAACACGTACGTGTATATATACAACGTGTCCAACACGTACGTGTATATATACAACGTGTCCAACACGTACGTGTATATATACAACGTGTCCAACACGTACGTGTATATATACAACGTGTCCAACACGTACGTGTATATATACAACGTGTCCAACACGTACGTGTATATATACAACGTGTCCAACACGTACTTGTATATATACAACGTGTCCAACACGTACGTGTATATATACAACGTGTCCAACACGTACGTGTATATATACAACGTGTCCAACACGTACGTGTATATATACAACGTGTCCAACACGTACGTGTATATATACAACGTGTCCAACACGTACGTGTATATATACAACGTGTCCAACACGTACGTGTATATATACAACGTGTCCAACACGTACGTGTATATATACAACGTGTCCAACACGTACGTGTATATATACAACGTGTCCAACACGTACGTGTATATATACAACGTGTCCAACACGTACGTGTATATATACAACGTGTCCAACACGTACGTGTATATATACAACGTGTCCAACACGTACGTGTATATACACAACGTGTCCAACACGTACGTGTATATATACAACGTGTTCAACACGTACGTGTATATATACAACGTGTCCAACACGTACGTGTATATATACAACGTGTCCAACACGTACGTGTATATATACAACGTGTCCAACACGTACGTGTATATATACAATGTGTCCAACACGTACGTGTATATATACAACGTGTCCAACACGTACGTGTATATATACAACGTGTCGAACACGTACGTGTATATATACAACGTGTCGAACACGTACGTGTATATATACAACGTGTCCAACACGTACGTGTATATATACAACGTGTCCAACACGTACGTGTATATATACAACGTGTCCAACACGTACGTGTATATATACAACGTGTCCAACACGTACGTGTATATATACAACGTGTCCAACACGTACGTGTATATATACAACGTGTCCAACACGTACGTGTATATATACAACGTGTCCAACACGTACGTGTATATATACAACGTGTCCAACACGTACGTGTATATATACAACGTGTCCAACACGTACGTGTATATATACAACGTGTCCAACACGTACGTGTATATATACAACGTGTCCAACACGTACGTGTATATATACAACGTGTCCAACACGTACGTGTATATATACAACGTGTCCAACACGTACGTGTATATATACAACGTGTCCAACACGTACTTGTATATATACAACGTGTCCAACACGTACGTGTATATATACAACGTGTCCAACACGTACGTGTATATATACAACGTGTCCAACACGTACGTGTATATATACAACGTGTCCAACACGTACGTGTATATATACAACGTGTCCAACACGTACGTGTATATATACAACGTGTCCAACACGTACGTGTATATATACAACGTGTCCAACACGTACGTGTATATATACAACGTGTCCAACACGTACGTGTATATATACAACGTGTCCAACACGTACGTGTATATATACAACGTGTCCAACACGTACGTGTATATATACAACGTGTCCAACACGTACGTGTATATATACAACGTGTCCAACACGTACGTGTATATATACAACGTGTCCAACACGTACGTGTATATATACAACGTGTCCAACACGTACGTGTATATATACAACGTGTCCAACACGTACGTGTATATATACAACGTGTCCAACACGTACGTGTATATATACAACGTGTCCAACACGTACGTGTATATATACAACGTGTCCAACACGTACGTGTATATATACAACGTGTCCAACACGTACGTGTATATATACAACGTGTCCAACACGTACGTGTATATATACAACGTGTCCAACACGTACGTGTATATATACAACGTGTCCAACACGTACGTGTATATATACAACGTGTCCAACACGTACGTGTATATATACAACGTGTCCAACACGTACTTGTATATATACAACGTGTCCAACACGTACGTGTATATATACAACGTGTCCAACACGTACGTGTATATATACAACGTGTCCAACACGTACGTGTATATATACAACGTGTCCAACACGTACGTGTATATATACAACGTGTCCAACACGTACGTGTATATATACAACGTGTCCAACACGTACGTGTATATATACAACGTGTCCAACACGTACGTGTATATATACAACGTGTCCAACACGTACGTGTATATATATATATACCACGTGTCCAACACGTACGTGTATATATACAACATGTCCAAAACGTACGTGTATGTATACAACGTGTCCAACACGTACGTGTGTATATACAACGTGTCCAACACGTACTTGTATATATACAACGTGTCCAACACGTACGTGTATATATACAACATGTCCAAAACGTACGTGTATGTATACAACGTGTCCAACACGTACGTGTATATATACAACGTGTCCAACACGTACGTGTATATATACAACGTGTCCAACACGTACGTGTATATATATATACAACGTGTCCAACACGTACGTGTATATATATATACAACGTGTCCAACACGTACGTGTATATATACAACGTGTCCAACACGTACGTGTATATATACAAGGTGTCCAACACGTACGTGTATATATACAACGTGTCCAACACGTACGTGTATATATACAACGTGTCCAACACGTACGTGTATATATACAACGTGTCCAACACGTACGTGTATATATACAACGTGTCCAACACGTACGTGTATATATACAACGTGTCCAACACGTACGTGTATATATACAACGTGTCCAACACGTACTTGTATATATACAGCGTGTCCAACACGTACGTGTATATATACAACGTGTCCAACACGTACGTGTATATACACAACGTGTCCAACACGTACGTGTATATATACAACGTGTTCAACACGTACGTGTATATATACAACGTGTCCAACACGTACGTGTATATATACAACGTGTCCAACACGTACGTGTATATATACAACGTGTCCAACACGTACGTATATATATACAACGTGTCCAACACGTACGTGTATATGTACAACGT
Source organism: Desoria tigrina (assembly GCA_906901685.1). NCBI lineage: Eukaryota > Metazoa > Arthropoda > Collembola > Entomobryomorpha > Isotomidae > Desoria > Desoria tigrina. Next base: position 1,724,025 of record CAJQTU010000046.1, read on the forward strand.
GTCCAACACGTACGTGTATATATACAACGTGTCCAACACGTACGTGTATATATACAACGTGTCCAACACGTACGTGTATATATACAACGTGTCCAACACGTACGTGTATATATACAACGTGTCCAACACGTACGTGTATATATACAACGTGTCCAACACGTACTTGTATATATACAACGTGTCCAACACGTACGTGTATATATACAACGTGTCCAACACGTACGTGTATATATACAACGTGTCCAACACGTACGTGTATATATACAACGTGTCCAACACGTACGTGTATATATACAACGTGTCCAACACGTACGTGTATATATACAACGTGTCCAACACGTACTTGTATATATACAGCGTGTCCAACACGTACGTGTATATATACAACGTGTCCAACACGTACGTGTATATACACAACGTGTCCAACACGTACGTGTATATATACAACGTGTTCAACACGTACGTGTATATATACAACGTGTCCAACACGTACGTGTATATATACAACGTGTCCAACACGTACGTGTATATACACAACGTGTCCAACACGTACGTGTATATATACAACGTGTTCAACACGTACGTGTATATATACAACGTGTCCAACACGTACGTGTATATATACAACGTGTCCAACACGTACGTGTATATATACAACGTGTCCAACACGTACGTGTATATATACAACGTGTCCAACACGTACGTGTATATATACAACGTGTCCAACACGTACGTGTATATATACAACGTGTCCAACACGTACGTGTATATATACAACGTGTCGAACACGTACGTGTATATATACAACGTGTCCAACACGTACGTGTATATATACAACGTGTCCAACACGTACGTGTATATATACAACGTGTCCAACACGTACGTGTATATATACAACGTGTCCAACACGTACGTGTATATATACAACGTGTCCAACACGTACGTGTATATATACAACGTGTCCAACACGTACGTGTATATATACAACGTGTCCAACACGTACGTGTATATATACAACGTGTCCAACACGTACGTGTATATATACAACGTGTCCAACACGTACGTGTATATATACAACGTGTCCAACACGTACGTGTATATATACAACGTGTCCAACACGTACGTGTATATATACAACGTGTCCAACACGTACGTGTATATATACAACGTGTCCAACACGTACGTGTATATATACAACGTGTCCAACACGTACGTGTATATATACAACGTGTCCAACACGTACGTGTATATATACAACGTGTCCAACACGTACGTGTATATATACAACGTGTCCAACACGTACTTGTATATATACAACGTGTCCAACACGTACGTGTATATATACAACGTGTCCAACACGTACGTGTATATATACAACGTGTCCAACACGTACGTGTATATATACAACGTGTCCAACACGTACGTGTATATATACAACGTGTCCAACACGTACGTGTATATATACAACGTGTCCAACACGTACGTGTATATATATATATACCACGTGTCCAACACGTACGTGTATATATACAACATGTCCAAAACGTACGTGTATGTATACAACGTGTCCAACACGTACGTGTGTATATACAACGTGTCCAACACGTACTTGTATATATACAACGTGTCCAACACGTACGTGTATATATACAACATGTCCAAAACGTACGTGTATGTATACAACGTGTCCAACACGTACGTGTATATATACAACGTGTCCAACACGTACGTGTATATATACAACGTGTCCAACACGTACGTGTATATATACAACGTGTCCAACACGTACGTGTATATATACAACGTGTCCAACACGTACGTGTATATATACAACGTGTCCAACACGTACGTGTATATATACAACGTGTCCAACACGTACGTGTATATATACAACGTGTCCAACACGTACGTGTATATATACAACGTGTCCAACACGTACGTGTATATATACAACGTGTCCAACACGTACGTGTATATATACAACGTGTCCAACACGTACGTGTATATATACAACGTGTCCAACACGTACGTGTATATATACAACGTGTCCAACACGTACGTGTATATATATATACAACGTGTCCAACACGTACGTGTATATATATATACAACGTGTCCAACACGTACGTGTATATATACAACGTGTCCAACACGTACTTGTATATATACAGCGTGTCCAACACGTACGTGTATATATATATATAACGTGTCCAACACGTACGTGTATATATATATACAACGTGTCCAACACGTACTTGTATATATACAACGTGTCCAACCCGTACGTGTATATATACAACGTGTCCAACACGTACGTGTATATATACAACGTGTCCAACACGTACGTGTATATATACAGGGCGTTTACGCGTAATGTAACGGTATTTAAAATTAATTTTCTCAAAAACTACTGGACCGATTTTTAAAAAGTTTGGTTTAAAATTTAGCCAGATAACAAGAAGGAATGTCGGTGGGGGTAAAAAAAATTACGACTCACAGGTTGAAATACCCATGCGGGTTTTGTAAAATGTCATGATTTTAACATGGGGAGGGGGTATCCCTTCTGTTCTTAGCAACGGCCGTTGTTAAGGAAAAAGTACGCAAAAAGGTGGAATCTAACCGGGTTCAATCACCGTGACTATGGTAACGGGGCACCCCCTCCCCATGTTAAAATCATGACATTTTACAAAACCCGCATGGGTATTTCAACCTGTGAGTCGTAATTTTTTTTACCCCCACCGACATTCCTTCTTGTTATCTGGCTAAATTTTAAACCAAACTTTTTAAAAATCGGTCCAGTAGTTTTTGAGAAAATTAATTTTAAATACCGTTACATTACGCGTAAACGCCCTGTACAACGTGTCCAATACGTACGTGTATATATACAACGTGTCCAACACGTACGTGTATATACACAACGTGTCCAACACGTACTTGTATATATACAGCGTGTCCAACACGTACGTGTATATATACAACGTGTCCAACACGTACGTGTATATATACAACGTGTCCAACACGTACGTGTATATATACAACGTGTCCAACACGTACGTGTATATATACAACGTGTCCAACACGTACGTGTATATATACAACGTGTCCAACACGTACGTGTATATATACAACGTGTCCAACACGTACGTGTATGTATACAACGTGTCCAACACGTACGTGTATGTATACAACGTGTCCAACACGTACGTGTATATATATATACAACGTGTCCAACACGTACGTGTATATATACAACGTGTCCAACACGTACGTGTATATATACAACGTGTCCAACACGTACGTGTATATATACAACGTGTCCAACACGTACGTGTATATATACAACGTGTCCAACACGTACGTGTATATATACAACGTGTCCAACACGTACGTGTATATATACAACGTGTCCAACACGTACGTGTATATATACAACATGTCCAACACGTACGTGTATATATACAACGTGTCCAACACGTACGTGTATATACACAACGTGTCCAACACGTACTTGTATATATACAGCGTGTCCAACACGTACGTGTATATATACAACGTGTCCAACACGTACGTGTATATATACAACGTGTCCAACACGTACGTGCATATATACAACGTGTCCAACACGTACGTGTATATATACAACGTGTCCAACACGTACGTGTATATATACAACGTGTCCAACACGTACGTGTATATATACAACGTGTCCAACACGTACGTGTATATATACAACGTGTCCAACACGTACGTGTATATATACAACGTGTCCAACACGTACGTGTATATATACAACGTGTCCAACACGTACGTGTATATATACAACGTGTCCAACACGTACGTGTATATATACAACGTGTCCAACACGTACGTGTATATATACAACGTGTCCAACACGTACGTGTATATATACAACGTGTCCAACACGTACGTGTATATATACAACGTGTCCAACACGTACGTGTATATATACAACGTGTCCAACACGTACGTGTATATATACAACGTGTCCAACACGTACGTGTATATATACAACGTGTCCAACACGTACGTGTATATATACAACGTGTCCAACACGTACGTGTATATATACAACGTGTCCAACACGTACGTGTATATATATATACAACGTGTCCAACACGTACGTGTATATATATATACAACGTGTCCAACACGTACGTGTATATATACAACGTGTCCAACACGTACTTGTATATATACAGCGTGTCCAACACGTACGTGTATATATATATATAACGTGTCCAACACGTACGTGTATATATATATACAACGTGTCCAACACGTACTTGTATATATACAACGTGTCCAACACGTACGTGTATATATACAACGTGTCCAACACGTACGTGTATATATACAACGTGTCCAATACGTACGTGTATATATACAACGTGTCCAATACGTACGTGTATATATACAACGTGTCCAACACGTACGTGTATATACACAACGTGTCCAACACGTACTTGTATATATACAGCGTGTCCAACACGTACGTGTATATATACAACGTGTCCAACACGTACGTGTATATATACAACGTGTCCAACACGTACGTGTATATATACAACGTGTCCAACACGTACGTGTATATATACAACGTGTCCAACACGTACGTGTATATATACAACGTGTCCAACACGTACGTGTATATATACAACGTGTCCAACACGTACGTGTATGTATACAACGTGTCCAACACGTACGTGTATGTATACAACGTGTCCAACACGTACGTGTATATATACAACGTGTCCAACAGGTACGTGTATATATACAACGTGTCCAACACGTACGTGTATATATACAACGTGTCCAACACGTACGTGTATATATACAACGTGTCCAACACGTACGTGTATATATACAACGTGTCCAACACGTACGTGTATATATACAACGTGTCCAACACGTACGTGTATATATACAACGTGTCCAACACGTACGTGTATATATACAACGTGTCCAACACGTACGTGTATATATATATACAACGTGTCCAACACGTACGTGTATATATATATACAACGTGTCCAACACGTACGTGTATATATACAACGTGTCCAACACGTACGTGTATGTATACAACGTGTCCAACACGTACGTGTGTATATACAACGTGTCCAACACGTACTTGTATATATACAACGTGTCCAACACGTACGTGTATATATACAACATGTCCAAAACGTACGTGTATGTATACAACGTGTCCAACACGTACGTGTATATATACAACGTGTCCAACACGTACGTGTATATATACAACGTGTCCAACACGTACGTGTATATATATATACAACGTGTCCAACACGTACGTGTATATATATATACAACGTGTCCAACACGTACGTGTATATATACAACGTGTCCAACACGTACGTGTATATATACAACGTGTCCAACACGTACGTGTATATATACAACGTGTCCAACACGTACGTGTATATATACAACGTGTCCAACACGTACGTGTATATATACAACGTGTCCAACACGTACGTGTATATATACAACGTGTCCAACACGTACGTGTATATATACAACGTGTCCAACACGTACGTGTATATATACAACGTGTCCAACACGTACGTGTATATATACAACGTGTCCAACACGTACGTGTATATATACAACGTGTCCAATACGTACGTGTATATATACAACGTGTCCAACACGTACGTGTATATACACAACGTGTCCAACACGTACTTGTATATATACAGCGTGTCCAACACGTACGTGTATATATACAACGTGTCCAACACGTACGTGTATATATACAACGTGTCCAACACGTACGTGTATATATACAACGTGTCCAACACGTACGTGTATATATACAACGTGTCCAACACGTACGTGTATATATACAACGTGTCCAACACGTACGTGTATATATACAACGTGTCCAACACGTACGTGTATGTATACAACGTGTCCAACACGTACGTGTATGTATACAACGTGTCCAACACGTACGTGTATATATACAACGTGTCCAACACGTACGTGTATATATACAACGTGTCCAACACGTACGTGTATATATACAACGTGTCCAACACGTACGTGTATATATACAACGTGTCCAACACGTACGTGTATATATACAACGTGTCCAACACGTACGTGTATATATACAACGTGTCCAACACGTACGTGTATATATACAACGTGTCCAACACGTACGTGTATATATACAACGTGTCCAACACGTACGTGTATATATACAACGTGTCCAACACGTACGTGTATATATACGTGTCCAACACGTACGTGTATATATATATACAACGTGTCCAACACGTACGTGTATATATATATATACCACGTGTCCAACACGTACGTGTATATATACAACATGTCCAAAACGTACGTGTATATATACAACGTGTCCAACACGTACTTGTATATATACAGCGTGTCCAACACGTACGTGTATATATACAACGTGTCCAACACGTACTTGTATATATACAGCGTGTCCAACACGTACGTGTATATATATATATAACGTGTCCAACACGTACGTGTATATATATATACAACGTGTCCAACACGTACGTGTATATATACAACGTGTCCAACACGTACGTGTATATATACAACGTGTCCAACACGTACGTGTATATATACAACGTGTCCAACACGTACGTGTATATATACAACGTGTCCAACACGTACGTGTATATATACAACGTGTCCAACACGTACGTGTATATATACAACGTGTCCAACACGTACGTGTATATATACAACGTGTCCAACACGTACGTGTATATATACAACGTGTCCAACACGTACGTGTATATATACAACGTGTCCAACACGTACGTGTATATATACAACGTGTCCAACACGTACGTGTATATATACAACGTGTCCAACACGTACGTGTATATATACAACGTGTCCAACACGTACGTGTATATATACAACGTGTCCAACACGTACGTGTATATATACAACGTGTCCAACACGTACGTGTATATATACAACGTGTCCAACACGTACGTGTATATATACAACGTGTCCAACACGTACGTGTATATATACAACGTGTCCAACACGTACGTGTATATATACAACGTGTCCAAAACGTACGTGTATATATACAACGTGTCCAACACGTACGTGTATATATACAACGTGTCCAACACGTACGTGTATATATACAACGTGTCCAACACGTACGTGTATATATACAGCGTGTCCAACACGTACGTGTATATATACAACGTGTCCAACACGTACGTGTATATATACAACGTGTCCAACACGTACGTGTATATATACAACGTGTCCAACACGTACGTGTTTATATACAACGTGTCCAACACGTACGTGTATATATACAACGTGTCCAACACGTACGTGTATATATACAACGTGTCCAACACGTACGTGTATATATACAACGTGTCCAACACGTACGTGTATATATACAACGTGTCCAACACGTACGTGTATATATACAACGTGTCCAACACGTACGTGTATATATACAACGTGTCCAACACGTACGTGTATATATACAACGTGTCCAACACGTACGTGAATATATACAACGTGTCCAACACGTACGTGTATATATACAACGTGTCCAACACGTACTTGTATATATACAGCGTGTCCAACACGTACGTGTATATATACAACGTGTCCAACACGTACGTGTATATAAACAACGTGTCCAACACGTACGTGTATATATACAACATGTCCAAAACGTACGTGTATGTATACAACGTGTCCAACACGTACGTGTATATATACAACGTGTCCAACACGTACGTGTATATAAACAACGTGTCCAACACGTACGTGTATATATACAACATGTCCAAAACGTACGTGTATGTATACAACGTGTCCAACACGTACGTGTATATATACAACGTGTCCAACACGTACGTGTATATATACAACGTGTCCAACACGTACGTGTATATATACGTGTCCAACACGTACGTGTATATATATATACAACGTGTCCAACACGTACGTGTATATATACGTGTCCAACACGTACGTGTATATATATATACAACGTGTCCAACACGTACGTGTATATATATATATACCACGTGTCCAACACGTACGTGTATATATACAACATGTCCAAAACGTACGTGTATATATACAACGTGTCCAACACGTACTTGTATATATACAGCGTGTCCAACACGTACGTGTATATATACAACGTGTCCAACACGTACTTGTATATATACAGCGTGTCCAACACGTACGTGTATATATATATATAACGTGTCCAACACGTACGTGTATATATATATACAACGTGTCCAACACGTACGTGTATATATACAACGTGTCCAACACGTACGTGTATATATACAACGTGTCCAACACGTACGTGTATATATACAACGTGTCCAACACGTACGTGTATATATACAACGTGTCCAACACGTACGTGTATATATACAACGTGTCCAACACGTACGTGTATATATACAACGTGTCCAACACGTACGTGTATATATACAACGTGTCCAACACGTACGTGTATATATACAACGTGTCCAACACGTACGTGTATATATACAACGTGTCCAACACGTACGTGTATATATACAACGTGTCCAACACGTACGTGTATATATACAACGTGTCCAACACGTACGTGTATATATACAACGTGTCCAACACGTACGTGTATATATACAACGTGTCCAACACGTACGTGTATATATACAACGTGTCCAACACGTACGTGTATATATACAACGTGTCCAACACGTACGTGTATATATACAACGTGTCCAACACGTACGTGTATATATACAACGTGTCCAACACGTACGTGTATATATACAACGTGTCCAACACGTACGTGTATATATACAACGTGTCCAACACGTACGTGTATATATACAACGTGTCCAAAACGTACGTGTATATATACAACGTGTCCAACACGTACGTGTATATATACAACGTGTCCAACACGTACGTGTATATATACAACGTGTCCAACACGTACGTGTATATATACAACGTGTCCAACACGTACGTGTATATATACAACGTGTCCAACACGTACGTGTATATATACAACGTGTCCAACACGTACGTGTATATATACAACGTGTCCAACACGTACGTGTATATATACAACGTGTCCAACACGTACGTGTATATATACAACGTGTCCAACACGTACGTGTATATATACAACGTGTCCAACACGTACGTGTATATATACAACGTGTCCAACACGTACGTGTATATATACAACGTGTCCAACACGTACGTGTATATATACAACGTGTCCAACACGTACGTGTATATATACAACGTGTCCAACACGTACGTGTATATATACAACGTGTCCAACACGTACGTGTATATATACAACGTGTCCAACACGTACGTGTATATATACAACGTGTCCAACACGTACGTGAATATATACAACGTGTCCAACACGTACGTGTATATATACAACGTGTCCAACACGTACTTGTATATATACAGCGTGTCCAACACGTACGTGTATATATACAACGTGTCCAACACGTACGTGTATATAAACAACGTGTCCAACACGTACGTGTATATATACAACATGTCCAAAACGTACGTGTATGTATACAACGTGTCCAACACGTACGTGTATATATACAACGTGTCCAACACGTACGTGTATATATACGTGTCCAACACGTACGTGTATATATATATACAACGTGTCCAACACGTACGTGTATATATATATATACCACGTGTCCAACACGTACGTGTATATATACAACATGTCCAAAACGTACGTGTATATATACAACGTGTCCAACACGTACTTGTATATATACAGCGTGTCCAACACGTACGTGTATATATACAACGTGTCCAACACGTACTTGTATATATACAGCGTGTCCAACACGTACGTGTATATATATATATAACGTGTCCAACACGTACGTGTATATATATATACAACGTGTCCAACACGTACGTGTATATATACAACGTGTCCAACACGTACTTGTATATATACAGCGTGTCCAACACGTACGTGTATATATATATATAACGTGTCCAACACGTACGTGTATATATATATACAACGTGTCCAACACGTACTTGTATATATACAGCGTGTCCAACACGTACGTGTATATATATATATAACGTGTCCAACACGTACGTGTATATATATATACAACGTGTCCAACACGTACTTGTATATATACAACGTGTCCAACACGTACGTGTATATATACAACGTGTCCAACACGTACGTGTATATATACAACGTGTCCAACACGTACGTGTATATATACAACGTGTCCAACACGTACGTGTATATATACAACGTGTCCAACACGTACGTGTATATATACAACATGTCCAACACGTACGTGTATATATACAACGTGTCCAACACGTACGTGTATATATACAACGTGTCCAACACGTACGTGTATATATACAACGTGTCCAACACGTACGTGTATATATACAACGTGTCCAACACGTACGTGTATATATACAACGTGTCCAACACGTACGTGTATATATACAACGTGTCCAACACGTACGTGTATATATACAACGTGTCCAACACGTACGTGTATATATACAACGTGTCCAACACGTACGTGTATATATACAACGTGTCCAACACGTACGTGTATATATACAACGTGTCCAACACGTACGTGTATATATACAACGTGTCCAACACGTACGTGAATATATACAACGTGTCCAACACGTACGTGTATATATACAACGTGTCCAACACGTACTTGTATATATACAGCGTGTCCAACACGTACGTGTATATATACAACGTGTCCAACACGTACGTGTATATAAACAACGTGTCCAACACGTACGTGTATATATACAACATGTCCAAAACGTACGTGTATGTATACAACGTGTCCAACACGTACGTGTATATATACAACGTGTCCAACACGTACGTGTATATATACGTGTCCAACACGTACGTGTATATATATATACAACGTGTCCAACACGTACGTGTATATATATATATACCACGTGTCCAACACGTACGTGTATATATACAACATGTCCAAAACGTACGTGTATATATACAACGTGTCCAACACGTACTTGTATATATACAGCGTGTCCAACACGTACGTGTATATATACAACGTGTCCAACACGTACTTGTATATATACAGCGTGTCCAACACGTACGTGTATATATATATATAACGTGTCCAACACGTACGTGTATATATATATACAACGTGTCCAACACGTACGTGTATATATACAACGTGTCCAACACGTACTTGTATATATACAGCGTGTCCAACACGTACGTGTATATATATATATAACGTGTCCAACACGTACGTGTATATATATATACAACGTGTCCAACACGTACTTGTATATATACAGCGTGTCCAACACGTACGTGTATATATATATATAACGTGTCCAACACGTACGTGTATATATATATACAACGTGTCCAACACGTACTTGTATATATACAACGTGTCCAACACGTACGTGTATATATACAACGTGTCCAACACGTACGTGTATATATACAACGTGTCCAACACGTACGTGTATATATACAACGTGTCCAACACGTACGTGTATATATACAACGTGTCAAACACGTACGTGTATATATACAACGTGTCCAACACGTACGTGTATATATACAACGTGTCCAACACGTACGTGTATATATACAACGTGTCCAACACGTACGTGTATATATACAACGTGTCCAACACGTACGTGTATATATACAACGTGTCCAACACGTACGTGTATATATACAACGTGTCCAACACGTACGTGTATATATACAACGTGTCCAACACGTACGTGTATATATACAACGTGTCCAACACGTACGTGTATATATACAACGTGTCCAACACGTACGTGTATATATACAACGTGTCCAACACGTACGTGTATATATACAACGTGTCCAACACGTACGTGTATATATACAACGTGTCCAACACGTACGTGTATATATACAACGTGGTCCAACACGTACGTGTATATATACAACGTGTCCAACACGTACGTGTATATATACAACGTGTCCAACACGTACGTGTATATATACAACGTGTCCAACACGTACGTGTATATATACAACGTGTCCAACACGTACGTGTATATATACAACGTGTTCCAACACGTACGTGTATATATACAACGTGTCCAACACGTACGTGTATATATACAACGTGTCCAACACGTACGTGTATATATACAACGTGTCCAACACGTACGTGTATATATACAACGTGTCCAACACGTACGTGTATATATACAACGTGTCCAACACGTACGTGTATATATACAACGTGTCCAACACGTACGTGTATATATACAACGTGTCCAACACGTACGTGTATATATACAACGTGTCCAACACGTACGTGTATATATACAACGTGTCCAACACGTACGTGTATATATACAACGTGTCCAACACGTACGTGTATATATACAACGTGTCCAACACGTACGTGTATATATACAAACGTGTCCAACACGTACGTGTATATATACAACGTGTCCAACACGTACGTGTATATATACAACGTGTCCAACACGTACGTGTATATATACAACGTGTCCAACACGTACGTGTATATATACAACGTGTCCAACACGTACGTGTATATATACAACGTGTCCAACACGTACGTGTATATATACAACGTGTCCAACACGTACGTGTATATACAACGTGTCCAACACGTACGTGTATATATACAACGTGTCCAACACGTACGTGTATATATACAACGTGTCCAACACGTACGTGTATATATACAACGTGTCCAACACGTACGTGTATAATACAACGTGTCCAACACGTACGTGTATATATACAACGTGTCCAACACGTACGTGTATATATACAACGTGTCCAACACGTACGTGTATATATACAACGTGTCCAACACGTACGTGTATATATACAACGTGTCCAACACGTACGTGTATATATACAACGTGTCCAACACGTACGTGTATATATACAACGTGTCCAACACGTACGTGTATATATACAACGTGTCCAACACGTACGTGTATATATACAACGTGTCCAACACGTACGTGTATATATACAACGTGTCCAAAACGTACGTGTATATATACAACGTGTCCAACACGTACGTGTATATATACAACGTGTCCAACACGTACGTGTATATATACAACGTGTCCAACACGTACGTGTATATATACAACGTGTCCAACACGTACGTGTATATATACAACGTGTCCAACACGTACGTGTATATATACAACGTGTCCAACACGTACGTGTATATATACAACGTGTCCAACACGTACGTGTATATATACAACGTGTCCAACACGTACGTGTATATATACAACGTGTCCAACACGTACGTGTATATATACAACGTGTCCAACACGTACGTGTATATATACAACGTGTCCAACACGTACGTGTATATATACAACGTGTCCAACACGTACGTGTATATATACAACGTGTCCAACACGTACGTGTATATATACAACGTGTCCAACACGTACGTGTATATATACAACGTGTCCAACACGTACGTGTATATATACAACGTGTCCAACACGTACGTGTATATATACAACGTGTCCAACACGTACGTGAATATATACAACGTGTCCAACACGTACGTGTATATATACAACGTGTCCAACACGTACTTGTATATATACAGCGTGTCCAACACGTACGTGTATATATACAACGTGTCCAACACGTACGTGTATATAAACAACGTGTCCAACACGTACGTGTATATATACAACATGTCCAAAACGTACGTGTATGTATACAACGTGTCCAACACGTACGTGTATATATACAACGTGTCCAACACGTACGTGTATATATACGTGTCCAACACGTACGTGTATATATATATACAACGTGTCCAACACGTACGTGTATATATATATATACCACGTGTCCAACACGTACGTGTATATATACAACATGTCCAAAACGTACGTGTATATATACAACGTGTCCAACACGTACTTGTATATATACAGCGTGTCCAACACGTACGTGTATATATACAACGTGTCCAACACGTACTTGTATATATACAGCGTGTCCAACACGTACGTGTATATATATATATAACGTGTCCAACACGTACGTGTATATATATATACAACGTGTCCAACACGTACGTGTATATATACAACGTGTCCAACACGTACTTGTATATATACAGCGTGTCCAACACGTACGTGTATATATATATATAACGTGTCCAACACGTACGTGTATATATATATACAACGTGTCCAACACGTACTTGTATATATACAGCGTGTCCAACACGTACGTGTATATATATATATAACGTGTCCAACACGTACGTGTATATATATATACAACGTGTCCAACACGTACTTGTATATATACAACGTGTCCAACACGTACGTGTATATATACAACGTGTCCAACACGTACGTGTATATATACAACGTGTCCAACACGTACGTGTATATATACAACGTGTCCAACACGTACGTGTATATATACAACGTGTCCAACACGTACGTGTATATATACAACATGTCCAACACGTACGTGTATATATACAACGTGTCCAACACGTACGTGTATATATACAACGTGTCCAACACGTACGTGTATATATACAACGTGTCCAACACGTACGTGTATATATACAACGTGTCCAACACGTACGTGTATATATACAACGTGTCCAACACGTACGTGTATATATACAACGTGTCCAACACGTACGTGTATATATACAACGTGTCCAACACGTACGTGTATATATACAACGTGTCCAACACGTACGTGTATATATACAACGTGTCCAACACGTACGTGTATATATACAACGTGTCCAACACGTACGTGTATATATACAACGTGTCCAACACGTACGTGAATATATACAACGTGTCCAACACGTACGTGTATATATACAACGTGTCCAACACGTACTTGTATATATACAGCGTGTCCAACACGTACGTGTATATATACAACGTGTCCAACACGTACGTGTATATAAACAACGTGTCCAACACGTACGTGTATATATACAACATGTCCAAAACGTACGTGTATGTATACAACGTGTCCAACACGTACGTGTATATATACAACGTGTCCAACACGTACGTGTATATATACGTGTCCAACACGTACGTGTATATATATATACAACGTGTCCAACACGTACGTGTATATATATATATACCACGTGTCCAACACGTACGTGTATATATACAACATGTCCAAAACGTACGTGTATATATACAACGTGTCCAACACGTACTTGTATATATACAGCGTGTCCAACACGTACGTGTATATATACAACGTGTCCAACACGTACTTGTATATATACAGCGTGTCCAACACGTACGTGTATATATATATATAACGTGTCCAACACGTACGTGTATATATATATACAACGTGTCCAACACGTACGTGTATATATACAACGTGTCCAACACGTACTTGTATATATACAGCGTGTCCAACACGTACGTGTATATATATATATAACGTGTCCAACACGTACGTGTATATATATATACAACGTGTCCAACACGTACTTGTATATATACAGCGTGTCCAACACGTACGTGTATATATATATATAACGTGTCCAACACGTACGTGTATATATATATACAACGTGTCCAACACGTACTTGTATATATACAACGTGTCCAACACGTACGTGTATATATACAACGTGTCCAACACGTACGTGTATATATACAACGTGTCCAACACGTACGTGTATATATACAACGTGTCCAACACGTACGTGTATATATACAACGTGTCAAACACGTACGTGTATATATACAACGTGTCCAACACGTACGTGTATATATACAACGTGTCCAACACGTACGTGTATATATACAACGTGTCCAACACGTACGTGTATATATACAACGTGTCCAACACGTACGTGTATATATACAACGTGTCCAACACGTACGTGTATATATACAACGTGTCCAACACGTACGTGTATATATACAACGTGTCCAACACGTACGTGTATATATACAACGTGTCCAACACGTACGTGTATATATACAACGTGTCCAACACGTACGTGTATATATACAACGTGTCCAACACGTACGTGTATATATACAACGTGTCCAACACGTACGTGTATATATACAACGTGTCCAACACGTACGTGTATATATACAACGTGTCCAACACGTACGTGTATATATACAACGTGTCCAACACGTACGTGTATATATACAACGTGTCCAACACGTACGTGTATATATACAACGTGTCCAACACGTACGTGTATATATACAACGTGTCCAACACGTACGTGTATATATACAACGTGTCCAACACGTACGTGTATATATACAACGTGTCCAACACGTACGTGTATATATACAACGTGTCCAACACGTACGTGTATATATACAACGTGTCCAAAACGTACGTGTATATATACAACGTGTCCAACACGTACGTGTATATATACAACGTGTCCAACACGTACGTGTATATATACAACGTGTCCAACACGTACGTGTATATATACAACGTGTCCAACACGTACGTGTATATATACAACGTGTCCAACACGTACGTGTATATATACAACGTGTCCAACACGTACGTGTATATATACAACGTGTCCAACACGTACGTGTATATATACAACGTGTCCAACACGTACGTGTATATATACAACGTGTCCAACACGTACGTGTATATATACAACGTGTCCAACACGTACGTGTATATATACAACGTGTCCAACACGTACGTGTATATATATATATACCACGTGTCCAACACGTACGTGTATATATACAACATGTCCAAAACGTACGTGTATGTATACAACGTGTCCAACACGTACGTGTATATATACAACGTGTCCAACACGTACTTGTATATATACAACGTGTCCAACACGTACGTGTATATATATATACAACGTGTCCAACACGTACGTGTATATATATATACAACGTGTCCAACACGTACGTGTATATATATATACAACGTGTCCAACACGTACGTGTATATATACAACGTGTCCAACACGTACTTGTATATATACAGCGTGTCCAACACGTACGTGTATATATATATATAACGTGTCCAACACGTACGTGTATATATATATACAACGTGTCCAACACGTACGTGTATATATACAACGTGTCCAACACGTACTTGTATATATACAGCGTGTCCAACACGTACGTGTATATATATATATAACGTGTCCAACACGTACGTGTATATATATATACAACGTGTCCAACACGTACTTGTATATATACAGCGTGTCCAACACGTACGTGTATATATATATATAACGTGTCCAACACGTACGTGTATATATATATACAACGTGTCCAACACGTACTTGTATATATACAACGTGTCCAACACGTACTTGTATATATACAACGTGTCCAACACGTACTTGTATATATACAACGTGTCCAACACGTACGTGTATATATACAACGTGTCCAACACGTACGTGTATATATACAACGTGTCCAACACGTACGTGTATATATACAACGTGTCCAACACGTACGTGTATATATACAACGTGTCCAACACGTACGTGTATATATACAACGTGTCCAACACGTACGTGAATATATACAACGTGTCCAACACGTACGTGTATATATACAACGTGTCCAACACGTACGTGTATATATACAACGTGTCCAACACGTACGTGTATATATACAACGTGTCAAACACGTACGTGTATATATACAACGTGTCCAACACGTACGTGTATATATACAACGTGTCCAACACGTACGTGTATATATACAACGTGTCCAACACGTACGTGTATATATACAACGTGTCCAACACGTACGTGTATATATACAACGTGTCCAACACGTACGTGTATATATACAACGTGTCCAACACGTACGTGTATATATACAACGTGTCCAACACGTACGTGTATATATATATACAACGTGTCCAACACGTACGTGTATATATACAACGTGTCCAACACGTACGTGTATATATACAACGTGTCCAACACGTACGTGTATATATACAACGTGTCCAACACGTACGTGTATATATACAACGTGTCCAACACGTACGTGTATATATACAACGTGTCCAACACGTACGTGTATATATACAACGTGTCCAACACGTACGTGTATATATACAACGTGTCCAACACGTACGTGTATATATACAACGTGTCCAACACGTACGTGTATATATACAACGTGTCCAACACGTACGTGTATATATACAACGTGTCCAAAACGTACGTGTATATATACAACGTGTCCAACACGTACGTGTATATATACAACGTGTCCAACACGTACGTGTATATATACAACGTGTCCAACACGTACGTGTATATATACAACGTGTCCAACACGTACGTGTATATATACGACGTGTCCAACACGTACGTGTATATATACAACGTGTCCAACACGTACGTGTATATATACAACGTGTCCAACACGTACGTGTATATATACAACGTGTCCAACACGTACGTGTATATATATATATACCACGTGTCCAACACGTACGTGTATATATACAACATGTCCAAAACGTACGTGTATGTATACAACGTGTCCAACACGTACGTGTATATATACAACGTGTCCAACACGTACTTGTATATATACAACGTGTCCAACACGTACGTGTATATATATATACAACGTGTCCAACACGTACGTGTATATATATATACAACGTGTCCAACACGTACGTGTATATATATATACAACGTGTCCAACACGTACGTGTATATATACAACGTGTCCAACACGTACTTGTATATATACAGCGTGTCCAACACGTACGTGTATATATATATATAACGTGTCCAACACGTACGTGTATATATATATACAACGTGTCCAACACGTACGTGTATATATACAACGTGTCCAACACGTACTTGTATATATACAGCGTGTCCAACACGTACGTGTATATATATATATATAACGTGTCCAACACGTACGTGTATATATATATACAACGTGTCCAACACGTACTTGTATATATACAGCGTGTCCAACACGTACGTGTATATATATATATAACGTGTCCAACACGTACGTGTATATATATATACAACGTGTCCAACACGTACTTGTATATATACAACGTGTCCAACACGTACGTGTATATATACAACGTGTCCAACACGTACGTGTATATATACAACGTGTCCAACACGTACGTGTATATATACAACGTGTCCAACACGTACGTGTATATATACAACGTGTCCAACACGTACGTGTATATATACAACGTGTCCAACACGTACGTGTATATATACAACGTGTCCAACACGTACGTGTATATATACAACGTGTCCAACACGTACGTGTATATATACAACGTGTCCAACACGTACGTGTATATATACAACGTGTCAAACACGTACGTGTATATATACAACGTGTCCAACACGTACGTGTATATATACAACGTGTCCAACACGTACGTGTATATATACAACGTGTCCAACACGTACGTGTATATATACAACGTGTCCAACACGTACGTGTATATATACAACGTGTCCAACACGTACGTGTATATATACAACGTGTCCAACACGTACGTGTATATATACAACGTGTCCAACACGTACGTGTATATATACAACGTGTCCAACACGTACGTGTATATATACAACGTGTCCAACACGTACGTGTATATATACAACGTGTCCAACACGTACGTGTATATATACAACGTGTCCAACACGTACGTGTATATATACAACGTGTCCAACACGTACGTGTATATATACAACGTGTCCAACACGTACGTGTATATATACAACGTGTCCAACACGTACGTGTATATATACAACGTGTCCAACACGTACGTGTATATATACAACGTGTCCAACACGTACGTGTATGTATACAACGTGTCCAACACGTACGTGTATATATACAACGTGTCCAACACGTACGTGTATGTATACAACGTGTCCAACACGTACGTGTATATATATATACAACGTGTCCATCACGTACGTGTATATATACAACGTGTCCAACACGTACGTGTATATATACAACGTGTCCAAAACGTACGTGTATATATACAACGTGTCCAACACGTACGTGTATATATACAACGTGTCCAACACGTACGTGTATATATACAACGTGTCCAACACGTACGTGTATATATACAACGTGTCCAACACGTACGTGTATATATACAACGTGTCCAACACGTACGTGTATATATACAACGTGTCCAACACGTACGTGTATATATACAACGTGTCCAACACGTACGTGTATATATACAACGTGTCCAACACGTACGTGTATATATACAACGTGTCCAACACGTACGTGAATATATACAACGTGTCCAACACGTACGTGTATATATACAACGTGTCCAACACGTACTTGTATATATACAGCGTGTCCAACACGTACGTGTATATATACAACGTGTCCAACACGTACGTGTATATAAACAACGTGTCCAACACGTACGTGTATATATACAACATGTCCAAAACGTACGTGTATGTATACAACGTGTCCAACACGTACGTGTATATATACAACGTGTCCAACACGTACGTGTATATATACGTGTCCAACACGTACGTGTATATATATATATACAACGTGTCCAACACGTACGTGTATATATATATATACCACGTGTCCAACACGTACGTGTATATATACAACATGTCCAAAACGTACGTGTATGTATACAACGTGTCCAACACGTACGTGTATATATACAACGTGTCCAACACGTACTTGTATATATACAACGTGTCCAACACGTACGTGTATATATATATATACAACGTGTCCAACACGTACGTGTATATATATATACAACGTGTCCAACACGTACGTGTATATATATATACAACGTGTCCAACACGTACGTGTATATATACAACGTGTCCAACACGTACTTGTATATATACAGCGTGTCCAACACGTACGTGTATATATATATATAACGTGTCCAACACGTACGTGTATATATATATACAACGTGTCCAACACGTACTTGTATATATACAACGTGTCCAACACGTACGTGTATATATACAACGTGTCCAACACGTACGTGTATATATACAACGTGTCCAACACGTACGTGTATATATACAACGTGTCCAACACGTACGTGTATATATACAACGTGTCCAACACGTACGTGTATATACACAACGTGTCCAACACGTACTTGTATATATACAGCGTGTCCAACACGTACGTGTATATATACAACGTGTCCAACACGTACGTGTATATATACAACGTGTCCAACACGTACTTGTATATATACAGCGTGTCCAACACGTACGTGTATATATATATATAACGTGACCAACACGTACGTGTATATATATATACAACGTGTCCAACACGTACGTGTATATATACAACGTGTCCAACACGTACTTGTATATATACAGCGTGTCCAACACGTACGTGTATATATATATATAACGTGTCCAACACGTACGTGTATATATATATACAACGTGTCCAACACGTACTTGTATATATACAACGTGTCCAACACGTACGTGTATATATACAACGTGTCCAACACGTACGTGTATATATATATACAACGTGTCCAACACGTACTTGTATATATACAACGTGTCCAACACGTACGTGTATATATACAACGTGTCCAACACGTACGTGTATATATACAACGTGTCCAACACGTACGTGTATATATACAACGTGTCCAACACGTACGTGTATATATACAACGTGTCCAACACGTACGTGTATATATACAACGTGTCCAACACGTACGTGTATATATACAACGTGTCCAACACGTACGTGTATATATACAACGTGTCCAACACGTACGTGTATATATACAACGTGTCCAACACGTACGTGTATATATACAACGTGTCCAACACGTACGTGTATATATACAACGTGTCCAACACGTACGTGTATATATACAACGTGTCCAACACGTACGTGTATATATACAACGTGTCCAACACGTACGTGTATATATACAACGTGTCCAACACGTACGTGTATATATACAACGTGTCCAACACGTACGTGTATATATACAACGTGTCCAACACGTACGTGTATATATACAACGTGTCCAACACGTACGTGTATATATACAACGTGTCCAACACGTACGTGTATATATACAACGTGTCCAACACGTACGTGTATATATACAACGTGTCCAACACGTACGTGTATATATACAACGTGTCCAACACGTACGTGTATATATACAACGTGTCCAACACGTACGTGTATATATACAACGTGTCCAACACGTACGTGTATATATACAACGTGTCCAACACGTACGTGTATATATACAACGTGTCCAACACGTACGTGTATATATACAACGTGTCCAACACGTACGTGTATATATACAACGTGTCCAACACGTACGTGTATATATACAACGTGTCCAACACGTACGTGTATGTATACAACGTGTCCAACACGTACGTGTATATATACAACGTGTCCAACACGTACGTGTATGTATACAACGTGTCCAACACGTACGTGTATATATATATACAACGTGTCCATCACGTACGTGTATATATACAACGTGTCCAACACGTACGTGTATATATACAACGTGTCCAAAACGTACGTGTATATATACAACGTGTCCAACACGTACGTGTATATATACAACGTGTCCAACACGTACGTGTATATATACAACGTGTCCAAAACGTACGTGTATATATACAACGTGTCCAACACGTACGTGTATATATACAACGTGTCCAACACGTACGTGTATATATACAACGTGTCCAACACGTACGTGTATATATACAACGTGTCCAACACGTACGTGTATATATACAACGTGTCCAACACGTACGTGTATATATACAACGTGTCCAACACGTACGTGTATATATACAACGTGTCCAACACGTACGTGTATATATACAACGTGTCCAACACGTACGTGTATATATACAACGTGTCCAACACGTACGTGAATATATACAACGTGTCCAACACGTACGTGTATATATACAACGTGTCCAACACGTACTTGTATATATACAGCGTGTCCAACACGTACGTGTATATATACAACGTGTCCAACACGTACGTGTATATAAACAACGTGTCCAACACGTACGTGTATATATACAACATGTCCAAAACGTACGTGTATGTATACAACGTGTCCAACACGTACGTGTATATATACAACGTGTCCAACACGTACGTGTATATATACGTGTCCAACACGTACGTGTATATATATATATACAACGTGTCCAACACGTACGTGTATATATATATATACCACGTGTCCAACACGTACGTGTATATATACAACATGTCCAAAACGTACGTGTATGTATACAACGTGTCCAACACGTACGTGTATATATACAACATGTCCAACACGTACTTGTATATATACAACGTGTCCAACACGTACGTGTATATATATATATACAACGTGTCCAACACGTACGTGTATATATATATATACAACGTGTCCAACACGTACGTGTATATATATATACAACGTGTCCAACACGTACGTGTATATATATATACAACGTGTCCAACACGTACGTGTATATATACAACGTGTCCAACACGTACTTGTATATATACAGCGTGTCCAACACGTACGTGTATATATATATATAACGTGTCCAACACGTACGTGTATATATATATACAACGTGTCCAACACGTACTTGTATATATACAACGTGTCCAACACGTACGTGTATATATACAACGTGTCCAACACGTACGTGTATATATACAACGTGTCCAACACGTACGTGTATATATACAACGTGTCCAACACGTACGTGTATATATACAACGTGTCCAACACGTACGTGTATATACACAACGTGTCCAACACGTACTTGTATATATACAGCGTGTCCAACACGTACGTGTATATATACAACGTGTCCAACACGTACGTGTATGTATACAACGTGTCCAACACGTACTTGTATATATACAGCGTGTCCAACACGTACGTGTATATATATATATAACGTGACCAACACGTACGTGTATATATATATACAACGTGTCCAACACGTACGTGTATATATACAACGTGTCCAACACGTACTTGTATATATACAGCGTGTCCAACACGTACGTGTATATATATATATAACGTGTCCAACACGTACGTGTATATATATATACAACGTGTCCAACACGTACTTGTATATATACAACGTGTCCAACACGTACGTGTATATATACAACGTGTCCAACACGTACGTGTATATATACAACGTGTCCAACACGTACGTGTATATATACAACGTGTCCAACACGTACGTGTATATATACAACGTGTCCAACACGTACGTGTATATATACAACGTGTCCAACACGTACGTGTATATATACAACGTGTCCAACACGTACGTGTATATATACAACGTGTCCAACACGTACGTGTATATATACAACGTGTCCAACACGTACGTGTATATATACAACGTGTCCAACACGTACGTGTATATATACAACGTGTCCAACACGTACGTGTATATATACAACGTGTCCAACACGTACGTGTATATATACAACGTGTCCAACACGTACGTGTATATATACAACGTGTCCAACACGTACGTGTATATATACAACGTGTCCAACACGTACGTGTATATATACAACGTGTCCAACACGTACGTGTATATATACAACGTGTCCAACACGTACGTGTATATATACAACGTGTCCAACACGTACGTGTATATATACAACGTGTCCAACACGTACGTGTATATATAAAACGTGTCCAACACGTACGTGTATATATACAACGTGTCCAACACGTACGTGTATATATACAACGTGTCCAACACGTACGTGTATATATACAACGTGTCCAACACGTACGTGTATATATACAACGTGTCCAACACGTACGTGTATATATACAACGTGTCCAACACGTACGTGTATATATACAACGTGTCCAACACGTACGTGTATATATACAACGTGTCCAACACGTACGTGTATATATACAACGTGTCCAACACGTACGTGTATATATACAACGTGTCCAACACGTACGTGTATATATACAACGTGTCCAACACGTACGTGTATATATACAACGTGTCCAACACGTACGTGTATATATACAACGTGTCCAACACGTACGTGTATATATACAACGTGTCCAACACGTACGTGTATATATACAACGTGTCCAACACGTACGTGTATATATACAACGTGTCCAACACGTACGTGTATATATACAACGTGTCCAACACGTACGTGTATATATACAACGTGTCCAACACGTACGTGTATATATACAACGTGTCCAACACGTACGTGTATATATACAACGTGTCCAACACGTACGTGTATATATACAACGTGTCCAACACGTACGTGTATATATACAACGTGTCCAACACGTACGTGTATATATACAACGTGTCCAACACGTACGTGTATATATACAACGTGTCCAACACGTACGTGTATATATACAACGTGTCCAGCACGTACGTGTATATATACAACGTGTCCAACACGTACGTGTATATATACAACGTGTCCAACACGTACGTGTATATATACAACGTGTCCAACACGTACGTGTATATATACAACGTGTCCAACACGTACGTGTATATATACAACGTGTCCAACACGTACGTGTATATATACAACGTGTCCAACACGTACGTGTATATATACAACGTGTCCAACACGTACGTGTATATATACAACGTGTCCAACACGTACGTGTATATACACAACGTGTCCAACACGTACTTATATATATACAGCGTGTCCAACACGTACGTGTATATATACAACGTGTCCAACACGTACGTGTATATATACAACGTGTCCAACACGTACGTGTATATATACAACGTGTCCAACACGTACGTGTATATATACAACGTGTCCAACACGTACGTGTAATATACAACGTGTCCAACACGTACGTGTATATATACAACATGTCCAAAACGTACGTGTATGTATACAACGTGTCCAACACGTACGTGTATATATACAACGTGTCCAACACGTACTTGTATATATACAACGTGTCCAACACGTACGTGTATATATACAACGTGTCCAACACGTACGTGTATATATACAACGTGTCCAACACGTACGTGTATATATACAACGTGTCCAACACGTACGTGTATATATACAACGTGTCCAACACGTACGTGTATATATACAACGTGTCCAACACGTACGTGTATATATACAACGTGTCCAACACGTACGTGTATATATACAACGTGTGCAACACGTACGTGTATATATACAACGTGTCCAACACGTACGTGTATATATACAACGTGTCCAACACGTACGTGTATATATACAACGTGTCCAACACGTACGTGTATATATACAACGTGTCCAACACGTACGTGTATATATACAACGTGTCCAACACGTACGTGTATATATACAACGTGTCCAACACGTACGTGAACATATACAACGTGTCCAACACGTACGTGTATATATACAACGTGTCCAACACGTACGTGTATATATACAACGTGTCCAACACGTACGTGAACATATACAACGTGTCCAACACGTACGTGTATATATACAACGTGTCCAACACGTACGTGTATATATACAACATGTCCAAAACGTACGTGTATATATACAACGTGTCCAACACGTACGTGTATATATACAACGTGTCCAACACGTACGTGTATATATACAACGTGTCCAACACGTACGTGTATATATACAACGTGTCCAACACGTACGTGTATATATATATACAACGTGTCCAACACGTACGTGTATATATACAACGTGTCCAACACGTACGTGTATATATACAACGTGTCCAACACGTACGTGTATATATACAACGTGTCCAACACGTACGTGTATATACACAACGTGTCCAACACGTACTTGTATATATACAGCGTGTCCAACACGTACGTGTATATATACAACGTGTCCAACACGTACGTGTATATATACAACGTGTCCAACACGTACGTGTATATATACAACGTGTCCAACACGTACGTGTATATATACAACGTGTCCAACACGTACGTGTATATATACAACGTGTCCATCACGTACGTGTATATATACAACGTGTCCAACACGTACGTGTATATACACAACGTGTCCAACACGTACTTATATATATACAGCGTGTCCAACACGTACGTGTATATATACAACGTGTCCAACACGTACGTGTATATATACAACGTGTCCAACACGTACGTGTATATATACAACGTGTCCAACACGTACGTGTATATATACAACGTGTCCAACACGTACGTGAATATATACAACGTGTCCAACACGTACGTGTATATATACAACGTGTCCAACACGTACTTGTATAAATACAGCGTGTCCAACACGTACGTGTATATATACAACGTGTCCAACACGTACGTGTATATAAACAACGTGTCCAACACGTACGTGTATATATACAGCATGTCCAAAACGTACGTGTATGTATACAACGTGTCCAACACGTACGTGTATATATACAACGTGTCCAACACGTACGTGTATATATACAACGTGTCCAACACGTACGTGTATATACAACGTGTCCAACACGTACGTGTATATATATATACAACGTGTCCAACACGTACGTGTATATATACAACGTGTCCAACACGTACGTGTATATATACAACGTGTCCAACACGTACGTGTATATATACAACGTGTCCAACACGTACGTGTATATATACAACGTGTCCAACACGTACGTGTATATATACAACGTGTCCAACACGTACTTGTATATATACAGCGTGTCCAACACGTACGTGTATATATACAACGTGTCCAACACGTACGTGTATATATACAACATGTCCAACACGTACGTGTATATATTCAACATGTCCAAAACGTACGTGTATGTATACAACGTGTCCAACACGTACGTGTATATATACAACGTGTCCAACACGTACGTGTATATATACAACGTGTCCAACACGTACTTGTATATATACAGCGTGTCCAACACGTACGTGTATATATACAACGTGTCCAACACGTACGTGTATATATACAACGTGTCCAACACGTACGTGTATATATACAACGTGTCCAACACGTACGTGTATATATACAACGTGTCCAACACGTACGTGTATATATACAACGTGTCCAACACGTACGTGTATATATACAACGTGTTCAACACGTACGTGTATATATACAACGTGTCCAACACGTACGTGTATATGTACAACGTGTCCAACACGTACGTGTATATATACAACGTGTCCAACACGTACGTGTATATATACAACGTGTCCAACACGTACGTGTATGTATACAACGTGTCCAACACGTACGTGTATATATACAACGTGTCCAACACGTACGTGTATATATACAACGTGTCCAACACGTACGTGTATATATACAACGTGTCCAACACGTACGTGTATATATACAACGTGTCCAACACGTACTTGTATATATACAACGTGTCCAACACGTACGTGTATATATACAACGTGTCCAACACGTACGTGTATATATACAACGTGTTCAACACGTACGTGTATATATACAACGTGTCCAACACGTACGTGTATATATACAACGTGTCCAACACGTACGTGTATATATACAACGTGTCCAACACGTACGTGTATATATACAACGTGTCCAACACGTACGTGTATATATACAACGTGTCCAACACGTACGTGTATATATACAACGTGTCCAACACGTACGTGTATATATACAACGTGTCCAACACGTACGTGTATATATACAACGTGTCCAACACGTACGTGTATATATACAACGTGTCCAACACGTACGTGTATATATACAACGTGTCCAACACGTACGTGTATATATACAACGTGTCCAACACGTACGTGTATATATACAACGTGTCCAACACGTACGTGTATATATACAACGTGTCCAACACGTACGTGAATATATACAACGTGTCCAACACGTACGTGTATATATACAACGTGTCCAACACGTACTTGTATATATACAACGTGTTCAACACGTACGTGTATATATACAACGTGTCCAACACGTACGTGTATATATACAACGTGTCCAACACGTACGTGTATATATACAACGTGTCCAACACGTACGTGTATATATACAACGTGTCCAACACGTACGTGTATGTATACAACGTGTCCAACACGTACGTGTATATATACAACGTGTCCAACACGTACGTGTATATATACAACGTGTCCAACACGTACGTGTATATATACAACGTGTCCAACACGTACGTGTATATATACAACGTGTCCAACACGTACGTGTATATATACAACGTGTCCAACACGTACGTGTATATATACAACGTGTCCAACACGTACGTGTATATATACAACGTGTCCAACACGTACGTGTATATATACAACGTGTCCAACACGTACGTGTATATATACAACGTGTCCAACACGTACGTGTATATATACAACGTGTCCAACACGTACGTGTATATATACAACGTGTCCAACACGTACGTGTATATATACAACGTGTCCAACACGTACGTGTATATATACAACGTGTCCAACACGTACGTGTATATATACAACGTGTCCAACACGTACGTGTATATATACAACGTGTAAAACACGTACGTGTATATATACAACGTGTCCAACACGTACGTGTATATATACAACGTGTCCAACACGTACGTGTATATATACAACGTGTCCAACACGTACGTGTATATA
This sequence comes from Desoria tigrina, assembly GCA_906901685.1. Classification (NCBI taxonomy): domain Eukaryota; kingdom Metazoa; phylum Arthropoda; class Collembola; order Entomobryomorpha; family Isotomidae; genus Desoria; species Desoria tigrina. The sequence goes on from CAJQTU010000046.1 coordinate 1,753,946, forward strand.
TACAACGTGTCCAACACGTACGTGTATATATACAACGTGTCCAACACGTACGTGTATATATACAACGTGTCCAACACGTACGTGTATATATACAACGTGTCCAACACGTACGTGTATATATACAACGTGTCCAACACGTACGTGTATATATACAACGTGTCCAACACGTACGTGTATATATACAACGTGTCCAACACGTACGTGTATATATACAACGTGTCCAACACGTACGTGTATATATACAACGTGTCCAACACGTACGTGTATATATACAACGTGTCCAACACGTACGTGTATATATACAACGTGTCCAACACGTACGTGTATATATACAACGTGTCCAACACGTACGTGTATATATACAACGTGTCCAACACGTACGTGTATATATACAACGTGTCCAACACGTACGTGTATATATACAACGTGTCCAACACGTACGTGTATATATACAACGTGTCCAACACGTACGTGTATATATACAACGTGTCCAACACGTACGTGTATATATACAACGTGTCCAACACGTACGTGTATATATACAACGTGTCCAACACGTACGTGAATATATACAACGTGTCCAACACGTACGTGTATATATACAACGTGTCCAACACGTACTTGTATAAATACAGCGTGTCCAACACGTACGTGTATATATACAACGTGTCCAACACGTACGTGTATATAAACAACGTGTCCAACACGTACGTGTATATATACAGCATGTCCAAAACGTACGTGTATGTATACAACGTGTCCAACACGTACGTGTATATATACAACGTGTCCAACACGTACGTGTATATATACAACGTGTCCAACACGTACGTGTATATACAACGTGTCCAACACGTACGTGTATATATATATACAACGTGTCCAACACGTACGTGTATATATACAACGTGTCCAACACGTACGTGTATATATACAACGTGTCCAACACGTACGTGTATATATACAACGTGTCCAACACGTACGTGTATATATACAACGTGTCCAACACGTACGTGTATATATACAACGTGTCCAACACGTACTTGTATATATACAGCGTGTCCAACACGTACGTGTATATATACAACGTGTCCAACACGTACGTGTATATATACAACATGTCCAACACGTACGTGTATATATTCAACATGTCCAAAACGTACGTGTATGTATACAACGTGTCCAACACGTACGTGTATATATACAACGTGTCCAACACGTACGTGTATATATACAACGTGTCCAACACGTACGTGTATATATACAACGTGTCCAACACGTACGTGTATATATACAACGTGTCCAACACGTACGTGTATATATACAACGTGTCCAACACGTACGTGTATATATACAACGTGTCCAACACGTACGTGTATATATACAACGTGTCCAACACGTACGTGTATATATACAACGTGTCCAACACGTACGTGTATATATACAACGTGTCCAACACGTACGTGTATATATACAACGTGTCCAACACGTACGTGTATATATACAACGTGTCCAACACGTACGTGTATATATACAACGTGTCCAACACGTACGTGTATATATACAACGTGTCCAACACGTACGTGTATATATACAACGTGTCCAACACGTACGTGTATATATACAACGTGTCCAACACGTACGTGTATATATACAACGTGTCCAACACGTACGTGTATATATACAACGTGTCCAACACGTACGTGTATATATACAACGTGTCCAACACGTACGTGAATATATACAACGTGTCCAACACGTACGTGTATATATACAACGTGTCCAACACGTACTTGTATAAATACAGCGTGTCCAACACGTACGTGTATATATACAACGTGTCCAACACGTACGTGTATATAAACAACGTGTCCAACACGTACGTGTATATATACAGCATGTCCAAAACGTACGTGTATGTATACAACGTGTCCAACACGTACGTGTATATATACAACGTGTCCAACACGTACGTGTATATATACAACGTGTCCAACACGTACGTGTATATACAACGTGTCCAACACGTACGTGTATATATGTATACAACGTGTCCAACACGTACGTGTATATATACAACGTGTCCAACACGTACGTGTATATATACAACGTGTCCAACACGTACGTGTATATATACAACGTGTCCAACACGTACGTGTATATATACAACGTGTCCAACACGTACGTGTATATATACAACGTGTCCAACACGTACTTGTATATATACAGCGTGTCCAACACGTACGTGTATATATACAACGTGTCCAACACGTACGTGTATATATACAACATGTCCAACACGTACGTGTATATATTCAACATGTCCAAAACGTACGTGTATGTATACAACGTGTCCAACACGTACGTGTATATATACAACGTGTCCAACACGTACGTGTATATATACAACGTGTCCAACACGTACGTGTATATATACAACGTGTCCAACACGTACGTGTATATATACAACGTGTCCAACACGTACGTGTATATATACAACGTGTCCAACACGTACGTGTATATATACAACGTGTCCAACACGTACGTGTATATATACAACGTGTCCAACACGTACGTGTATATATACAACGTGTCCAACACGTACGTGTATATATACAACGTGTCCAACACGTACGTGTATATATACAACGTGTCCAACACGTACGTGTATATATACAACGTGTCCAACACGTACGTGTATATATACAACGTGTCCAACACGTACGTGTATATATACAACGTGTCCAACACGTACGTGTATATATACAACGTGTCCAACACGTACGTGTATATATACAACGTGTCCAACACGTACGTGTATATATACAACGTGTCCAACACGTACGTGTATATATACAACGTGTCCAACACGTACGTGTATATATACAACGTGTCCAACACGTACGTGTATATATACAACGTGTCCAACACGTACGTGTATATATACAACGTGTCCAACACGTACGTGTATATATACAACGTGTCCAACACGTACGTGTATATATACAACGTGTCCAACACGTACGTGTATATATACAACGTGTCCAACACGTACGTGTATATATACAACATGTCCAAAACGTACGTGTATGTATACAACGTGTCCAACACGTACGTGTATATATACAACGTGTCCAACACGTACGTGTATATATACAACGTGTCCAACACGTACGTGTATATATACAACGTGTCCAACACGTACGTGTATATATATATACAACGTGTCCAACACGTACGTGTATATATACAACGTGTCCAACACGTACGTGTATATATACAACGTGTCCAACACGTACGTGTATATATACAACGTGTCCAACACGTACGTGTATATATACAACGTGTCCAACACGTACGTGTATATATACAACGTGTCCAACACGTACGTGTATATATACAACGTGTCCAACACGTACGTGTATATATACAACGTGTCCAACACGTACGTGTATATATACAACGTGTCCAACACGTACGTGTATATATACAACGTGTCCAACACGTACGTGTATATATACAACGTGTCCAACACGTACGTGTATATATACAACGTGTCCAACACGTACGTGAATATATACAACGTGTCCAACACGTACGTGTATATATACAACGTGTCCAACACGTACTTGTATAAATACAGCGTGTCCAACACGTACGTGTATATATACAACGTGTCCAACACGTACGTGTATATAAACAACGTGTCCAACACGTACGTGTATATATACAGCATGTCCAAAACGTACGTGTATGTATACAACGTGTCCAACACGTACGTGTATATATACAACGTGTCCAACACGTACGTGTATATATACAACGTGTCCAACACGTACGTGTATATACAACGTGTCCAACACGTACGTGTATATATATATACAACGTGTCCAACACGTACGTGTATATATACAACGTGTCCAACACGTACGTGTATATATACAACGTGTCCAACACGTACGTGTATATATACAACGTGTCCAACACGTACGTGTATATATACAACGTGTCCAACACGTACGTGTATATATACAACGTGTCCAACACGTACTTGTATATATACAGCGTGTCCAACACGTACGTGTATATATACAACGTGTCCAACACGTACGTGTATATATACAACATGTCCAACACGTACGTGTATATATTCAACATGTCCAAAACGTACGTGTATGTATACAACGTGTCCAACACGTACGTGTATATATACAACGTGTCCAACACGTACGTGTATATATACAACGTGTCCAACACGTACGTGTATATATACAACGTGTCCAACACGTACGTGTATATATACAACGTGTCCAACACGTACGTGTATATATACAACGTGTCCAACACGTACGTGTATATATACAACGTGTCCAACACGTACGTGTATATATACAACGTGTCCAACACGTACGTGTATATATACAACGTGTCCAACACGTACGTGTATATATACAACGTGTCCAACACGTACGTGTATATATACAACGTGTCCAACACGTACGTGTATATATACAACGTGTCCAACACGTACGTGTATATATACAACGTGTCCAACACGTACGTGTATATATACAACGTGTCCAACACGTACGTGTATATATACAACGTGTCCAACACGTACGTGTATATATACAACGTGTCCAACACGTACGTGTATATATACAACGTGTCCAACACGTACGTGTATATATACAACGTGTCCAACACGTACGTGTATATATACAACGTGTCCAACACGTACGTGAATATATACAACGTGTCCAACACGTACGTGTATATATACAACGTGTCCAACACGTACTTGTATAAATACAGCGTGTCCAACACGTACGTGTATATATACAACGTGTCCAACACGTACGTGTATATAAACAACGTGTCCAACACGTACGTGTATATATACAGCATGTCCAAAACGTACGTGTATGTATACAACGTGTCCAACACGTACGTGTATATATACAACGTGTCCAACACGTACGTGTATATATACAACGTGTCCAACACGTACGTGTATATACAACGTGTCCAACACGTACGTGTATATATGTATACAACGTGTCCAACACGTACGTGTATATATACAACGTGTCCAACACGTACGTGTATATATACAACGTGTCCAACACGTACGTGTATATATACAACGTGTCCAACACGTACGTGTATATATACAACGTGTCCAACACGTACGTGTATATATACAACGTGTCCAACACGTACTTGTATATATACAGCGTGTCCAACACGTACGTGTATATATACAACGTGTCCAACACGTACGTGTATATATACAACATGTCCAACACGTACGTGTATATATTCAACATGTCCAAAACGTACGTGTATGTATACAACGTGTCCAACACGTACGTGTATATATACAACGTGTCCAACACGTACGTGTATATATACAACGTGTCCAACACGTACGTGTATATATACAACGTGTCCAACACGTACGTGTATATATACAACGTGTCCAACACGTACGTGTATATATACAACGTGTCCAACACGTACGTGTATATATACAACGTGTCCAACACGTACGTGTATATATACAACGTGTCCAACACGTACGTGTATATATACAACGTGTCCAACACGTACGTGTATATATACAACGTGTCCAACACGTACGTGTATATATACAACGTGTCCAACACGTACGTGTATATATACAACGTGTCCAACACGTACGTGTATATATACAACGTGTCCAACACGTACGTGTATATATACAACGTGTCCAACACGTACGTGTATATATACAACGTGTCCAACACGTACGTGTATATATACAACGTGTCCAACACGTACGTGTATATATACAACGTGTCCAACACGTACGTGTATATATACAACGTGTCCAACACGTACGTGTATATATACAACGTGTCCAACACGTACGTGTATATATACAACGTGTCCAACACGTACGTGTATATATACAACGTGTCCAACACGTACGTGTATATATACAACGTGTCCAACACGTACGTGTATATATACAACGTGTCCAACACGTACGTGTATATATACAACGTGTCCAACACGTACGTGTATATATACAACATGTCCAAAACGTACGTGTATGTATACAACGTGTCCAACACGTACGTGTATATATACAACGTGTCCAACACGTACGTGTATATATACAACGTGTCCAACACGTACGTGTATATATACAACGTGTCCAACACGTACGTGTATATATATATACAACGTGTCCAACACGTACGTGTATATATACAACGTGTCCAACACGTACGTGTATATATACAACGTGTCCAACACGTACGTGTATATATACAACGTGTCCAACACGTACGTGTATATATACAACGTGTCCAACACGTACGTGTATATATACAACGTGTCCAACACGTACGTGTATATATACAACGTGTCCAACACGTACGTGTATATATACAACGTGTCCAACACGTACTTGTATATATACAGCGTGTCCAACACGTACGTGTATATATACAACGTGTCCAACACGTACGTGTATATATACAACATGTCCAACACGTACGTGTATATATACAACATGTCCAAAACGTACGTGTATGTATACAACGTGTCCAACACGTACGTGTATATATACAACGTGTCCAACACGTACGTGTATATATACAACGTGTCCAACACGTACGTGTATATATACAACGTGTCCAACACGTACGTGTATATATACAACGTGTCCAACACGTACGTGTATATATACAACGTGTCCAACACGTACGTGTATATATACAACGTGTCCAACACGTACGTGTATATATACAACGTGTCCAACACGTACGTGTATATATACAACGTGTCCAACACGTACGTGTATATATACAACGTGTCCAACACGTACGTGTATATATACAACGTGTCCAACACGTACGTGTATATATACAACGTGTCCAACACGTACGTGTATATATACAACGTGTCCAACACGTACGTGTATATATACAACGTGTCCAACACGTACGTGTATATATACAACGTGTCCAACACGTACGTGTATATATACAACGTGTCCAACACGTACGTGTATATATACAACGTGTCCAACACGTACGTGTATATATACAACGTGTCCAACACGTACGTGTATATATACAACGTGTCCAACACGTACGTGTATATATACAACGTGTCCAACACGTACGTGTATATATACAACGTGTCCAACACGTACGTGTATATATACAACGTGTCCAACACGTACGTGAATATATACAACGTGTCCAACACGTACGTGTATATATACAACGTGTCCAACACGTACTTGTATATATACAGCGTGTCCAACACGTACGTGTATATATACAACGTGTCCAACACGTACGTGTATATAAACAACGTGTCCAACACGTACGTGTATATATACAACATGTCCAAAACGTACGTGTATGTATACAACGTGTCCAACACGTACGTGTATATATACAACGTGTCCAACACGTACGTGTATATATACGTGTCCAACACGTACGTGTATATATATATATACAACGTGTCCAACACGTACGTGTATATATATATATATACCACGTGTCCAACACGTACGTGTATATATACAACATGTCCAAAACGTACGTGTATGTATACAACGTGTCCAACACGTACTTGTATATATACAGCGTGTCCAACACGTACGTGTATATATACAACGTGTCCAACACGTACGTGAATATATACCACGTGTCCAACACGTACGTGTATATATACAACATGTCCAAAACGTACGTGTATGTATACAACGTGTCCAACACGTACTTGTATATATACAACGTGTCCAACACGTACGTGTATATATACAACGTGTCCAACACGTACGTGAATATATACAACGTGTCCAACACGTACGTGTATATATACAACGTGTCCAACACGTACTTGTATATATACAACGTGTCCAACACGTACTTGTATATATACAACGTGTCCAACACGTACGTGTATATATATATATACAACGTGTCCAACACGTACGTGTATATATATATACAACGTGTCCAACACGTACGTGTATATATATATACAACGTGTCCAACACGTACGTGTATATATACAACGTGTCCAACACGTACTTGTATATATACAGCGTGTCCAACACGTACGTGTATATATATATATAACGTGTCCAACACGTACGTGTATATATATATACAACGTGTCCAACACGTACTTGTATATATACAACGTGTCCAACACGTACGTGTATATATACAACGTGTCCAACACGTACGTGTATATATACAACGTGTCCAACACGTACGTGTATATATACAACGTGTCCAACACGTACGTGTATATATACAACGTGTCCAACACGTACGTGTATATATACAACGTGTCCAACACGTACGTGTATATAAACAACGTGTCCAACACGTACGTGTATATATACAGCATGTCCAAAACGTACGTGTATGTATACAACGTGTCCAACACGTACGTGTATATATACAACGTGTCCAACACGTACGTGTATATATACAACGTGTCCAACACGTACGTGTATATACAACGTGTCCAACACGTACGTGTATATATGTATACAACGTGTCCAACACGTACGTGTATATATACAACGTGTCCAACACGTACGTGTATATATACAACGTGTCCAACACGTACGTGTATATATACAACGTGTCCAACACGTACGTGTATATATACAACGTGTCCAACACGTACGTGTATATATACAACGTGTCCAACACGTACTTGTATATATACAGCGTGTCCAACACGTACGTGTATATATACAACGTGTCCAACACGTACGTGTATATATACAACATGTCCAACACGTACGTGTATATATTCAACATGTCCAAAACGTACGTGTATGTATACAACGTGTCCAACACGTACGTGTATATATACAACGTGTCCAACACGTACGTGTATATATACAACGTGTCCAACACGTACGTGTATATATACAACGTGTCCAACACGTACGTGTATATATACAACGTGTCCAACACGTACGTGTATATATACAACGTGTCCAACACGTACGTGTATATATACAACGTGTCCAACACGTACGTGTATATATACAACGTGTCCAACACGTACGTGTATATATACAACGTGTCCAACACGTACTTGTATATATACAACGTGTCCAACACGTACGTGTATATATATATATACAACGTGTCCAACACGTACGTGAATATATACAACGTGTCCAACACGTACGTGTATATATACAACGTGTCCAACACGTACTTGTATATATACAACGTGTCCAACACGTACTTGTATATATACAACGTGTCCAACACGTACGTGTATATATATATATACAACGTGTCCAACACGTACGTGTATATATATATACAACGTGTCCAACACGTACGTGTATATATATATACAACGTGTCCAACACGTACGTGTATATATACAACGTGTCCAACACGTACTTGTATATATACAGCGTGTCCAACACGTACGTGTATATATATATATAACGTGTCCAACACGTACGTGTATATATATATACAACGTGTCCAACACGTACTTGTATATATACAACGTGTCCAACACGTACGTGTATATATACAACGTGTCCAACACGTACGTGTATATATACAACGTGTCCAACACGTACGTGTATATATACAACGTGTCCAACACGTACGTGTATATATACAACGTGTCCAACACGTACGTGTATATATACAACGTGTCCAACACGTACGTGTATATAAACAACGTGTCCAACACGTACGTGTATATATACAGCATGTCCAAAACGTACGTGTATGTATACAACGTGTCCAACACGTACGTGTATATATACAACGTGTCCAACACGTACGTGTATATATACAACGTGTCCAACACGTACGTGTATATACAACGTGTCCAACACGTACGTGTATATATGTATACAACGTGTCCAACACGTACGTGTATATATACAACGTGTCCAACACGTACGTGTATATATACAACGTGTCCAACACGTACGTGTATATATACAACGTGTCCAACACGTACGTGTATATATACAACGTGTCCAACACGTACGTGTATATATACAACGTGTCCAACACGTACTTGTATATATACAGCGTGTCCAACACGTACGTGTATATATACAACGTGTCCAACACGTACGTGTATATATACAACATGTCCAACACGTACGTGTATATATTCAACATGTCCAAAACGTACGTGTATGTATACAACGTGTCCAACACGTACGTGTATATATACAACGTGTCCAACACGTACGTGTATATATACAACGTGTCCAACACGTACGTGTATATATACAACGTGTCCAACACGTACGTGTATATATACAACGTGTCCAACACGTACGTGTATATATACAACGTGTCCAACACGTACGTGTATATATACAACGTGTCCAACACGTACGTGTATATATACAACGTGTCCAACACGTACGTGTATATATACAACGTGTCCAACACGTACGTGTATATATACAACGTGTCCAACACGTACGTGTATATATACAACGTGTCCAACACGTACGTGTATATATACAACGTGTCCAACACGTACGTGTATATATACAACGTGTCCAACACGTACGTGTATATATACAACGTGTCCAACACGTACGTGTATATATACAACGTGTCCAACACGTACGTGTATATATACAACGTGTCCAACACGTACGTGTATATATACAACGTGTCCAACACGTACGTGTATATATACAACGTGTCCAACACGTACGTGTATATATACAACGTGTCCAACACGTACGTGTATATATACAACGTGTCCAACACGTACGTGTATATATACAACGTGTCCAACACGTACGTGTATATATACAACGTGTCCAACACGTACGTGTATATATACAACGTGTCCAACACGTACGTGTATATATACAACGTGTCCAACACGTACGTGTATATATACAACATGTCCAAAACGTACGTGTATGTATACAACGTGTCCAACACGTACGTGTATATATACAACGTGTCCAACACGTACGTGTATATATACAACGTGTCCAACACGTACGTGTATATATACAACGTGTCCAACACGTACGTGTATATATATATACAACGTGTCCAACACGTACGTGTATATATACAACGTGTCCAACACGTACGTGTATATATACAACGTGTCCAACACGTACGTGTATATATACAACGTGTCCAACACGTACGTGTATATATACAACGTGTCCAACACGTACGTGTATATATACAACGTGTCCAACACGTACGTGTATATATACAACGTGTCCAACACGTACGTGTATATATACAACGTGTCCAACACGTACTTGTATATATACAGCGTGTCCAACACGTACGTGTATATATACAACGTGTCCAACACGTACGTGTATATATACAACATGTCCAACACGTACGTGTATATATACAACATGTCCAAAACGTACGTGTATGTATACAACGTGTCCAACACGTACGTGTATATATACAACGTGTCCAACACGTACGTGTATATATACAACGTGTCCAACACGTACGTGTATATATACAACGTGTCCAACACGTACGTGTATATATACAACGTGTCCAACACGTACGTGTATATATACAACGTGTCCAACACGTACGTGTATATATACAACGTGTCCAACACGTACGTGTATATATACAACGTGTCCAACACGTACGTGTATATATACAACGTGTCCAACACGTACGTGTATATATACAACGTGTCCAACACGTACGTGTATATATACAACGTGTCCAACACGTACGTGTATATATACAACGTGTCCAACACGTACGTGTATATATACAACGTGTCCAACACGTACGTGTATATATACAACGTGTCCAACACGTACGTGTATATATACAACGTGTCCAACACGTACGTGTATATATACAACGTGTCCAACACGTACGTGTATATATACAACGTGTCCAACACGTACGTGTATATATACAACGTGTCCAACACGTACGTGTATATATACAACGTGTCCAACACGTACGTGTATATATACAACGTGTCCAACACGTACGTGTATATATACAACGTGTCCAACACGTACGTGTATATATACAACGTGTCCAACACGTACGTGTATATATACAACGTGTCCAACACGTACGTGTATATATACAACGTGTCCAACACGTACGTGAATATATACAACGTGTCCAACACGTACGTGTATATATACAACGTGTCCAACACGTACTTGTATATATACAGCGTGTCCAACACGTACGTGTATATATACAACGTGTCCAACACGTACGTGTATATAAACAACGTGTCCAACACGTACGTGTATATATACAACATGTCCAAAACGTACGTGTATGTATACAACGTGTCCAACACGTACGTGTATATATACAACGTGTCCAACACGTACGTGTATATATACGTGTCCAACACGTACGTGTATATATATATATACAACGTGTCCAACACGTACGTGTATATATATATATATACCACGTGTCCAACACGTACGTGTATATATACAACATGTCCAAAACGTACGTGTATGTATACAACGTGTCCAACACGTACTTGTATATATACAGCGTGTCCAACACGTACGTGTATATATACAACGTGTCCAACACGTACGTGAATATATACCACGTGTCCAACACGTACGTGTATATATACAACATGTCCAAAACGTACGTGTATGTATACAACGTGTCCAACACGTACTTGTATATATACAACGTGTCCAACACGTACGTGTATATATACAACGTGTCCAACACGTACGTGAATATATACAACGTGTCCAACACGTACGTGTATATATACAACGTGTCCAACACGTACTTGTATATATACAACGTGTCCAACACGTACTTGTATATATACAACGTGTCCAACACGTACGTGTATATATATATATACAACGTGTCCAACACGTACGTGTATATATATATACAACGTGTCCAACACGTACGTGTATATATATATACAACGTGTCCAACACGTACGTGTATATATACAACGTGTCCAACACGTACTTGTATATATACAGCGTGTCCAACACGTACGTGTATATATATATATAACGTGTCCAACACGTACGTGTATATATATATACAACGTGTCCAACACGTACTTGTATATATACAACGTGTCCAACACGTACGTGTATATATACAACGTGTCCAACACGTACGTGTATATATACAACGTGTCCAACACGTACGTGTATATATACAACGTGTCCAACACGTACGTGTATATATACAACGTGTCCAACACGTACGTGTATATACACAACGTGTCCAACACGTACTTGTATATATACAGCGTGTCCAACACGTACGTGTATATATACAACGTGTCCAACACGTACGTGTATATATACAACGTGTCCAACACGTACTTGTATATATACAGCGTGTCCAACACGTACGTGTATATATATATATAACGTGTCCAACACGTACGTGTATATATATATACAACGTGTCCAACACGTACGTGTATATATACAACGTGTCCAACACGTACTTGTATATATACAGCGTGTCCAACACGTACGTGTATATATATATATAACGTGTCCAACACGTACGTGTATATATATATACAACGTGTCCAACACGTACTTGTATATATACAACGTGTCCAACACGTACGTGTATATATACAACGTGTCCAACACGTACGTGTATATATACAACGTGTCCAACACGTACGTGTATATATACAACGTGTCCAACACGTACGTGTATATATACAACGTGTCCAACAGGTACGTGTATATATACAACGTGTCCAACACGTACGTGTATATATACAACGTGTCCAACACGTACGTGTATATATACAACGTGTCCAACACGTACGTGTATATATACAACGTGTCCAACACGTACGTGTATATATACAACGTGTCCAACACGTACGTGTATATATACAACGTGTCCAACACGTACGTGTATATATACAACGTGTCCAACACGTACGTGTATATATACAACGTGTCCAACACGTACGTGTATATATACAACGTGTCCAACACGTACGTGTATATATACAACGTGTCCAACACGTACGTGTATATATACAACGTGTCCAACACGTACGTGTATATATACAACGTGTCCAACACGTACGTGTATATATACAACGTGTCCAACACGTACGTGTATATATAAAACGTGTCCAACACGTACGTGTATATATACAACGTGTCCAACACGTACGTGTATATATACAACGTGTCCAACACGTACGTGTATATATACAACGTGTCCAACACGTACGTGTATATATACAACGTGTCCAACACGTACGTGTATATATACAACGTGTCCAACACGTACGTGTATATATACAACGTGTCCAACACGTACGTGTATATATACAACGTGTCCAACACGTACGTGTATATATACAACGTGTCCAACACGTACGTGTATATATACAACGTGTCCAACACGTACGTGTATATATACAACGTGTCCAACACGTACGTGTATATATACAACGTGTCCAACACGTACGTGTATATATACAACGTGTCCAACACGTACGTGTATATATACAACGTGTCCAACACGTACGTGTATATATACAACGTGTCCAACACGTACGTGTATATATACAACGTGTCCAACACGTACGTGTATATATACAACGTGTCCAACACGTACGTGTATATATACAACGTGTCCAACACGTACGTGTATATATACAACGTGTCCAACACGTACGTGTATATATACAACGTGTCCAACACGTACGTGTATATATACAACGTGTCCAACACGTACGTGTATATATACAACGTGTCCAACACGTACGTGTATATATACAACGTGTCCAACACGTACGTGTATATATACAACGTGTCCAACACGTACGTGTATATATACAACGTGTCCAGCACGTACGTGTATATATACAACGTGTCCAACACGTACGTGTATATATACAACGTGTCCAACACGTACGTGTATATATACAACGTGTCCAACACGTACGTGTATATATACAACGTGTCCAACACGTACGTGTATATATACAACGTGTCCAACACGTACGTGTATATATACAACGTGTCCAACACGTACGTGTATATATACAACGTGTCCAACACGTACGTGTATATACACAACGTGTCCAACACGTACTTATATATATACAGCGTGTCCAACACGTACGTGTATATATACAACGTGTCCAACACGTACGTGTATATATACAACGTGTCCAACACGTACGTGTATATATACAACGTGTCCAACACGTACGTGTATATATACAACGTGTCCAACACGTACGTGTAATATACAACGTGTCCAACACGTACGTGTATATATACAACATGTCCAAAACGTACGTGTATGTATACAACGTGTCCAACACGTACGTGTATATATACAACGTGTCCAACACGTACTTGTATATATACAACGTGTCCAACACGTACGTGTATATATACAACGTGTCCAACACGTACGTGTATATATACAACGTGTCCAACACGTACGTGTATATATACAACGTGTCCAACACGTACGTGTATATATACAACGTGTCCAACACGTACGTGTATATATACAACGTGTCCAACACGTACGTGTATATATACAACGTGTCCAACACGTACGTGTATATATACAACGTGTCCAACACGTACGTGTATATATACAACGTGTCCAACACGTACGTGTATATATACAACGTGTCCAACACGTACGTGTATATATACAACGTGTCCAACACGTACGTGTATATATACAACGTGTCCAACACGTACGTGTATATATACAACGTGTCCAACACGTACGTGTATATATACAACGTGTCCAACACGTACGTGTATATATACAACGTGTCCATCACGTACGTGTATATATACAACGTGTCCAACACGTACGTGTATATATACAACGTGTCCAACACGTACGTGTATATATACAACGTGTCCAACACGTACGTGTATATATACAACGTGTCCAACACGTACGTGTATATATACAACGTGTCCAACACGTACGTGTATATACACAACGTGTCCAACACGTACTTATATATATACAGCGTGTCCAACACGTACGTGTATATATACAACGTGTCCAACACGTACGTGTATATATACAACGTGTCCAACACGTACGTGAATATATACAACGTGTCCAACACGTACGTGTATATATACAACGTGTCCAACACGTACGTGTATATATACAACGTGTCCAACACGTACGTGTATATATACAACGTGTCCAACACGTACGTGTATATATACAACGTGTCCAACACGTACGTGTATATATACAACGTGTCCAACACGTACGTGTATATATACAACGTGTCCAACACGTACGTGTATATATACAACGTGTCCAACACGTACGTGTATATATACAACGTGTCCAACACGTACGTGAACATATACAACGTGTCCAACACGTACGTGTATATATACAACGTGTCCAACACGTACGTGTATATATACAACATGTCCAAAACGTACGTGTATATATACAACGTGTCCAACACGTACGTGTATTTATACAACGTGTCCAACACGTACGTGTATATATACAACGTGTCCAACACGTACGTGTATATATACAACGTGTCCAACACGTACGTGTATATATATATACAACGTGTCCAACACGTACGTGTATATATACAACGTGTCCAACACGTACGTGTATATATACAACGTGTCCAACACGTACGTGTATATATACAACGTGTCCAACACGTACGTGTATATATACAACGTGTCCAACACGTACGTGTATATATACAACGTGTCCAACACGTACGTGTATATATACAACGTGTCCAACACGTACGTGTATATATACAACGTGTCCAACACGTACGTGAACATATACAACGTGTCCAACACGTACGTGTATATATACAACGTGTCCAACACGTACGTGTATATATACAACATGTCCAAAACGTACGTGTATATATACAACGTGTCCAACACGTACGTGTATTTATACAACGTGTCCAACACGTACGTGTATATATACAACGTGTCCAACACGTACGTGTATATATACAACGTGTCCAACACGTACGTGTATATATATATACAACGTGTCCAACACGTACGTGTATATATACAACGTGTCCAACACGTACGTGTATATATACAACGTGTCCAACACGTACGTGTATATATACAACGTGTCCAACACGTACGTGTATATACACAACGTGTCCAACACGTACTTGTATATATACAGCGTGTCCAACACGTACGTGTATATATACAACGTGTCCAACACGTACGTGTATATATACAACGTGTCCAACACGTACGTGTATATATACAACGTGTCCAACACGTACGTGTATATATACAACGTGTCCAACACGTACGTGTATATATACAACGTGTCCATCACGTACGTGTATATATACAACGTGTCCAACACGTACGTGTATATACACAACGTGTCCAACACGTACTTATATATATACAGCGTGTCCAACACGTACGTGTATATATACAACGTGTCCAACACGTACGTGTATATATACAACGTGTCCAACACGTACGTGTATATATACAACGTGTCCAACACGTACGTGTATATATACAACGTGTCCAACACGTACGTGTATATATACAACGTGTCCAACACGTACGTGTATATATACAACGTGTCCAACACGTACGTGTATATATACAACGTGTCCAACACGTACGTGTATATATACAACGTGTCCAACACGTACGTGTATATATACAACGTGTCCAACACGTACGTGTATATATACAACGTGTCCAACACGTACGTGTATATGTATATACAACGTGTCCAACACGTACTTGTATATATACAACGTGTCCAACACGTACTTGTATATATACAACGTGTCCAACACGTACGTGTATATATACAACGTGTCCAACACGTACGTGTATATATACAACGTGTCCAACACGTACGTGTATATATACAACGTGTCCAACACGTACGTGTATATATACAACGTGTCCAACACGTACGTGAACATATACAACGTGTCCAACACGTACGTGTATATATACAACGTGTCCAACACGTACGTGTATATATACAACATGTCCAAAACGTACGTGTATATATACAACGTGTCCAACACGTACGTGTATTTATACAACGTGTCCAACACGTACGTGTATATATACAACGTGTCCAACACGTACGTGTATATATACAACGTGTCCAACACGTACGTGTATATATATATACAACGTGTCCAACACGTACGTGTATATATACAACGTGTCCAACACGTACGTGTATATATACAACGTGTCCAACACGTACGTGTATATATACAACGTGTCCAACACGTACGTGTATATACACAACGTGTCCAACACGTACTTGTATATATACAGCGTGTCCAACACGTACGTGTATATATACAACGTGTCCAACACGTACGTGTATATATACAACGTGTCCAACACGTACGTGTATATATACAACGTGTCCAACACGTACGTGTATATATACAACGTGTCCAACACGTACGTGTATATATACAACGTGTCCATCACGTACGTGTATATATACAACGTGTCCAACACGTACGTGTATATACACAACGTGTCCAACACGTACTTATATATATACAGCGTGTCCAACACGTACGTGTATATATACAACGTGTCCAACACGTACGTGTATATATACAACGTGTCCAACACGTACGTGTATATATACAACGTGTCCAACACGTACGTGTATATATACAACGTGTCCAACACGTACGTGTATATATACAACGTGTCCAACACGTACGTGTATATATACAACGTGTCCAACACGTACGTGTATATATACAACGTGTCCAACACGTACGTGTATATATACAACGTGTCCAACACGTACGTGTATATATACAACGTGTCCAACACGTACGTGAACATATACAACGTGTCCAACACGTACGTGTATATATACAACGTGTCCAACACGTACGTGTATATATACAACGTGTCCAACACGTACGTGTATATATACAACGTGTCCAACACGTACGTGTATATACACAACGTGTCCAACACGTACTTGTATATATACAGCGTGTCCAACACGTACGTGTATATATACAACGTGTCCAACACGTACGTGTATATATACAACGTGTCCAACACGTACGTGTATATATACATCGTGTCCAACACGTACGTGTATATATACAACGAGTCCAACACGTACGTGTATATATACAACGTGTCCATCACGTACGTGTATATATACAACGTATCCAACACGTACGTGTATATATACAACGTGTCCAACACGTACGTGTATATATACAACGTGTCCAACACGTACGTGTATATATACAACGTGTCCAACACGTACGTGTATATATACAACGTGTCCAACACGTACGTGTATATATACAACGTGTCCAACACGTACGTGTATATATACAACGTGTCCAACACGTACGTGTATATATACAACGTGTCCATCACGTACGTGTATATATACAACGTGTCCAACACGTACGTGTATATATACAACGTGTCCAACACGTACGTGTATATATACAACGTGTCCAACACGTACGTGTATATATACAACGTGTCCAACACGTACGTGTATATATACAACGTGTCCAACACGTACGTGTATATACACAACGTGTCCAACACGTACTTATATATATACAGCGTGTCCAACACGTACGTGTATATATACAACGTGTCCAACACGTACGTGTATATATACAACGTGTCCAACACGTACGTGTATATATACAACGTGTCCAACACGTACGTGTATATATACAACGTGTCCAACACGTACGTGTATATATACAACGTGTCCAACACGTACGTGTATATATACAACGTGTCCAACACGTACGTGTATATATACAACGTGTCCAACACGTACGTGTATATATACAACGTGTCCAACACGTACGTGTATATATACAACGTGTCCAACACGTACGTGTATATATACAACGTGTCCAACACGTACGTGTATATATACAACGTGTCCAACACGTACGTGTATATATACAACGTGTCCAACACGTACGTGTATATATACAACGTGTCCAACACGTACGTGTATATATACAACGTGTCCAACACGTACGTGTATATATACAACGTGTCCAACACGTACGTGAACATATACAACGTGTCCAACACGTACGTGTATATATACAACGTGTCCAACACGTACGTGTATATATACAACATGTCCAAAACGTACGTGTATATATACAACGTGTCCAACACGTACGTGTATATATACAACGTGTCCAACACGTACGTGTATATATACAACGTGTCCAACACGTACGTGTATATATACAACGTGTCCAACACGTACGTGTATATATATATACAACGTGTCCAACACGTACGTGTATATATACAACGTGTCCAACACGTACGTGTATATATACAACGCGTCCAACACGTACGTGTATATATACAACGTGTCCAACACGTACGTGTATATACACAACGTGTCCAACACGTACTTATATATATACAGCGTGTCCAACACGTACGTGTATATATACAACGTGTCCAACACGTACGTGTATATATACAACGTGTCCAACACGTACGTGTATATATACAACGTGTCCAACACGTACGTGTATATATACAATGTGTCCAACACGTACGTGTATATATACAACGTGTCCAACACGTACGTGTATATATACAACGTGTCCAACACGTACGTGTATATATACAACGTGTCCAACACGTACGTGTATATATACAACGTGTCCAACACGTACGTGTATATATACAACGTGTCCAACACGTACGTGTATATATACAACGTGTCCATCACGTACGTGTATATATACAACGTGTCCAACACGTACGTGTATATATACAACGTGTCCAACACGTACGTGTATATATACAACGTGTCCAACACGTACGTGTATATATACAACGTGTCCAACACGTACGTGTATATATACAACGTGTCCAACACGTACGTGTATATACACAACGTGTCCAACACGTACTTATATATATACAGCGTGTCCAACACGTACGTGTATATATACAACGTGTCCAACACGTACGTGTATATATACAACGTGTCCAACACGTACGTGTATATATACAACGTGTCCAACACGTACGTGTATATATACAACGTGTCCAACACGTACGTGTATATATACAACGTGTCCAACACGTACGTGTATATATACAACGTGTCCAACACGTACGTGTATATATACAACGTGTCCAACACGTACGTGTATATATACAACGTGTCCAACACGTACGTGTATATATACAACGTGTCCAACACGTACGTGTATATATACAACGTGTCCAACACGTACGTGTATATATACAACGTGTCCAACACGTACGTGTATATATACAACGTGTCCAACACGTACGTGTATATATACAACGTGTCCAACACGTACGTGTATATATACAACGTGTCCAACACGTACGTGTATATATACAACGTGTCCAACACGTACGTGTATATATACAACGTGTCCAACACGTACGTGTATATATACAACGTGTCCAACACGTACGTGAACATATACAACGTGTCCAACACGTACGTGTATATATACAACGTGTCCAACACGTACGTGTATATATACAACATGTCCAAAACGTACGTGTATATATACAACGTGTCCAACACGTACGTGTATATATACAACGTGTCCAACACGTACGTGTATATATACAACGTGTCCAACACGTACGTGTATATATACAACGTGTCCAACACGTACGTGTATATATATATACAACGTGTCCAACACGTACGTGTATATATACAACGTGTCCAACACGTACGTGTATATATACAACGTGTCCAACACGTACGTGTATATATACAACGTGTCCAACACGTACGTGTATATACACAACGTGTCCAACACGTACTTGTATATATACAGCGTGTCCAACACGTACGTGTATATATACAACGTGTCCAACACGTACGTGTATATATACAACGTGTCCAACACGTACGTGTATATATACATCGTGTCCAACACGTACGTGTATATATACAACGAGTCCAACACGTACGTGTATATATACAACGTGTCCATCACGTACGTGTATATATACAACGTATCCAACACGTACGTGTATATATACAACGTGTCCAACACGTACGTGTATATATACAACGTGTCCAACACGTACGTGTATATATACAACGTGTCCAACACGTACGTGTATATATACAACGTGTCCAACACGTACGTGTATATATACAACGTGTCCAACACGTACGTGTATATATACAACGTGTCCAACACGTACGTGTATATATACAACGTGTCCAACACGTACGTGTATATATACAACGTGTCCAACACGTACGTGTATATATACAACGTGTCCAACACGTACGTGTATATATACAACGTGTCCAACACGTACGTGTATGTATACAACGTGTCCAACACGTACGTGTATATATATATACAACGTGTCCAACACGTACGTGTATATATACAACGTGTCCAACACGTACGTGTATATATACAACGTGTCCAACACGTACGTGTATATATACAACGTGTCCAACACGTACGTGTATATATACAACGTGTCCAACACGTACGTGTATATATACAAAGTGTCCAACACGTACGTGTATATATACAACGTGTCCAACACGTACGTGTATATATACAACGTGTCCAACACGTACGTGTATATATACAACGTGTCCAACACGTACGTGTATATATACAACGTGTCCAACACGTACGTGTATATATACAACGTGTCCAACACGTACGTGTATATATACAACGTGTCCAACACGTACGTGTATATATACAACGTGTCCAACACGTACGTGTATGTATACAACGTGTCCAACACGTACGTGTATATATATATACAACGTGTCCAACACGTACGTGTATATATACAACGTGTCCAACACGTACGTGTATATATACAACGTGTCCAACACGTACGTGTATATATACAACGTGTCCAACACGTACGTGTATATATACAACGTGTCCAACACGTACGTGTATATATACAACGTGTCCAACACGTACGTGTATATATACAACGTGTCCAACACGTACGTGTATATATACAACGTGTCCAACACGTACGTGTATATATACAACGTGTCCAACACGTACGTGTATATATACAACGTGTCCAACACGTACGTGTATATATACAACGTGTCCAACACGTACGTGTATATATACAACGTGTCCAACACGTACGTGTATATATACAACGTGTCCAACACGTACGTGTATATATACAACGTGTCCAACACGTACGTGTATATATACAACGTGTCCAACACGTACGTGTATATATACAACGTGTCCAACACGTACGTGTATATATACAACGTGTCCAACACGTACGTGTATATATACAACGTGTCCAACACGTACGTGTATATATACAACGTGTCCAACACGTACGTGTATATATACAACGTGTCCAACACGTACGTGTATATATACAACGTGTCCAACACGTACGTGTATATATACAACGTGTCCAACACGTACGTGTATATATACAACGTGTCCAACACGTACGTGTATATATACAACGTGTCCAACACGTACGTGTATATATACAACGTGTCCAACACGTACGTGTATATATACAACGTGTCCAACACGTACGTGTATATATACAACGTGTCCAACACGTGCGTGTATATATATATATACAACGTGTCCAACACGTACGTGTATATATATATATACCACGTGTCCAACACGTACGTGTATATATACAACATGTCCAAAACGTACGTGTATGTATACAACGTGTCCAACACGTACGTGTATATATACAACGTGTCCAACACGTACTTGTATATATACAACGTGTCCAACACGTACGTGTATATATATATACAACGTGTCCAACACGTACGTGTATATATATATACAACGTGTCCAACACGTACGTGTATATATATATACAACGTGTCCAACACGTACGTGTATATATACAACGTGTCCAACACGTACTTGTATATATACAGCGTGTCCAACACGTACGTGTATATATATATATAACGTGTCCAACACGTACGTGTATATATATATACAACGTGTCCAACACGTACGTGTATATATACAACGTGTCCAACACGTACGTGTATATATACAACGTGTCCAACACGTACGTGTATATATACAACGTGTCCAACACGTACGTGTATATACACAACGTGTCCAACACGTACTTGTATATATACAGCGTGTCCAACACGTACGTGTATATATACAACGTGTCCAACACGTACGTGTATATATACAACGTGTCCAACACGTACTTGTATATATACAGCGTGTCCAACACGTACGTGTATATATACAACGTGTCCAACACGTACGTGTATATATACAACGTGTCCAACACGTACTTGTATATATACAGCGTGTCCAACACGTACGTGCATATACACAACGTGTCCAACACGTACTTGTATATATACAGCGTGTCCAACACGTACGTGTATATATACAACGTGTCCAACACGTACGTGTATATATACAACGTGTCCAACACGTACGTGTATATATACAACGTGTCCAACACGTACGTGTATATATACAACGTGTCCAACACGTACGTGTATATATACAACGTGTCCAACACGTACGTGTATATATACAACGTGTCCAACACGTACGTGTATATATACAACGTGTCCAACACGTACGTGTATATATACAACGTGTCCAACACGTACGTGTATATACACAACGTGTCCAACACGTACTTATATATATACAGCGTGTCCAACACGTACGTGTATATATACAACGTGTCCAACACGTACGCGTATATATACAACGTGTCCAACACGTACGTGTATATATACAACGTGTCCAACACGTACGTGTATATATACAACGTGTCCAACACGTACGTGTATATACACAACGTGTCCAACACGTACTTATATATATACAACGTGTCCAACACGTACGTGTATATATACAACGTGTCCAACACGTACGTGTATATATACAACGTGTCCAACACGTACGTGTATATATACAACGTGTCCAACACGTACGTGTATATATACAACGTGTCCAACACGTACGTGTATATATACAACGTGTCCAACACGTACGTGTATATATACAACGTGTCCAACACGTACGTGTATATATACAACGTGTCCAACACGTACGTGTATATATACAACGTGTCCAACACGTACGTGTATATATACAACGTGTCCAACACGTACGTGTATATATACAACGTGTCCAACACGTACGTGTATGTATACAACGTGTCCAACACGTACGTGTATATATACAACGTGTCCAACACGTACTTGTATATATACAACGTGTCCAACACGTACGTGTATATATATATACAACGTGTCCAACACGTACGTGTATATATATATACAACGTGTCCAACACGTACGTGTATATATATATACAACGTGTCCAACACGTACGTGTATATATACAACGTGTCCAACACGTACTTGTATATATACAGCGTGTCCAACACGTACGTGTATATATATATATAACGTGTCCAACACGTACGTGTATATATATATACAACGTGTCCAACACGTACGTGTATATATACAACGTGTCCAACACGTACGTGTATATATACAACGTGTCCAACACGTACGTGTATATATACAACGTGTCCAACACGTACGTGTATATACACAACGTGTCCAACACGTACTTGTATATATACAGCGTGTCCAACACGTACGTGTATATATACAACGTGTCCAACACGTACGTGTATATATACAACGTGTCCAACACGTACTTGTATATATACAGCGTGTCCAACACGTACGTGTATATATACAACGTGTCCAACACGTACGTGTATATATACAACGTGTCCAACACGTACTTGTATATATACAGCGTGTCCAACACGTACGTGTATATACACAACGTGTCCAACACGTACTTGTATATATACAGCGTGTCCAACACGTACGTGTATATATACAACGTGTCCAACACGTACGTGTATATATACAACGTGTCCAACACGTACGTGTATATATACAACGTGTCCAACACGTACGTGTATATATACAACGTGTCCAACACGTACGTGTATATATACAACGTGTCCAACACGTACGTGTATATATACAACGTGTCCAACACGTACGTGTATATATACAACGTGTCCAACACGTACGTGTATATATACAACGTGTCCAACACGTACGTGTATATACACAACGTGTCCAACACGTACTTATATATATACAGCGTGTCCAACACGTACGTGTATATATACAACGTGTCCAACACGTACGCGTATATATACAACGTGTCCAACACGTACGTGTATATATACAACGTGTCCAACACGTACGTGTATATATACAACGTGTCCAACACGTACGTGTATATACACAACGTGTCCAACACGTACTTATATATATACAACGTGTCCAACACGTACGTGTATATATACAACGTGTCCAACACGTACGTGTATATATACAACGTGTCCAACACGTACGTGTATATATACAACGTGTCCAACACGTACGTGTATATATACAACGTGTCCAACACGTACGTGTATATATACAACGTGTCCAACACGTACGTGTATATATACAACGTGTCCAACACGTACGTGTATATATACAACGTGTCCAACACGTACGTGTATATATACAACGTGTCCAACACGTACGTGTATATATACAACGTGTCCAACACGTACGTGTATATATACAACGTGTCCAACACGTACGTGTATGTATACAACGTGTCCAACACGTACGTGTATATATATATACAACGTGTCCAACACGTACGTGTATATATACAACGTGTCCAACACGTACGTGTATATATACAACGTGTCCAACACGTACGTGTATATATACAACGTGTCCAACACGTACGTGTATATATACAACGTGTCCAACACGTACGTGTATATATACAACGTGTCCAACACGTACGTGTATATATACAACGTGTCCAACACGTACGTGTATATATACAACGTGTCCAACACGTACGTGTATATATACAACGTGTCCAACACGTACGTGTATATATACAACGTGTCCAACACGTACGTGTATATATACAACGTGTCCAACACGTACGTGTATATATACAACGTGTCCAACACGTACGTGTATATATACAACGTGTCCAACACGTACGTGTATATATACAACGTGTCCAACACGTACGTGTATATATACAACGTGTCCAACACGTACGTGTATGTATACAACGTGTCCAACACGTACGTGTATATATATATACAACGTGTCCAACACGTACGTGTATATATACAACGTGTCCAACACGTACGTGTATATATACAACGTGTCCAACACGTACGTGTATATATACAACGTGTCCAACACGTACGTGTATATATACAACGTGTCCAACACGTACGTGTATATATACAACGTGTCCAACACGTACTTGTATATATACAGCGTGTCCAACACGTACGTGTATATATACAACGTGTCCAACACGTACGTGTATATATACAACGTGTCCAACACGTACGTGTATATATACAACGTGTCCAACACGTACGTGTATATATACAACGTGTCCAACACGTACGTGTATATATACAACGTGTCCAACACGTACGTGTATATATACAACGTGTCCAACACGTACGTGTATATATACAACGTGTCCAACACGTACGTGTATATATACAACGTGTCCAACACGTACGTGTATATATACAACGTGTCCAACACGTACGTGTATATATACAACGTGTCCAACACGTACGTGTATATATACAACGTGTCCAACACGTACGTGTATATATACAACGTGTTCAACACGTACGTGTATATATACAACGTGTCCAACACGTACGTGTATATATACAACGTGTCCAACACGTACGTGTATGTATACAACGTGTCCAACACGTACGTGTATATATACAACGTGTCCAACACGTACGTGTATATATACAACGTGTCCATCACGTACGTGTATATATACAACGTGTCCAACACGTACGTGTATATATACAACGTGTCCAACACGTACGTGTATATATACAACGTGTCCAACACGTACGTGTATATATACAACGTGTCCAACACGTACGTGTATATATACAACGTGTCCAACACGTACGCGTATATATACAACGTGTCCAACACGTACGTGTATATATACAACGTGTCCAACACGTACGTGTATATATACAACGTGTCCAACACGTACGTGTATATACACAACGTGTCCAACACGTACTTATATATATATACAACGTGTCCAACACGTACGTGTATATATACAACGTGTCCAACACGTACGTGTATATATACAACGTGTCCAACACGTACTTGTATATATACAGCGTGTCCAACACGTACGTGTATATATACAACGTGTCCAACACGTACGTGTATATATACAACGTGTCCAACACGTACGTGTATATATACAACGTGTCCAACACGTACGTGTATATATACAACGTGTCCAACACGTACGTGTATATATACAACGTGTCCAACACGTACGTGTATATATACAACGTGTCCAACACGTACGTGTATATATACAACGTGTCCAACACGTACGTGTATATATACAACGTGTCCAACACGTACGTGTATATATACAACGTGTCCAACACGTACGTGTATATATACAACGTGTCCAACACGTACGTGTATATATACAACGTGTCCAACACGTACGTGTATATATACAACGTGTTCAACACGTACGTGTATATATACAACGTGTCCAACACGTACGTGTATATATACAACGTGTCCAACACGTACGTGTATGTATACAACGTGTCCAACACGTACGTGTATATATACAACGTGTCCAACACGTACGTGTATATATACAACGTGTCCAACACGTACGTGTATATATACAACGTGTCCAACACGTACGTGTATATATACAACGTGTCCAACACGTACGTGTATATATACAACGTGTCCAACACGTACGTGTATATATACAACGTGTCCAACACGTACGTGTATATATACAACGTGTCCAACACGTACGTGTATATATACAACGTGTCCAACACGTACGTGTATATATACAACGTGTCCAACACGTACGTGTATATATACAACATGTCCAAAACGTACGTGTATGTATACAACGTGTCCAACACGTACGTGTATATATACAACGTGTCCAACACGTACGTGTATATATACAACGTGTCCAACACGTACGTGTATATATACAACATGTCCAAAACGTACGTGTATGTATACAACGTGTCCAACACGTACGTGTATATATACAACGTGTCCAACACGTACGTGTATATATACAACGTGTCCAACACGTACGTGTATATATACAACGTGTCCAACACGTACGTGTATATATACAACGTGTCCAACACGTACGTGTATATGTATATACAACGTGTCCAACACGTACTTGTATATATACAACGTGTCCAACACGTACTTGTATATATACAACGTGTCCAACACGTACGTGTATATATACAACGTGTCCAACACGTACGTGTATATATACAACGTGTCCAACACGTACGTGTATATATACAACGTGTCCAACACGTACGTGTATATATACAACGTGTCCAACACGTACGTGTATATATACAACGTGTCCAACACGTACGTGTATATATACAACGTGTCCAACACGTACGTGTATATATACAACGTGTCCAACACGTACGTGTATATACACAACGTGTCCAACACGTACTTGTATATATACAGCGTGTCCAACACGTACGTGTATATATACAACGTGTCCAACACGTACGTGTATATATACAACGTGTCCAACACGTACGTGTATATACACAACGTGTCCAACACGTACTTGTATATATACAGCGTGTCCAACACGTACGTGTATATATACAACGTGTCCAACACGTACGTGTATATATACAACGTGTCCAACACGTACTTGTATATATACAGCGTGTCCAACACGTACGTGTATATATACAACGTGTCCAACACGTACGTGTATATATACAACGTGTCCATCACGTACGTGTATATATACAACGTGTCCAACACGTACGTGTATATATACAACGTGTCCAACACGTACGTGTATATATACAACGTGTCCAACACGTACGTGTATATATACAACGTGTCCAACACGTACGTGTATATATACAACGTGTCCAACACGTACGTGTATATATACAACGTGTCCAACACGTACGTGTATATACACAACGTGTCCAACACGTACTTATATATATACAGCGGGTCCAACACGTACGTGTATATATACAACGTGTCCAACACGTACGCGTATATATACAACGTGTCCAACACGTACGTGTATATATACAACGTGTCCAACACGTACGTGTATATATACAACGTGTCCAACACGTACGTGTATATACACAACGTGTCCAACACGTACTTATATATATACAACGTGTCCAACACGTACGTGTATATATACAACGTGTCCAACACGTACGTGTATATATACAACGTGTCCAACACGTACTTGTATATATACAACGTGTCCAACACGTACGTGTATATATACAACGTGTCCAACACGTACGTGAACATATACAACGTGTCCAACACGTACGTGTATATATACAACGTGTCCAACACGTACGTGTATATATACAACATGTCCAAAACGTACGTGTATATATACAACGTGTCCAACACGTACGTGTATATATACAACGTGTCCAACACGTACGTGTATATATACAACGTGTCCAACACGTACGTGTATATATACAACGTGTCCAACACGTACGTGTATATATACAACGTGTCCAACACGTACGTGTATATGTATATACAGCGTGTCCAACACGTACTTGTATATATACAACGTGTCCAACACGTACTTGTATATATACAACGTGTCCAACACGTACGTGTATATATACAACGTGTCCAACACGTACGTGTATATATACAACGTGTCCAACACGTACGTGTATATATACAACGTGTCCAACACGTACGTGTATATATACAACGTGTCCAACACGTACGTGTATATACACAACGTGTCCAACACGTACTTGTATATATACAGCGTGTCCAACACGTACGTGTATATATACAACGTGTCCAACACGTACGTGTATATATACAACGTGTCCAACACGTACGTGTATATACACAACGTGTCCAACACGTACTTGTATATATACAGCGTGTCCAACACGTACGTGTATATATACAACGTGTCCAACACGTACGTGTATATATACAACGTGTCCAACACGTACTTGTATATATACAGCGTGTCCAACACGTACGTGTATATATACAACGTGTCCAACACGTACGTGTATATATACAACGTGTCCAACACGTACGTGTATATATACAACGTGTCCAACACGTACGTGTATATATACAACGTGTCCAACACGTACGTGTATATATACAACGTGTCCATCACGTACGTGTATATATACAACGTGTCCAACACGTACGTGTATATATACAACGTGTCCAACACGTACGTGTATATATACAACGTGTCCAACACGTACGTGTATATATACAACGTGTCCAACACGTACGTGTATATATACAACGTGTCCAACACGTACGTGTATATATACAACGTGTCCAACACGTACGTGTATATACACAACGTGTCCAACACGTACTTATATATATACAGCGTGTCCAACACGTACGTGTATATATACAACGTGTCCAACACGTACGCGTATATATACAACGTGTCCAACACGTACGTGTATATATACAACGTGTCCAACACGTACGTGTATATATACAACGTGTCCAACACGTACGTGTATATACACAACGTGTCCAACACGTACTTATATATATACAACGTGTCCAACACGTACGTGTATATATACAACGTGTCCAACACGTACGTGTATATATACAACGTGTCCAACACGTACGTGTATATATACAACGTGTCCAACACGTACGTGTATATATACAACGTGTCCAACACGTACGTGAACATATACAACGTGTCCAACACGTACGTGTATATATACAACGTGTCCAACACGTACGTGTATATATACAACATGTCCAAAACGTACGTGTATATATACAACGTGTCCAACACGTACGTGTATATATACAACGTGTCCAACACATACGTGTATATATACAACGTGTCCAACACGTACGTGTATATATACAACGTGTCCAACACGTACGTGTATATATACAACGTGTCCAACACGTACGTGTATATATACAACGTGTCCAACACGTACGTGTATATATACAACGTGTCCAACACGTACGTGTATATATACAACGTGTCCAACACGTACGTGTATATGTATATACAACGTGTCCAACACGTACTTGTATATATACAACGTGTCCAACACGTACTTGTATATATACAACGTGTCCAACACGTACGTGTATATATACAACGTGTCCAACACGTACGTGTATATATACAACGTGTCCAACACGTACGTGTATATATACAACGTGTCCAACACGTACGTGTATATATACAACGTGTCCAACACGTACGTGTATATACACAACGTGTCCAACACGTACTTGTATATATACAGCGTGTCCAACACGTACGTGTATATATACAACGTGTCCAACACGTACGTGTATATATACAACGTGTCCAACACGTACGTGTATATACACAACGTGTCCAACACGTACTTGTATATATACAGCGTGTCCAACACGTACGTGTATATATACAACGTGTCCAACACGTACGTGTATATATACAACGTGTCCAACACGTACTTGTATATATACAGCGTGTCCAACACGTACGTGTATATATACAACGTGTCCAACACGTACGTGTATATATACAACGTGTCCAACACGTACGTGTATATATACAACGTGTCCAACACGTACGTGTATATATACAACGTGTCCAACACGTACGTGTATATATACAACGTGTCCAACACGTACGTGTATATATACAACGTGTCCAACACGTACGTGTATATACACAACGTGTCCAACACGTACTTGTATATATACAGCGTGTCCAACACGTACGTGTATATATACAACGTGTCCAACACGTACGTGTATATATACAACGTGTCCAACACGTACGTGTATATACACAACGTGTCCAACACGTACTTGTATATATACAGCGTGTCCAACACGTACGTGTATATATACAACGTGTCCAACACGTACGTGTATATATACAACGTGTCCAACACGTACTTGTATATATACAGCGTGTCCAACACGTACGTGTATATATACAACGTGTCCAACACGTACGTGTATATATACAACGTGTCCAACACGTACGTGTATATATACAACGTGTCCAACACGTACGTGTATATATACAACGTGTCCAACACGTACGTGTATATATACAACGTGTCCATCACGTACGTGTATATATACAACGTGTCCAACACGTACGTGTATATATACAACGTGTCCAACACGTACGTGTATATATACAACGTGTCCAACACGTACGTGTATATATACAACGTGTCCAACACGTACGTGTATATATACAACGTGTCCAACACGTACGTGTATATATACAACGTGTCCAACACGTACGTGTATATACACAACGTGTCCAACACGTACTTATATATATACAGCGTGTCCAACACGTACGTGTATATATACAACGTGTCCAACACGTACACGTATATATACAACGTGTCCAACACGTACGTGTATATATACAACGTGTCCAACACGTACGTGTATATATACAACGTGTCCAACACGTACGTGTATATACACAACGTGTCCAACACGTACTTATATATATACAACGTGTCCAACACGTACGTGTATATATACAACGTGTCCAACACGTACGTGTATATATACAACGTGTCCAACACGTACGTGTATATATACAACGTGTCCAACACGTACGTGTATATATACAACGTGTCCAACACGTACGTGAACATATACAACGTGTCCAACACGTACGTGTATATATACAACGTGTCCAACACGTACGTGTATATATACAACATGTCCAAAACGTACGTGTATATATACAACGTGTCCAACACGTACGTGTATATATACAACGTGTCCAACACGTACGTGTATATATACAACGTGTCCAACACGTACGTGTATATATACAACGTGTCCAACACGTACGTGTATATATACAACGTGTCCAACACGTACGTGTATATATACAACGTGTCCAACACGTACGTGTATATATACAACGTGTCCAACACGTACGTGTATATATACAACGTGTCCAACACGTACGTGTATATATACAACGTGTCCAACACGTACGTGTATATATACAACGTGTCCAACACGTACGTGTATATATACAACGTGTCCAACACGTACGTGTATATATACAACGTGTCCAACACGTACGTGAATATATACAACGTGTCCAACACGTACATGTATATATACAACGTGTCCAACACGTACGTGTATATATACAACGTGTCCAACACGTACGTGTATATATACAACGTGTCCAACACGTACGTGTATATATACAACGTGTCCAACACGTACGTGTATATATACAACGTGTCCAACACGCACGTGTATATATACAACGTGTCCAACACGTACGTGTATGTATACAACGTGACCAACACGTACGTGTATATATATATACAACGTGTCCAACACGTACGTGTATATATACAACGTGTCCAACACGTACGTGTATATATACAACGTGTCCAACACGTACGTGTATATATACAACGTGTCCAACACGTACGTGTATATATACAACGTGTCCAACACGTACGTGTATATATACAACGTGTCCAACAAGTACGTGTATATATACAACGTGTCCAACACGTACGTGTATATATACAACGTGTCCAACACGTACGTGTATATATACAACGTGTCCAACACGTACGTGTATATATACAACGTGTCCAACACGTACGTGTATATATACAACGTGTCCAACACGTACGTGTATATATACAACGTGTCCAACACGTACGTGTATATATACAACGTGTCCAACACGTACGTGTATATATACAACGTGTCCAACACGTACGTGTATATATACAACGTGTCCAACACGTACGTGTATATATACAACGTGTCCAACACGTACGTGTATATATACAACGTGTCCAACACGTACGTGTATATATACAACGTGTCCAACACGTACGTGTATATACACAACGTGTCCAACACGTACTTATATATATACAGCGTGTCCAACACGTACGTGTATATATACAACGTGTCCAACACGTACGCGTATATATACAACGTGTCCAACACGTACGTGTATATATACAACGTGTCCAACACGTACGTGTATATATACAACGTGTCCAACACGTACGTGTATATACACAACGTGTCCAACACGTACTTATATATATACAACGTGTCCAACACGTACGTGTATATATACAACGTGTCCAACACGTACGTGTATATATACAACGTGTCCAACACGTACGTGTATATATACAACGTGTCCAACACGTACGTGTATATATACAACGTGTCCAACACGTACGTGAACATATACAACGTGTCCAACACGTACGTGTATATACAACGTGTCCAACACGTACGTGTATATATACAACGTGTCCAACACGTACGTGTATATATACAACGTGTCCAACACGTACGTGTATATATACAACGTGTCCAACACGTACGTGTATATATACAACGTGTCCAACACGTACGTGTATATATACAACGTGTCCAACACGTACGTGTATGTATACAACGTGTCCAACACGTACGTGTATATATACAACGTGTCCAACACGTACGTGTATATATACAACGTGTCCAACACGTACGTGTATATATACAACGTGTCCAACACGTACGTGTATATATACAACGTGTCCAACACGTACGTGTATATATACAACGTGTCCAACACGTACGTGTATATATACAACGTGTCCAACACGTACGTGTATATATACAACGTGTCCAACACGTACGTGTATATATACAACGTGTCCAACACGTACGTGTATATATACAACGTGTCCAACACGTACGTGTATATATACAACGTGTCCAACACGTACGTGTATATATACAACGTGTCCAACACGTACGTGTATATATACAACGTGTCCAACACGTACGTGTATATATACAACGTGTCCAACACGTACGTGTATATATACAACGTGTCCAACACGTACGTGTATATATACAACGTGTCCAACACGTACGTGTATATATACAACATGTCCAAAACGTACGTGTATGTATACAACGTGTCCAACACGTACGTGTATATATACAACGTGTCCAACACGTACGTGTATATATACAACGTGTCCAACACGTACGTGTATATATACAACGTGTCCAACACGTACGTGTATATATACAACGTGTCCAACACGTACGTGTATATGTATATACAACGTGTCCAACACGTACTTGTATATATACAACGTGTCCAACACGTACTTGTATATATACAACGTGTCCAACACGTACGTGTATATATACAACGTGTCCAACACGTACGTGTATATATACAACGTGTCCAACACGTACGTGTATATATACAACGTGTCCAACACGTACGTGTATATATACAACGTGTCCAACACGTACGTGTATATATACAACGTGTCCAACACGTACGTGTATATATACAACGTGTCCAACACGTACGTGTATATACACAACGTGTCCAACACGTACTTGTATATATACAGCGTGTCCAACACGTACGTGTATATATACAACGTGTCCAACACGTACGTGTATATATACAACGTGTCCAACACGTACGTGTATATATACAACGTGTCCAACACGTACGTGTATATATACAACGTGTCCAACACGTACGTGTATATATACAACGTGTCCAACACGTACGTGTATATATACAACGTGTCCAACACGTACGTGTATATATACAACGTGTCCAACACGTACGTGTATATATACAACGTGTCCAACACGTACGTGTATATATACAACGTGTCCAACACGTACGTGTATATACAACGTGTCCAACACGTACGTGTATATATACAACGTGTCCAACACGTACGTGTATATATACAACGTGTCCAACACGTACGTGTATATATACAACGTGTCCAACACGTACGTGTATATATACAACGTGTCCAACACGTACGTGTATATATACAACGTGTCCAACACGTACGTGTATATATACAACGTGTCCAACACGTACGTGTATATATACAAACGTGTCCAACACGTACGTGTATATATACAACGTGTCCAACACGTACGTGTATATATACAACGTGTCCAACACGTACGTGTATATATACAACGTGTCCAACACGTACGTGTATATATACAACGTGTCCAACACGTACGTGTATATATACAACGTGTCCAACACGTACGTGTATATATACAACGTGTCCAACACGTACGTGTATATATACAACGTGTCCAACACGTACGTGTATATATACAACGTGTCCAACACGTACGTGTATATATACAACGTGTCCAACACGTACGTGTATATATACAACGTGTCCAACACGTACGTGTATATATACAACGTGTCCAACACGTACGTGTATATATACAACGTGTCCAACACGTACGTGTATATATACAACGTGTCCAACACGTACGTGTATATACAACGTGTCCAACACGTACGTGTATATATACAACGTGTCCAACACGTACGTGTATATATACAACGTGTCCAACACGTACGTGTATATATACAACGTGTCCAACACGTACGTGTATATATACAACGTGTCCAACACGTACGTGTATATATACAACGTGTCCAACACGTACGTGTATATATACAACGTGTCCAACACGTACGTGTATATATACAACGTGTCCAACACGTACGTGTATATATACAACGTGTCCAACACGTACGTGTATATATACAACGTGTCCAACACGTACGTGTATATATACAACGTGTCCAACACGTACGTGTATATATACAACGTGTCCAACACGTACGTGTATATATACAACGTGTCCAACACGTACGTGTATATACAACGTGTCCAACACGTACGTGTATATATACAACGTGTCCAACACGTACGTGTATATATACAACGTGTCCAACACGTACGTGTATATATACAACGTGTCCAACACGTACGTGTATATATACAACGTGTCCAACACGTACGTGTATATATACAACGTGTCCAACACGTACGTGTAATATATAATCATACAACGTGTCCAACACGCTACGTGTCA